>CM052253.1:4076458-4175818 GCA_028455795.1 Lasioglossum marginatum | reverse complement strand
TTATTATTTTGGATGAAGTCAATTATTATATTGGATGAAGTAAATTATTATATTTGATGAAGTCAATTATTGTATTGGATAAAGCCAATTATTATATTGGATGAAGTAACTTATTATATTGGACGAAGTAACTTATTATATTGGACGGAGTCAATTATTATATTGGATAAAGTAAATTACTATATTGGATGAAGTAAATTACTATATTGTATGAAGTAAATTATTATATTCAACCAAGTCAATAGTTATATTGGATGAAGTAAATTATTATATTCAACCAAGTCAATTATTATATTGGATGAAATAAATTATTATCGTCGATTAACGTAAAATAATAAAATAATTCAAAGTCATTTTCGGAACATCCAGTTCTAATTTAAAAGAAGTACGCGAAAATTAGAAAGAATAAGAAAAATAAATAGGATAAGGTCTAAATTAGGTAAATTGGATTATTTGTAAATACGTATTTGGATTCTTACCTTTGAGTAAACGTTCTTAATAGATTTGTGTTAACTGGATACGAATCTGTTTTTTTAATTTTTGTGTAGTTGTTGAACAAATCGAATTCGAAGACGTCTTGTGCTTTAGCAGTAATAATAATGTAGTTCTAACGTGCCTTGCAGTACTCTGTAGACTCTCTGGAATGGGACGACATAGTTTAGTATTGGATTATTAGCATGGAAGTATGTTTGTATTCAGCTCAAGTGCCATTCGAAATGGTTATGGAATTTGTCTGGCAATGTTATAAACAGCTCAACTTTGGTTTGCCATACGAGAAAAAGATCGTCGTTGCCTTGAAGAAGAGGAAATATAAAACTGTAATAAAAACGTAGAACTTTAAGATTGGTTAAGGCTATAGTTTCCACGAGATTACGCGAGAAAATGAGCCGGTGGAAACTAGGTTCGTTTCTTGAGAAAATTTTAAGATCCTCTGTGCAGTTTTCTAGACAAAAATTTAGAATTCCATTTAATAAAAGAAACATGTCGCAGTTTATGTCTTTTGTAACGTTAAGAGAAAGAAGGTTGGAACGTCACTTTGTGTAAAGAAACAGAAAAGTTTAACGCCACTGAAACGGTGCAGCTACAAGCGTCCGAGTTAAAAAGTGAAGTTACGTTAACACAATTATAAAATCGATCATTGTCATAGCATTTTAGCATAAAAGCGAAAAAAATTTTGGATAAGGAGAACGAAGAAGTATCAGATTTTAAATGACATTTTCAAAATAAAATGCAAGAGAACCTTTGTATTAATAAACATTAATGATATGTCTATTCTGATTTTTATAAAATGGTTTAAATATTTTTCGAAAAACGACACATGTATTGTATATACACAGTCGCATTAATTGACTGACCTTAATTGAAGATCTTTAGAAGACCTTAATTCAAAAAGAGAATTCAAATTACAATAAAATAATATCAAGGAATAAGAGCTCCATTGATTTAATTTAGAACTCAATAAAATCTAATGAAACTTTCTGTAAACAATTATCTGCACTTCAGCTGTAACTGTTGGACCGTTAGAGTTAATGTGAAAAAGAAATTGTCGAGAACTTATTGACCCCGAGGTAAACTCGATGAAATACAGCTACTGTTCGAGAATTCTTTAATGAAAATGTATCACGCGAGTGTATTGGACAATAGAGCAGAAGTTTCGAGTAGAACGGGAATTCTCTAACCCGCGGGACTTCATTCTCTGTAAGTGTAGTAAAAAAAGCTTCGATCGAGTTTTCGAGAAACAGTAATCAATGAACCGCATAGCTGTTCCGGAGATCCGGCGGAGAGTTCACTTTGAGAACTTTCGTTTCGCCGTTTCGAGGCGCGCGCGCGGATCTGACGGAGTTGCGAAAACGGACGAATGTTGTTACAGCCCCTTTGATTCAATTAGACGGAATGCCGGAGTTATTTCGAAAGCGAAAGTTTTGATGCACTTGGTCGCGAATTCGCTCCGAAGCTGCGACTGCGAGTTGCATTAATCAATTCCTAATTGTTCTCTGATGGGCATTCTCGTCTTCTCGCCCCCCCCCCCTCTCTCTCTTTCTCGGTTCATGAATTATTAAAATGATTTTTCTCCCGCTTGTTGTATACTTAATCTTCCGCTGTTAACTCGACTTAAAAACGCGCAAAATATTTACGCAATTACGGAACTTTGAACGAATCTTCCGAAATTCAGCAATTTTTGTAATCAATTTCTGTAATTTATTATTGAAAAATTTTAATATAATATATATTTAATATAATATAATGTAATTGAATTGAATTGCTTATTCTATACATTATTCTTTGTTATTCTACAGGGTGGACCATGTAAATGAAACTAATTGCTCTAGCTTCCCCAAAAAGTTCAAATCGTATAGTACAATATTAAAAAAGTTATCGCCTTTTTAAGAGTGTCCGAATATTAGTGGGAGTCACTGTATATAATCGATGATGCTTGGTACGATTTTGTCTATTCATGACGAAAATGAGTTGGTAAAATTTGAAACAATTTTTATTTTGCATAAAAATCCGCAGTATATTTATCAATTATTTAAAATACTAATTACAGACACACTAATCCGACATTATTCTTAATGCGACAGCTGTTCCCTTAATTAATTTGCCAGAAACTGATAAGTACACGGCGGATTTTATGCATTTATGACAAAAATGAGTAGGTTATTTAAAACATTAAAGACATTAGACGAATTTAAAAAAACCTTTTATATTATTTTCAACCTATTGAACATATTAAGAGAGAAAATAAATTTCTATGTCACTCCGATTTGTTGTAATTCAGGTGGAAAATTTTCATTTTGCATAAAGTCTACTGATGAGGATACTTGTCTCTATTAGTGAGCCCACCCTTATTAATGTGATTTCACATTTGAATAAGCAATAAAAATTAACATGAAAAAATAAATACCGAAACTATCTTTTCTAATTAAATTGAACTATTAATGTAAATATAAGTTACAAAAGAAAATATTGCATTTTTAATTACAAAAGTAAATTTTTAGCAAATGGAATACCACAGTAATTGGGACACGTACTCTAATTGAGTGGAAATTTTGATACGAATACTTTCGCTACGAATGCATCGAGCCCGCAGCCTAGTTATCGCGAACGATAAAACATGTTTAGATATCATTTGCACGCGGGTCGTCAAAACAAGCTGATGTTTCTAAAACCGACAGGGTCCAAAGTCTAAACTTCGTCCGACGTTTCAGAGTGCACTTCACCTGCAACAGTTCGAATGAGAACGGAAGAGAGGAATGGATAACGAATGTTCGAGTAATAGAGGCGTTTGCCACTAAAGGTATTAAATTGGTCGATCGTATTAATCACGAATGTTTAATTTCGTTTTCACCGGGGTCGCGAAGCGAAGGTCTGTAACCGGCGCTGAAGCTTCGATTACATCTCGAACCGCGTAGCCATTGTCGATATGACTACAGCTATCCCGTTGATTTATGGACACCCCATTGACAACTAATGGAGGCTTTCACGCGTGCAAAAACGAGAGAAACGGTCAAGTGAAAAAGAAAATTGCTCGGTGCTAGTGTACGGAGCAAGAAGCGCCGACAACCAGAAAACAACGTCGGCTTGCCCTTTCTCTGTTAGCTGCTGTACGATCTTCTATCTTAACACTTTACCTGCCGCAACCCTATCAATCCCTTGCGCTGGAGTGACGTGCCACGCACGTCGAAAGCTTTTTGACCTAGAGTTGGAAATTACGTGCCGCACACGTCGAACATTTATTTTCTCAGCACTTTTATTTGTTTTAATCCCTCTGTCTTTTCTTTAAAAAATTGTTTTTTACTGTACGTCTGTATATAACCCCTTAAAAGTAGATCAAAGTGCAGTACTTTAATCTTCTAGAGAAATATATAAAATGGAATTTTTATGGAAGTGCGGAGCACTTTTCAGGGCCATTGAGACTGAAAATAAACTTAACTATCAGATGATTGCATAAATTCTTTATATTATAATTAACTATCAGATGATTGCATAAAGAGTTTAAAAGAAATTATATAGTCACTATTCTCTTCTATAATATAATTGATTAATAAAGCTGTATTCTTTCAAATTTAACGATTGAATTTTATTTTCAAATCGGACACAAACTTATGCAACCATCTGATATACAGTGACTCCCACTAATATTCGGACACTTTTAAAAAGAGGACTACATTTTTAATATTGGACCGTACGATTTGAAATTTTTTGGGAAGTTTGGGAAGTTAGAACAATTGGTTTGCTGCACAGCGTGACTAAAATTTTGGAAAAAAATTGCAAATTGTCGGAATTGCAGAGAAAATACTCAAAGTTGCAAAATTTTACAACTTTTTTATGTGGACATGAAAATTTAAAAAATACGTTTTGTAGATCTGTGTCAATGATATGCACTGTGAAAGTTTTTTTTAAGAATCTTTAGACTTAAATCGTGAAAATCAGCAATTTTTACCATCTTTGAACGTTTGTAGCTCATTGCAACGTCGACCGATTTCGACGAAATTTTCAGAATATGTTTAATTGACATTAATCTACAAAACGTATTTTTAAAATTTTCAATATAGGCCCACATAAAAAAGTTGTAAAATGCAACTTTTAGTATTTTTTCTACAATTCAGAATGGCTGAATAATAGTGGGAGTCACTGTATGTATAAATTTATCTATATATCCAATAAATTTTCCTGAAAGAATCCAGGTTAAAAATAAGCATGGCAAATTTTTCCGTGGGTAGACATTTCGCATCTGGAAGTCGGAACATCTGTAAAACATCATAGCGGATAATAGCGACTCCATAAACTGGCAAAGGAAAGCTTACCACCAGGGATCTGTGAAAAGTACCATAACCCCCGAGAATTGACACCTAGCAGTGCAGCGCGAAGCGTTCTCATACTAAAGTAGCTGGCCTTTTAGACCAGTGCTGAAAATTTATGAAACGTTGGAGATGATCCTGGTATCCTTTTGATATCCTAGTATCCTTTTGATATCCTGGATCCACGACGTCCACTGTAACATCGGCCAGAACGTTTGTAAATGTACGTATAAACGTGCAGGGATAGACTTCATTCGTCTGAAGAGAAAAAGTGTTTCAAAACTGTTGGACAGTAGTGTAGTTAATCATAAATGTCGCAAACACTACCTAGCTCGTGGACAGTGGAGGAGCAATATATCAAAGAATGTAGCAGAAAATATCATTCCGGCCCGCCATCGAGAATGAAAAATGAATTTTAATCAAAGGTATTAGGTTCACTCGTAAATAACCATCCCTATCCTTTTTTTAAACACGTATCAACTAATGCTAGTCGGACGTAATTTTGCGAATAAACCGTCTAATTATGTACATTCTATATTTTATACATTCATTTTACGTTTTATACATTCTTTCTATATTTTATATATAGATTTGACATCTTCCATATTATTTCTATATTTTATATGTAGATTATTTATACATTCTAAACAATTGCAATTTTGTCATCACTTTTCACACCAGGATCAAACGGCATTTTCCTGTTACAGTAATGTCTCTACCGACGCAAAAGCCTCGAGGGGATTCGGTTGCATTTATCTATGGCGGGTCACTATTTTTTGAGCTTCAAAGGCCGAGCCGAACGTAGAGAAGGACAGCGCGTGTAAAAAGAGACCGCGCGAGGCCAAAGCGACTCACAGTGGTAAAATATCTCATAGCTGGACAAAATAATTTTTGAATAATTTATATCGTCTTGATACTTGATAATTACAATAATGATATTTATTTTTTTGTTATGATGTAATTGAACATAAAAATTATAACAAACGGATTTTTTTCTTATATTTCTATATTTCTGACTTATAGAAGGTAAAGTCTGTGAATATAAGAAAATTACTTTAACATGAGTACTTTTTTTTTAAATTATAATTACAGTAACTTAATTACATATTACATACCCAGAGGTCCCATCACAACTCATTTAAATATAATAATTTGCCACTAAGTAGCAGGTTGTAGCAGCTAATTTTTCTTCGACATTTTTAAGTAATTCATATAGATAAAATATACAAAAAAATTGCAGCTCGAGTATGCTCGAGTCAAAGCATAACTTCACTTTATTTACTCATTCATAAAAAAACGCTTTTGATTATGGTTCATTTTATTTACTTCCTCCTTTTAGTTTTAAACCAAAAAAGAGAAAAAATAAAGTAGTTTCATATGTACTTACTTTCCATTCTTTTCAATGCGCAACACAAAAATTAGTGACATTAGTTATTAACATATACCGCAGTTTCGGAACATTCGTTAATGGATAAAAAATGGAAATACTGAGATATAATTATTACAATTATTTGGTTCAGTATGTCTAATAATATATTCTCTAAATTAAATATATTTTCTACTAATTGAGAAAAATTAATTTTGTCCAGCTAGAATGAGACATTTTACCACTGTGCGACTGCGATTCTCCGCGTCTCTTTCTTTTCCATACGCTGTCCTTCCTTGCACCCGAAACGTTCATTGGCAGTTAAACCACTAAATACAGTTGAAATTAATTATATTGTGTTTGGTCTTATTTTAATCAGCAAAATGACACAAATATATTGGTGAAAGTTTCATAAAAAAATAAGTGATAATAAAAGAGATTTTATTTTGCTATTACATTGTGAAGACGCACGGGCCTTTGAACTGTGCCGACGACTGCGACTCTCCGCGTCGCATTAGTAGTAGTTCACGTCGATATCAGATTACTAGGTGGAGGGGATATTTCTTTTGCGTTTATCGCCTACAGCCTTTTTGCGTCGATAGAGGAATTTTCTGTATCAATATTTAGCAAATAGAGTAAACTTCTTTCAATTTAGTTCTTCTTTCAAATTATTAAGAATAACAAGCATCTCTTGCAGAACTTGCAAAAGAAACAATGATAAAAGGGTAAAGATTATTGACTCTCGGATGGCAGAACTTGAATCCAAGTTCTACATTTTCTAGTAGCCACTGCAAATTGTTAGCTATTCGTATTAAGTTGAATAAAAAGATCAATGTTCGCCTCAAAGGAGCAGGTCCAAAAATACGTAAAACTTTTACAGAGTTTGTGCTTGATAAGTACAATATTGTTACATGTAGCTTGTTTCCAAATTCTTACGGAATGTTGTTTGAGAATATCATAAATTATTTTTCGGCCTTCTACTACTGTGTCCAAAAGGTAAGGTGACTTTTCAATTTAAATTTCGCGGCTTTATCCAAATTAATAAATATTTTTTCTATGTATGTTGGTAGCTCTGCGACTGTCATCTGTGTCAAATTTCGTGTCATTATCTTCAGTAGTTTTTGAGATACGCTTGTTGATACACATTAATATAAGTGCATTCGTCGATTTTCACAATGAATATTTTTGTTGAGCAAAGAGTTTGCATTAAATTTTGTTTGCGGAATCAAAACTCTGCCGCGGAAACGTTGGAAATGTTGCGGAAAGCCTTCGGCGACCAGGCTATGTGGAAAAAAAATGTTTACAAGTGGTACAAAGAGTTCCAAGATGGCCGAGGAAGCGTTGAAGACAAAGAGCGCCAGGGACGGCCATCAACGTCTACTGATGAAAGCCACGTCGAGGAAATCAAAAAACTAGTGCTCTAGAGACCTTTCTGATATTACTGGCATTTCAAAAGGATCAGTCAATACCATTTGAAAAGATGTTTTGGGCTTGACACGTGTCAAGTTTCGATTGGTATCGAAAACACTCAATGTGTTTGAAAAAGAGCGCCGTGTTAACGTCTGTAAAGAGATGATTTCTGACTATAAACCGGTCATGAAACGCATCATTACGGGAGATGAGACTTGGATCTATGCCTACGACCCGGAAACAGCCGATCAATCGAGCGAATATCGTGCTAAAGGCGAAAAAAGACCGAAAAAGCTGCGTGCTTTAAAAGCCATTCCGGAAACGGGCTTTTTCGGCTGTTTCGAGAAATGGAAACAACGTTGGCATAAGTGCATTATGTCGAATAGGGATTACTTTGGAGGGGATGAAATTGATTTGGAAGAATGAATAAAGATTTTTCATTTTATAACAAAAGTCACCTTATTTTTTGGACACAGTAGTATATATCAGGTTTCTTATTTTGCTGAGTTATATCACAGATTGTTCATTAATTCAAAATAGATGCACTTCTTGATTTGGACAAGAAATCAAAGTTACATAAACATCTGAAAAGAAATGGCGGCTGTCCTTGCTACTCTAAGCCTCCAAACAGTATAATGCAATATGCGATCGATTGGTTACGAACGAAGATTTTTAGGTTAGGACTTTCAGTCCTAGCTCTACATATTCGAAAAGGCTTCCACTCAATTTCCTGTGCAATTGACTTGCGATCGGCCGGACTCATTTCGGATTCCTCGGTGATCAACGTTTACTACCTCGTCCCGAGTTCATGCGATGGTGGATTCCTTTCGTACGTGATGCACTCTCGTGGGAAAAAAAACGAGAAGATCCCGATGGGGTTATCCGACGGAAGATAGCGTCCGTTGGTTGACTGCCGGAAGTTAATCGAGAACCGGCCGGTGTAAGTGGCACGAAAGATCATTAAAGGGCTTTCCCCTTATTGCTTCCCATGCGGAAGATCATCCTCCGCAAGCGGTCGCCGTCTTAGCGACACCGTTCCACTGTGCTCTTAATGGAACCACTCTGCTTGTTTAAATACGTTTCATAGAGGTTCGATGTCTCTGCCTTTCTGAGCCCCATCAGATTGTGCCTGGGAGATGATCATGCTTCTATCAGATAAAACTTCATCTATTTGCTAATTCTCATGTGGCCTTCGGAAATAGTTGCATGAAAGATCCCGGGATACGACTTCTATTATTTGTGTACGCTAGGGTGGCTCTTATTTATTCTTGTCAACAATTTTTAATAAAATTTCTTTCATGCATCCTCCAGGGGTGTTCCAAATAATACAAAAAAATCTGTGCGAAGTTTGAACTCGATCGGATAACGGGAAAACGTGTGCCCCAAAACCATTAAAGATTCAAATAGTTAATTTAATGCTCATAAAATCGTTTTTCTCGAATATCTTCGAATAAGCAAAACTTGTAGATCTGGAGAGATTCCGGCTTTGGAGGTTTTGACGATTTCGTGGCAGCCACGGCTGGATATTTTTGGACTAAATGAAAAAGTATATCTCTAGCTTCGACAATTTATGTAGTCTCAGAATGCGACTTTTGACTAAGTCTACTTATACATATTTGTGTACAGCGGTAATGAGAAATATTAATAATGAGAAATATTCAAATATTTTTTACACAGTCTGAACAGCTTCGTGACCCGGAAGATTCGCCGCATTTCCGTTCAGATGCGAAAAGGGAGCAGAAAAATCGTGTTGTCCGCCACAAGCGTAACATCGGTGTCGAAAATAAGAATATTCATTATTACGAAAGGGATCCTGGCCACCGTCCAGTTGGTTCTTCCGAAGGACATCGTACGATGCATAATCAAATTGAATATAATATGCACTCCATTCCTGCGAATGTACCAGAGCGCAACATATGTGCCCTACGCTCATAAAACCTTATTTATCGCTGCTCGCGAATCGTAAATAAGACTGTTACGACTGGTCTGCGGATCTTCGTGCATTCTGTGGATTGTAAAGTACGCAAACTTTCAAAACTTAAATAAAAAATGTGTGTTCTATAATCCCATTTATTTTTTTAGATTACTTTTAATATATTAATTATTTTGATCATTTGTTTTCGATATTTAAATTTCACAAATTATAATTTGATGGACAAGTTTAAACTCTGAACTAATCGTCTAAAACCGTGGACTATATCCGCTCTAACAATTCGAATAATTTTTTGAACATCGCGTGGTAATTAATTTTAATACGCTTTTAGAATCGTTATATTTTTCGAATAAGTACAAAATAAAATAGAATACAGTACACACGCGCGCAATAAAGGCGGATGTGTACAGTGCAAAAGGTTTAATTTCCTCTTATGGGTATATTTAACGCTATCACGATGCAAATGAATCATGTATGCGTCATATGATGTTTGAATAACGCGCGCATACAACATGTAGCATTTAATCGCGATAGATGGTGGAAGGTATCTGAGCTTCGTGGCTTATGCTCGGCAGCACCTATCTGCGTATAGTGATCTAATAATAACAGCTAGAGCTTCATCTCCATCAAATTTATTCAATGCATTCAAAATGATGCGGTCGGGCCACCGCACAGTTGCAGCATTTAGATCGCAATTTCATTTGAAGATTATTTAATGCACCGTTCTGATCAAGTTTCAATTACAAGTACAGTAATCCCGTGCACGCCGATAGCTTTTCACATTTACAATGAATATGTCACCCGTGATTAACGCCACTGGCCAAAATCATAGGACAGATCCAAAAATTACAGGGATTACCGGCTTCGGATTGTGCTTATATTCAACAGAATTACGTGTGAAACCAGTTATTTGTAACCATTACGCGATGATAAACTTTTCTTGTTTCGAATCATTTCTTTAACAAACTTTTACCGTTGTATTCGTGACATTTCTCTGATTGAAATAACTCAAAATTTAATATTAAATAGAATTCCCCTAAATTTTAATATTAAATAGAGTACCCCTAAATTTTAATATTAAATAGAGTACCCTTAAATTTTAATATTAAATAGAGTACCCCTAAATTTTAATATTAAATAGAGTTAAATTTTAATAAAATAGAGTATCCTTAAATTTTAATAAAATAGAGTATCCTTAAATTTTAATAAAATAGAGTATCCTTAAATTTTAATAAAATAGAGTATCCTTAAATTTTAATCAAATAGAGTATCCTTAAATTTTAATAAAATAGAGTATCCTTAAATTTTAATATTAAATAGAGTATATCACATGTAGCGTGACCATCAGTATCCAGAATACACTACTTTAATGTGCGAGGATTTCTTTGGAGCGATCCAGATTTTCTATTAAAAATGCTTCGTAAACTGTAAATAAATAAATAAATAAAACAAACAAACCAATACTGTGTGCATAAGACGTTTATATAAGAGCGTTTCACCTCGGAGCGTGACGGATCAGACTCACTCACTGCCCAGCAAGAATTGTGTACGCGGTGCGCCTAAAGCAGTTTCCACTTCAATAACTCACTTGAACACAGAATTAATTCTAATAACAATTGAGGTACATAATCTTGATTTCACACATAGGAAATATATATCAAACAGTATTAAATTAAAACTAGAATTTATTAGAACTCTAGAATTAGAATTTATTCTAAACTAATGACTGATTAAAAGAGTGGAGATACACAAAATCTTCAATAATGAAATTAAGTTAAGACATTGTTTAATGATGTGAATCGAACCCAGCTGCTTAGACATTGTTAAATATGAATAAATGAAAAAGTAAAAAAGTAAATGTAAAGGTCTAGCGATGAAAATTGACAACAGAAAAATTTTCTTGATATAACGACTGTAAGTAGAATAGGTCTGGATATTATTAACCTTTTGAAAATGAAACATTTCTTCCAATCTAGAATAATTCCATTCTATATGATTTCTTTTCATTTTATGAATATGAAATTGATACAATATTTCACACAATACTTAAATATGTAGTAATTTATTAGTAGACTGCGGATGTTTATGCATTTATGACAAAAGTGAGTATATGAAATTCAAAATTGTTGAAAAATTTAAAAAATTGAAGATGTCAATATATAATTCTCCCTCTATTAAAATCATTACGGGAAGAAACAACATTTAGTTTTTATCTCTTGCAATCGATGCAGACAATTTTTATCTTGCATAAAGATCCGCAGTCTATCGATTAGATACCAACATATTTAATTGTGTAAACAATATTGCGAATATTAAGGCCCTTATTTTCATACTTTTCAGAATATCTTATAAAATCGTCAATGTAGCGTGTGAACAGCTTTTGTAGACTTTGAAAGGTTCGTGCGAGTCGCGCTACGTCAATTTTATCTTTTGACCGGCTGGAAATTCGAAATTCACGGTGAACCGAGAAAGTTGATTCGACGGGAACACATCACCCTTCCGACTACATGAATTTACGCAGAACGATTGCAGTTTCGTCTCACGTTCGCATCATTTTTCGATTCATCGGGCGCTATTCATCGGTTACTGTCCTGGAAAGTACGCCATCAAACATCGGTTTACCGGATGCAAATCGTGAAACAGAGTTTCACGCAAGGACGGAGAAATGAACGAAAGATCGCGCTCCTCGGAACACGACGCGAAAAACAAAATTCAAGAAATCGCGTTTTAACTTTCTATTGCATTCTCGTTCCCAATTGGGGACTTAAATATCAAATGTTCTATAGTAAATTAAGTAGACAATACTGAAGACTCTTCCATGTGGGAACATTGCGCTTATGAATAACCCTCATACGTCCCTCGTGTCAATTTGACACAGTTTTCCCGAAATAAGTTCTACTGTTCTGTTATGTGTAGGTAAATTTGTCCGAAACTTGGTGACTTTTATTTTTTTACTGTATTTTATTTAGCAAACTAATTGCTCTAACTTCCCAAAAAAGTTCAAATCGTATAGTACAATATCAAAAAAGTTATCGTCTTTTTTATTATTTATTTCATGACCACACTCGTGTTTACGTAGACTAACAGCCATATATATTTTTTCAACTCGTCATAAAAATTCATGCAATAGAGGGTTAATCGGAAATATTTCCTATGATTTGATCGTCTCTCGAAAGTCTTCTTAACCGATTTATTTTGAATTATTCTTATCGCTGTGTTCCGCGATGGTAAGTTTGATCCTTATGGTCATTGCTGATAGTCACGCATCAATGAAGTCAGGTCTAAACAACTCTGTTGAACGTGCTGTTACATATATGTATGCACAGAGTGCATAATGTTGTATAATTTTCGAAATTGTGCACTCGGAGGTAATGTTTTGCAACAAAATAATGGCAGCGTAATTCATCCTTATTTTGATTTATTTGTTGATCTGCTTTTTAGAGCTGTCTACGTACTTTAAAAGCGCATAACAGTATATTTCAACGCTTGATCTACGTTTACTTTAGTTAATTGCAATTTTACGAGATATAATTTTATAGATAAATAACAAAGATTTGTATGTGAAATATAAAACGGTAGAAAAGTTAGGAGAAGTTAAGAATATCATATCATTCTCGATTTATTAATATTATTAAATGATTGAAGAAGAAAATCAAATTCTATTGGTTTACTTTAATAAATAAAAAATAATATGTGAAATTTAAAACGTTAAAAAAGTTAGGAGAAGTTAAGAATATCATATCATTCTCGATTTATTAAAATTATTAAATGAATGAAGAAGAAACTCACGATTTCTATTGGTTTTCTTTAATAAATAACAAATAGTATATGAAATATTAAACGGCGAAGAAGTTATGAGAAGTTAAGAATATCATATCATTTTCTCGATTTATTAAAATTATTAAATGATTGAAGAAAATAAATTTCTATTGGTCTCTGTTGTTGCAGAAATTCTTATTTTAGCAATTAAAAATCACACGACAAATGTGAAATTAAAATGGACTGTAAATTGAACCTATTCTCTCTTATACTTGGTTAAATGGCGCTTAAGGTTTTTTTAATTAAAATCGTGAAAATTCCTGTGGCCCACGGTTGTTTTTTGTCATACGAGTAATTCCATAGACGCTATTATATTTCATTGTACCAGTTGCGTCAAGTCGTACGAATGAAAATTTCATTCGCGCGGCCCATTCTTTGTCACACATGCTTCACGGGTCCCTTTGAAAGAACGTACCGCGGGAATAATCAACGAGTAACTGCTCTTAAACGGGAAAAAGCTTTCCCTTTCTGCTCTTTCATTTCTTCCCCGTCGCCGTTCATAATCCTCCCCTCCTTTTTACGGCTTCTTTTACCCTTGCGCAACATTGTTTAATCGCATTACTTTAATTAATAACGACTCGCTCTCTTCAATATACCTACAAAGTTTCCATTTCTAACTATTAGTAATTCTAACTATTGTAAATAGAAAATAAAGATTTTCCACGTCTCAATGAAAATTTACTTTCCCATTATTCATTTTAATAAATTGATATTAATATATCAACACTCTATTATATTTCACTCGAATATTCATTTCTGCTATTTCCTATTCATTTTAACCCTCATCCGTCCCTCATTTCGCGAACTGAATCTGTTCCTCGGTGTCAGATTGACACAGTGATAAAAAAATCGATAAAATAACAAGTCAAACAGTTACTTTTCGATGTTTTTTTCATTCAAATTGATGTGTTAACATTTACGTCTTAGGTTTTTGCGGTTATATGTTTCGCATTAAAAAAATAAAAGTCACCAGGTTTCGGACAAATTGACCTACAAATAACAGAACAGTATAACTTATTTAGGAAAAACTGGGTCAAATTGACACGAGGGACGGATCAGGGTTAAATTGTCACACGTTATTCCTTAATCTGCACTATCCATCATTTACCTATCGAGTTTTTTTATGTTAATGCCAACGTTAAAATGAAAATATGAAAATTAGGACAACACCCACTCGAATTGACTGCGCGTGCTGCGTCCAGGAATAAATCAAGTTGGCTACAAAATGTGGAGCAACTAAGTCGAACTCGATGCAGCTCGGTCAATTTAATATTTCAGTTTCTACTAGCGCACGAGATCGAGGAATTTAGTGATAAACAATTTTGTCAAGAAGTCAATGTTTTCGAATTGATATCTATTCGGTACAGCTTTTTTAATCATCTGTGCACTTAAAAACGAAGAAGTTTATTAATAGGATTTTTATTAATTGTGCTTTATCAAAAGGAAGGTTAAAGATCTTCTTTTACGTAACAATCCCCATCATCGAAAATGTGACTTGTGTTTCGCGATTGAAATTGCTATTGCTATCGAAAGATTTATTTAAAAATCCTTAGACTCTCAAAAATTATGACATAATCGCCACTAGATCGTTCATTCATAAGAAAAGTGACATAAATGAAAAAAAGGAAATTTTACAGGCGAGACATTTGAAAATTATCTAAAATTGTTGTTATTTACGTACTGGGTTAATTGTCGTGCATTAGTTATAAAGTACACCACAATTTATATATTTATTATCATACTTTTTTTAAAAATATATTTTGAGTTGTGTCACTTTTCTTATGAATGAACGATATGTTATTTAATAAATAAATTGCTTTGATCTCATCATCAAAATCAACGTGTCAATGTAAAATCGCGAATTTGTACAGGTGGTTCTAATCATTGCAGAAATGTTTAATTCAGAAAATCGTACTTTTTCTCTACATTTGTCCGATTCTTGAGAGAAATCGACCACAGTGCGACGCGTTCCGAGCTTTCTCTTTCTTCGTATTATTATCGCCACGATGCGAGCCGTGTTCCGTTTTCTATTAATAATTCAGGGTAGGCTTTCGTGCACTCCGGTTAGACTCTCGCACCCGTTTCGCTCGCCGTACACCAAAGATCGCGAACTTTAGCGTTGCATTTGCCACCTTCAAGGCCGTCAAGTTATTCTTATGGCGCTTCTTTATCCTCGCGTGACGGGTCAAGGGTTAGATACGGGGATGGGGGATCAAGAGACGGACTGGATCGTCGAACGATTATTTTTAGGAAGCACCGATGAATTTCTTAGCGAGCTTTCAGGTAATTAGGCGCATCAGATTAGCCGTCGCATTTGGCTGCGCTTCGATCCGCTGTTTTCTCACACAAAATACAGGGACTTCCATCGAGAGAAGTATTATTTTAAATTACTTTCAAAAAGCGCTGAGTTTCTGTACAATCTAAAAATTTTTCACAATTTTACCAACCACGAGTCGAAGAGCAACAACTCTAGTCTTCATAAATAAAATATTATAACTTAGCAGTCGAGGGGTGACTCAGAATCACCACTAAAAATTGTTGTATTATTCACAATATTGTTTAGATTATTAAATATGTTGGCATTTAATCATCAATTACTAGGTGGAATTTAATCCTTGTGTAATCAATCGGGTACCCATTTACTGTATTTCTTTCAACAATTTGTTAATGTTCCTCTAAAAAATATTACAAAATTTCTCTGGATATCCATTCTTTACTCGCTAATAAATATATTTATTTGTAGTCTTATAATGAGAATTTGTGCAAGCATGTTAAATACAGAAAGGTTTTAAATAATCTATAAATTTTGGTTGACTACGCAAGGGTTAAGACAGCAAAAATATTAGAAGAATTTAAAAATACTGTAATGTTTCCAACCTATTAAACATATTAACTCTTAGCACTCGAGTGGTGACTTAGAATCACTATTCAAATTTGCTATACTATTATTTAAAATATTGTTTACTAGGTCTATTTTGACCTTGACCCTATTAAATACTTAATTTGTAGCAATTGAACTCAACGAATAGTTGTCGCATTGGGGATATCGGAAAGACTAATAATCTACTCGAAATATCACCAAAAGTAAATTTTTAAAAATTATTCATTAGAGCTGTGTACAATGGATTTATTCTAGGTCGGAAGAAATGTTTAATTTTCGAGTTAAAATAGGTACGAGTGCAAAGTGATAAGATGACACCTCTTAACTCTTTGAGGCACACGATTTTAAAGAAAATAAAAACCCAAGTTACACAGAGATTTTTTTAATATCAATATAACTTTTCGAGGTGGGTTAAAATATATCCCACTATGCATAAAAAGCTAAGCAAAGGGTAGGACAGTTTTTAATGCACCTAACCCCAAAGAGTTAATGGATGACCCTTTATAATGGATCCACTTCAACGAATTCATTCGACTGAGGGTTGATATTATTGAGGGCTGATACACATATTAGTAAAAAAAACAATTATATTTTACAATAAGAACCTACAAATTTGAGAAGTGCGAGATGCACCAGGCCTTATAGAAGTGAGGAGATTGGATTTACTTAAACTTTGTACGGTTTTCATTATAATACGTGCTTAAATAAAAAAGTTAATTCAGTCAGTTCCTATGAAAGTGTTCTTATAATTTCAATAACTAGGTTTAGTGTTAAAATGACCTCTTAACCTCTCGCCGTACCTTTCCTTTACAGTTACAGTGATTAGAACGTCTTTATGCACAAAAATGTCATAGAAGAGAAAGAAAATGTATATTCTTTCCTATTCTGTAATAAAATTTCAAAATGTATCGAATTTCTTCTTTGTTTTCACTCATTTTCAAAACGTAATAACTTTTGACTAAATAAACAAAAATCACAATTTCTTGTTTGTCATTACTCTATGATATATCACCTTTCAGACGCGCCCAAGTAATGCCAGATCCTATTATTATTAACAGAGCTATGACATGGTAACACCATCTATCGGGAGAATACGAAGAAACTTTCTCCCCAATAATATTTTACAATAACAATCTACAGATTTGAGAAATGCAGGAGCAAACATTTTGATTCATGTGAGCTGCGTTCAGAGCAGGAACCCTTTTTCCATCTGAACTGAACGAATAATTTCATTGTGTCGTAGAACCCATATTGATATGAACAACCCCTGTACAATGAATGAAACGAAACTTCCGACGGCTGGGTGAAATATCATCCCGGCCATAGTCGAACGCGCAAATTCATTAGCGGCAACGAATTTCGGGTCGCGGCGCGGGTTCCGTGCATCCCCTAATTAGAAGTTGCGCGAGTGCTGCGCTCGCATCTTTAATACGGCGGAATCACGTAATCATACGCCATTTGCGTCCTCTTACACGCGCGCAGCGATCAGTGCATCCGAAAGCGCATCCGAAAGTGCAACTGTTCCGCGACTTTGACCGGCGCAAATCGAAGTCCGAAGGTTGATCAAATTTCATTTTAACTGGTCCTATTGAAACGTAATTTGCGAACGGCGACACCGACGCGCCGCGTCGGACGTTTCAAATGGAAACGTTGAATGAGCTTGCCACGATTGAGAGAAGATTGGAGATTCCGCTGAACCAGTGAACGCAAGAAACTCGATAAATGTGACGCCCGCGACGTGAAACGGAAATGAGGAAAGAAATGGCAAACCGGCGCCGAGTGTTTGTCTCCGACAGTCCACAAGTGAAAACGTTTACCATGGACGCGTGAAAAAGAAAACGTCTAATGGGTCCGCGAAAATAATTGCTTTACGAATACGTCTTTGTACAGATTTATTCTGTGGGGTCTTTTGTGCATCTGTTCTTGAACACTAATAAAAAAAAGGTAGATGCATACTGAAAAGATTGAATATAAAGAAAACGAGTTTACCCGAATAGCGTTTCACCTCGGAGCGTGACGGATCAAACTCATTCACTACCCAGCGATTGTGTACGCGATGTACCTAAGGAAGTTTTCACTTGAAAGATAAAGGTTGCAAGTTCTCCAGTAAAACAATATAACAAACTTGAAAATTTATAAATACAATAATTATTACATAAATATTTCTTTTCTGTTTTGGAAATGACTATGCCCACCCGGAGCACTTTCATGAATTTTGGTTTTCGATATTTAAAGTGAAACTTTGAACATATTAATTAATAATAATTGGACTACGGGTGTTTATGCAATTTTCAATTTTTGTAGACAATTCTTAAGAAAGCGGAATCAAATAAACTCTTATTTTCAGAGGCAGTAGCCTTTGTAAATTCTATTGAACTTTTTGTTGTAGCATTTTTTAAAAATTTTCAGATGCCATAAATGCATGAATGTCCGCAGTCTAATAATAATCGACAATAATACTGATACTACTACTAATAATAATTAGAACAGATTTTGAAGTGAAACTTTGAACATATTAATTGATAATAATTAGACTACTGACGTTTATGCAATTTTCAATTTTTGTAGACACTCTTCTTTTCAGTGGTAGTAGCCTTTGTAAACCAGAAAAAGATAAAAATGGTTCTAAATTCCAGTATTTTTTGGAAATTTTCAAATTTTCCATAAATGCATAAATATCCGCAGTGCAATAATAATCGACAATAATACTAACACTACTACTCATAATAATTAGAAGAGATTGCGAATTCTGATTCTACACTACCCATACGTTTGTATTGTTTTTTTAAAAAACTCATCAACCAGTTCAACCGGGTTTTCTGGCAGATACATCAGCATCATGCTAAATTTTCGCTAAAAGAATCCCTCGTGAGATTATGCTTGGGGAATGTTTCTTCTCAAAAATTCTTAAAAATACTTTCGAAACGAAAGTATCATGAGAGACGGATGGTGTTTCTAAAAGTTTTTTTAGGGATTACATGTTTCAACGTTGCATTTAACAGTTAAAAGTAAGTACTCTTCTAAGTACAAGGTTTAATACGAGGAACCTTGAAAGAGGGGAAGGGAGACGTAGATATTCTAGGAAATAACAGCTGGTTCTGGAAACGGTTGGAAGCGCAAAAGCGAAAGCACAGAGGCTTGGCGTGATCTGTTCACCTAAACTGATCTCACTGGGCGGCTATAGGAAAATATCTGATTTAGACGCTACCACCTATACCAGATAAACCACATTAATGCGGTACTCTTTTGTAAAGCCAACACGCCACTTCCCTATCTGATCAACACCCGCGGAAATAAATTTGCTTCTCACGCGTGTGTACGCTGTATCAATTAGCGTAATCGGTCATCGTTAATAAACAACCGCTTATCGTTCAATCTTAATACGCCGGGACTTTGATCACCGGTGAACGGCGTTTGAAGTCCGGCACAACGACAAAGATAATTCATCGATCCAGATCGATCCCCCCAGGTATCGATAATTCCCAGGAATTGTTTATTTTATTGGAAACTAGCATAAATTCGTTCGGTTGCAAATATAATTACATTGGTATGACTCATTGCAAATGTATGTAACTCTGATTTTAAAGGAACAACTTGCAATTAGAAATTGCATGTGTGATTGATTGAATATAATTCTGTGCTTTATTGATAAATGAAAATATATACCGAACGTATTTGATAGTGATCACGTCAAATGTACTATGATCTAACCATATGTACAACAAAAACTCCGTATACAGTTAGGAGCATAACTGATCACACACACTTTAAATTAGAATATCTTTTTTATGAATGGACCAAACGATTTCAATTACTCTGTACTTAAGGCTAGAAGAATTAGTTTAGTGAATGACGTCTGATAAATATGTTGGAAAAATGCATTTGGTCGGGAATGTGAAAAACAATAGTAAAAATTTAGTTTTACAACTTTTTTAGCTGGGCGAATAACGAACATTTCAAGGATGTGTTTGGTCAACTCGTATAAATTATATACGTTCTGAAAATTTCATTGAAATTGGTTAATTGGTTTACGAGTTATAAACAAAAAATCTTGAAAAATTGCAATTTTTACCACTTTTGATCGTTTATAACTCGTAAACCAATTAACCAATTTCAATGAAATTTTCAGAGCGTATATAATTTATACAACTTGACCAAACACATGTTCTAAATTTTCGTTATTGTTTTTCACAATTCCGACCAAATGCATTTTTTCAACATACTTTTTTGACATCATTTTCTAAATTAATTCTTCTAGCCTTACAGAGAAATTTAAGTCGTTTGATCCATTCATAAAAAAGTTATTCTGATTTAAAGTGTGTGTGATCAGTTATGCTTCTACAGTTATAACTGTATATTGTTCATTTTTGCATTATTTAAGACTTTGATAAGTACAGTGAATCAATGAAACCATTTTTTTCAGAAAATCATTGTTTATGTATATTATTAAGACAGAATAATATAACTTTTTTAAAGTATGTGCTCGAATTTTTGGTTGCAGTGTCTCAATAAAATAATGTTTTTCTTATCGTCTTTTTCAAGTTAGTTTCAGAGCCTTTAAAATATTCAACGGTTGAACGAATTGTTAATGTTACACTTATAATAATGCTAATTGCTTTTGAAATGTTCAAAGAAAAGTGTAAGAAAGTATAGCTCTTTTAAGCGAGCTTCGTGATTATTTTGTATCACCGGTCATGAATATCCGCTGTTTCTCATTTTAAGATACTTGGGAACATCTGGGCATGAAATCTCTGCTTTAAAGCGCGAGGAAACGTAATTACGGTTGATAAATTGAATTCCTTATCGTAGAACAAAAACCTGAAGACGGTTTATGACCGGCGAAACGAATAATTATAACAATGTGGCCCTTTATTGGATAC
This sequence comes from Lasioglossum marginatum, assembly GCA_028455795.1. Lineage (NCBI taxonomy): Eukaryota > Metazoa > Arthropoda > Insecta > Hymenoptera > Halictidae > Lasioglossum > Lasioglossum marginatum. The sequence continues at coordinate 4,154,727 of CM052253.1, read as the reverse complement.
TATTACTGTCTACTTTTATTTTTAGCTACTTTTCTTTCGTTCCGTGTAAATTCTACAAGGTTAGTGATTAATGAACTCTATGCATTTGAATGGATTTTACGCATTTACGACAGAAATGAATAAAAATACACGAAGCAGTATAAAGAATTTAAGGACACTGGCACATTGCAATATATTAACGTTATTAAGAAAAAAAATGTGTTTCTACTGAAGTTTTTAGTTGAATTAAAATTTATATTTTAAATCAAGACTCACTGTCTAATTAGTGGACTGCGGATCTTTGTGTATTTATAGCAAAATTGAGAAGATGAAATTGAAAATTGTTGAAAAATTTTAACGATTGAAGGTGTCAATATATAATTTCCCCTGTATTAAAATCAACAACATTCAATTTAGTTTCTATTTCTTACAATCGATGCAGACAATTTTTATTTTGCATAAAGATCCGTAGTCTACTAATTACATTACTGATGTTTATTTATAGTATAAGGTACAACAAGACAATTTTCAATTTATGGAAACTCTTGAAGAAACCTACTTAAATTTGTTGACTTATACTACTTCTGATTATACTGCTTGAATTTGAGGACACTGACACATTGCAACTTATTAAAGTTATTAAGAAAAAAAATGAGTTTTTACTTAACTTTTTATTTGAATTAAGATTTGAATTTTAAATTAATTCTCGCAGTCTAATGATTAGATTACGAATGTTTATATATTTATAGAAACAATTTTCAATGTATGGAAACTCTTGAAGGAAACTACTTAAATGGTCGACTTATACTACTTGCGGCACCTATATATGAAGATATAGGAAGAATAAAATATTTCTAAATCCATGAATTTTTAAAGAATTTGAATTTTGAATTTTTGAAAAGATTACATAGAACAAATTCGTAAGAGTTTCCAAAAAATATACGCTGTCCAAACATTTTCAAGCTTTATACTAACAGCATCGAGTTTGATGCGGCGAATCCATCGATTGGAATACGAGCATGCAGTTCTATTTTCATGGAACAGTGTTTTATAAAATAATGGTTGTGACGATAAGTTCACGGTGAAGAGGTTCATTCACTGGTTCAGATAATTGAAATGTTCCAACTTATACGGCAATTTTTTTGTCCTAAAATGTCTTCAGGAAAAATTGGCTATATCTTTTTATCCCGTAATTAAAATAAAAATTAAACGAAAAACGTGGGGCACAAGCTTAGGTGAACTATTCATGGATCAATTATCTATTGCATGCGACCCACGTTTTTCGTTTTAAATCTTAGTCCGTCTTAAAAACGTGGTATATTAAAAATTTCTTTTTGTGCTGTTCATCTATATCTCTGTATGTCTGTGAATGCGATACCTCGAGAACCACTTGATCAAGTTTGAATGGGAAGAACTTATTAGATTTTGGTAAAGAAACATTAGTATAATAAACTTTTTAATGATTTCGGCGCATAGATCTAGATCGAACCTTTATCGAAATCATTAAAAAGTTTATTCAGTAATTTACGATCGACAAAGAAGAATTTCTATTAGTATAATGCTTTGTGAATACCACACTGAGCTCCTTCGGTGAGAAGGTCGCTGAACGCAATGACGTACTACCGAGCGTCGCGCGGCGAGGTGCGACAGTTAACATGGACCAATCAGAGAACAGGCCGAGCCGGGATCCGTCCGTAGTACACACGCATTGATTGGTCCTCGATTTACCTTAATAACTCGTTATTAGACGAACAGACAGACAAGAAAAAGAGTTAATATTGCATTGTCATCCAGTTCTGAGCTATGTTTAAATTTTCAAGTCTCTAGCTCATCAGGAAGTTAGTTTAAAATAAATTGCAAAATATGTACCGAACAGACAAACAAATAGACAGACATACGGACAAGAAAGCGAGCTAAGTAAAACGTGGTAAAAAGAGAAAAAAAAGACTTGGACGAATAAATTTTCTATTAGCATAACAGTTAGCAAGATACTGAAAAGTGGTGGGCCACTGGTGGGAACGGTACCGCGGAACAAAACTCCGCGGTGGATAATGGTCTTTCCGCGGCAAAATACACGGAAATATGGAGCACCGTTTGCTTTGAAACGACCCCGGTATCTTCCTCACAATGTGTTTCCCCTGTGGAAGTCACGGGGGCGGAATCACGTTGTACAAACCGCAAGCCACCAAGGCGATGCTCGCAGCCGGCAAGTGGGTGGACGACAACCTTAACCCAGCCACATAGTATATATAGAAAGAACCATCGACATCCGGGGGAAGGTTGAGACTGCCGTCAGCGTATACATTCTTCGGGATCCAACGATTTATCACAATCTCGAGGAGGACGCCAATAACGGAGGTTTTCCCTTTGCAACTTCACGTTTTTCGCCGCCCACCGACCTCCTGCTTTTGGTCGATCGGTCTGACCCGAGCGAGCGCCAGGGCCACGATATTTCCCGATTTTTGCGAAAGACAGAACGATATTTTCTATCATCCCGAGCAACCACGCGATTTTCGGGCTGGCTCGTCCCCGACGGAAGATTTGTGGCGCAACCAACCATGTCAGAAGGATTCGGTAAGCTGTCCGGTTACTCCGGGTGGCAGCAGTCAGAAAAGGGATATTTTACGGACCATTTCCGGGAATCCGGCGCTAAGCAGCAAATTCGTTTGCGAAGATTTAGAACCACCGCCGTCTGCGCATGCCGGAATAAAACACTCCAATAAATTCTGCAATGTTACCTTTCCGTCGGCATTTTTGATCGATGGACGATAAGCCAACTTCCGGTGCCTCTCTCGCGGAAACCAGTCGGCCAATCCAGGTGAAAAGTTTCCGTGCTTCCAATGCTGAGGATGCTGCGTATTTTAGCCAAAAGACGTTCCTTAAATTCGGCCTGTGGACGTAAGAAGAGAGTCAGATAGGATCTAAAATCGTCGCATTTTTCTGTGAGAAATATGTAAACATTCAAGTAAATATAAACATACTGGGCATATAATTTATTTCTATTTAAGGAAACTGCTGAACGGCAAAAAGTTTCAATTGTAATACAAAATTAATTAGGCAGTTAAATGGTCGCACATTTTTGAAGGGTTGAAAAATCAGAGAGATTCAGAAATATCAGAAACTCATACATCTTATTATAGGGTATTTAAGGAAACTACTGAAAGGCAAAAAGTGTCAATCATTGTAATACAAAATTAATAAGGCAGTTAAATGGTTGCACATCTTTGAACGCTTGAAAAATAAGAGAGATTCAGAAATATCAGAAACTCATACATCTTATTATAGGGTATTTAAGGAAACTACTGAACGGCAAAATGTTTCAATCATTGTAATACAAAATTAATAAGGCAGTTAAATGGTTGCAGATCTTTAAACGGTTGAAAAATAAGAGAAATTCAACAATATCAAAAAAATTCATACATCTTATTTATTTTATTAGCTGAATATTTTAAACTAGAAAGACATGATGGCCATTTCCCGGTGCCATTTCTGCAAAACACCGTTTGTGATATTAACATTGTAAATGCTTGACACTTCGAGCTAAATTAAATTAAAACTTGTACTTACCTAGCACTTAAGTACTCGAGCTGTACTGTACTTTGGACCAGAAATGGTACTTTACACTTTCAATACTGCATTAGAACGAGAAGTATAAAAGGGAAGCTGACCGTTCGAACGCCTGGTACATTGTATAAACATTATCGAGTACAAACAGCGAGCTAATAGTGTACGATGTAATCATTCATCATGTAACACTTGGTTGTTTCGAGGTCGCAAAAAGTGCGGCAAATAAGAGGATCCCCTAACTAGATTTTCCGGTCCTTGAGCACGCTAAATCACCGGCAGCCATAAATCTTTCGCGAAAGTCAAGTCGCCCCGGACGATCCTGATTACCACGCCGCGCCGGCTGCCTTTCGTTTTATCGTTACGAGCAGATAAGACCCTTGCAAACTGATCTGCGCACTGTAAAGATCTATCTTCGATCCACTTTTGCACGATGTGCAAAAGAGGCGAGCGCTTCGATTGATTCTTCAAAACGTCCAAGATTGCCCACTCACAATTATCTTCAATATTATTTATCGTTTCATTTATATGATTTCTTCTTCCTCCCGATTTGAACTGTCGACAGAATTAAACTTCCAGTTTTCCTTGCGATTTAATTTATATGTTTCAATATCCCTTTTATTAAAATGATTGATCAACATAAATTAGAATCACTTACATAACTTTGCATGAAAACAATCAATTTTTAAATGAAAGTTCAGCTACACTGATTTAAAGTTTACCTACTACCCCAGTTTTCCTCATTATTTAATTTATATGTTTCAATATCTGTTTCATTGAAATGATTGATCAAAATATTGATCAAATAAATTAGAACCACTTACATAACTATTCATGAAAACACCCAACTTTTAAATGAAAGTCTAGCTGCACTGATTTAAAGTTTACCTACTACCAGCTTCCGTGCGATTTAATTTATATGTTTTAATATCCCTTTTATTAAAATGATTGATCTAAATATTGATCTACATAAATTAGAATCACTTACGTAACTTTGCATGGAAACAACCAATTTTTAAATGAAAGTCTAGATACACTGAACTCCAATCATTTCTGTGTGGAGTATTGATTTTATTTTTACCCATTACTACGTTATGACAGAATTGAAAATTTATTAATAACAATTGCGCGCAATGGTTGCAGCACTCCGTCTTGGTTCTCGACAGACGTCAACTCGTTAACGTGATTGACGTACGAAATTGGATGTGCCGCAAACGCGCCACACGCACAAACAGTTACGCGTATTGAAAGATAGACGTATTCAGAAATATTTACCAGCACAGTATAACCGATATTGTTTCGATTTAAGCGTACAATGGCAGCCGAATAATAATGTTTATAAATCACGAAATTTCAGACTTCAAATACAAATACCAAAATTATTTCGTCGAGCTTTAAACGCAGTATAGTGGTAAATGTGAAAATAAATTCTGCCTATCTCTGATAATTCTTCCACTTTACACATTTTTCCCGTGCCGCGGTGAAGCGCATTTACAAAAAGATATTTCATTTGTTTGCGTTGGCGACATCGTTTATTTTTCGAGCACGTTAATGAAAAGGAAATGTGAACAGCAGCAGAAACCGAGAAAAACGTTCGTGAAGGATCGGCCAATTTACTGAAGAATTTACGCTTGGAAAAATCGCTAAGTTTTACGAACTTCCTCCAAATACCATCTTTGAACTTGTAATTATTCGCGTCATTGATCACGTCTACTCCAATATTCTCTCGTACACGGAGGCCACTTTCATTTCAGCTTCTGATTCGTTCACGGATTCCAAAGCCAATTATTTATTTTCGAATCATTTCCGCAAACTTCACAGCATTCGGCTCGCGCGTCTAATTCCCGCCAAGAAGCTATTCAAGTTGCAACTAATTTGGCTCCAGAAATATACAGGGTGTCCCAAAAATGTTCGAGTTATTGTTAACACTAAACCTACCGAGCACTAAAAACGATTAAAATGTTTTAGCTCACCAAAAAATGACAAGGCTCTATTTATTTAGATTTTGTGCAATTTTGATTACAATATGTGCTTGGATGAAGAAATTTATCGTATCAATTTCCATGTAAGCAACTTCATAATTTCAATAGTTGTAAGATGAAAAATTATTTAAATAAAAATAAATTTTTAAAAAATACCACGTTTTTAAGACGGACTGAAAAGTATAAAATAATTTTTCCTAGCCCCATACAGATAGTCCTGAAAATTTGTGATTGTGAATTTTTAATAGCTATGAAAATGCTTGTAAGATTTGAAACGAAAAACGTGGGGCGCAAGACGTAGGTGAACTATTTATGCATCAATTATCTATTGCATGCGCCCCACGTTTTTCGTTTTAAATCTTACAAGTATTTTCATAGCTATTCAAAATTCACAATCACAAATTTTCAGGATTATCTATATGGGGTTAGGAATCTGAATGGGGCTAGGAAAAATTATTTTATACTTTTTAGTCCGTCTTAAAAACGTGGCATTTTTTAAAAATTTATTTTTATTTAAATAATTATTTTCTGCTTTTTAGTCTCGTGTGTGTGAAATTTTTCAATCGATTTTAAACATTTTGATGAGATTATAACAGAGACATGTAGTAAATTTCAAACGGTATTGCGACCGCGGCATATGGAAAACAAACGCAAGCGGTTGCGAGAACGAACAGCGGGCGTTGAGACTGTTTACCTCAACGTACGAAAATTCAAACAAACTAAATAGATCTAGAACGTTCGATCGAGGAACCGATAAAATTGTCATCCAGTTCTGAGCTATGTTTAAAGTTTCAAGTCTCTAACTCATCGGAAAATTAATTTAAAATCGATTGCAAAATTTGTACAGAACAAACAGACAAGAAAGCGAGCTAATAAAAAAAACGTGGTAATAAAATATAAAACCGGTTGTTTGACCAATAGTAGTAGGTTTAGTGTTAACGAAAAACACGGACCGATCAGAGCGAAGTGTTGGTGTCGCGCCGCGGTGAAACAATGAACAAGAGAAGGAGCAGAAATTGTGATTTAATTAAAACTCACTTGTTTTGCCATAAATGCAGTTGCTACTTTTAAATGTGTCACTGGTCTATTCGGAGACGAACTTTGCACAGCTGATTCCAGATATACGGCAATAAAACACACACACACATTAACAACCGTGAGCTTCTAATTGACACGTCTTGAGCGATGTTCTCTCTACCGCGGTTCGAATGACACTGATTTTACTGGTTTAGTAAGAGAAATGCGTGTCGAATGACGGGTAGGTCAGACAAAAAAACAGGGCACGAGAGGGACCGCGGTAAGAAAATATTTATGGCCATCACATGGCAAAACATCGTCTGTCCTTCTTTTAGAAACTTTCTTAATCCATCCGGTTACGAATTATTTTTTTTCAATATGAGGACAACGTTTACAAACAATAAAATTTACCGAATTTAGGTGCACCGAGCATTTATTTCGTATGTTCTTATATATGGAAATTATAAAGCGTTACAGTAAAAAATCTCCGAAAATATTGATTATTCGCAAAAATGTTTCAGATGAAAGTTGTTCAATACCGAGGGGGACATCATGTGGTGGAACTTTTATTTTTCCCGGTGGACACACCAAGGTGAGATGAAGGTCAACTTTCTTTTTTTAAATGAAATGATACGTTTTTTTATCCACCATCAAATAGTGCGTTTCAAGACGAATTCAACGACCTATGACTCAAGGTCATTCAAGGTCAAACTTGCAGGGAAATGCACAGAAAAGGTGTGATCGCTTTATTTATACTTCGTGCCTTCGAACTTTCACACTAAAACGAGGACTGTCACACCAAAAACTTCACTACAAGTTTGATCTTGAATGACCTTGAGTCATAGGTCGTTGAATTCGTCTTGAAACGCACTATTTGATGGTGGATAAAAAAACGTATCATTCCATTGAAAAAAAGAAAATTTACCTTCATCTCACGTTGATGTGTCCACCGGGAAAAATAAAAGTTCCACCGCATGATGTCCCCCTAGGTATTGAACAACTTTCATCTGAAACATTTTTGCGTATAATCAATATTTTCGGAGATTTTCGACTGTAACGCTTTATAATTTCCACCCTGTATAGGTGTGCAAGTTGCGTGGACCACCCTGTATATTATTAGACTGCGGATTTTTATGCAAAATAAAATTTTTCTAAGTCGCTTGTAAGAAATGGAAGCTAGGTAACAATGTATTTCATCTTTCAATATAATCTTAACAAGTATGTAGCAACATTTTAATGTTAACAACTACTATAACTGTTACAGAATTAATGTTAATAACTGCTTAACAAAGCCGAAGCGGATATTCTTGAAAATGAAAGTGCCGCTTCATATGACCTCGGGAACCGTCCCTTTTTCAAGGAACTCGAATATGTAGGGACACCCTGTATATTGGATAAGGCGTAGGCATAGGAATAAGGGCTATTCTTTAAAGATTAACATTGAGTTTGATTCTAAGAGTTTCCACTATGAATAACTATTATATTCTGTGCATCCTCCAGTTATTACTGGAATCCCCGTCCGATCTATTTCATCAGAGTTAACGAACATCCCACGGGGACAGCAGTGAATCAGCCGGTCATTATGCATTCTCGCGCAAGGCCGGCTATAAGTCTGCTCAGTTAGCCGATCGCATAATAATTAACGCGACGGGAATACCGGGGGCCCGATTCCGATTGATTATTCATGACTTAATACGATCAACGGCAGGACATTAGTGTTAATTACAGAATGATGAAAACTAAATCGGAGCGGGATAGTCTCCGCGGGAAACGGGTCTGCGCGAAGCCCGAGCAAATTACGGTATTTTCTAAGGGAATTTCCGTATCGAGGTGAACCGTCAATCAAACGACACTCCGTCGTAGAGAGAAACGGTGAACGGGAGGCGAGGAAGGTTACTCATTCGGGGCCATCGCTCTTTATTGATCGATCCTTGCATTCATGGAGCGCAGGATATCCATTAGGAGGTCAGCCGTGTGTTACCTACACGCACACAGCGTATTTTTCATTGATCCGACTGATCTTCCCATGGAAAGAGTGTTTATGGCTGCCCGCTGTGCTCCCCGCCGTTTTGGCGAACCGAATTGCATCGTGTGACAAAGTGCACGTCTTGTATTCGTTTAAAATTTTGTAGCAAAAACTGACGAAAATACATTTTTCATGTTATTATTAGGGGTGGGCCGATAAGCCTCGGTTCGGTTTTTAACACTAACCGTATCGAGTACAAAAGGTGATTGACTGTACATTGTTTTGTAAAAATTACGAGACTGAACTTATTTAGATTTCTCACAATTTTGATAAGAATATGTGCTTGAATAAATAAATTTATGTAATTATTTCTAATGGAAAGATCTTTATAATTTCAATAATTGAAAAATAAAAAATATGGAATCGGTCATTTGAACGGTCGTGGTACAAAGTGCACGTCTTACATCTGTACACCCAATTAACTCAACTTTTTGTTCCGCTCTTTTACCGTTCAAGATATAAGGAAGTATTTTACCCCTCACTATATCACAACTTCTTAGTTTGTATAGCTTCTACGCATCTTCATCTTTATATAGTTCACTTAAAAATTAAGATGCGTATAACTAACGGTGTAACCTCAAGCGCTCGTACATTAATCTACGTACGTCTATATCAGTGTCTGACTTTCATGTTTCGTTCATGAGAAGACTTCAGATTTCATCAAAGGTCCCTGTAGTGCGCGGCCCTACACTGAAGTTTACATTCACCTCTGCTTCCACAACGAAAGCTCCCAGCTTTACCTTATGAAATGTCGAGATATACGCTGAAGGACCCTGGAATTCGGTTTATGAAACGATAAAAGACTGCATGTACACATAGCAGAAAGTTTCAATTGTAAACTCATCGATGGCCACGGGACCGCGTCGCCAGTTTCACCACTTTTATTTCAAAATATATTCTCCTTGATATTTCAGGACGTTCGTCCTTATATTTTAATAATAATAATAATGCAGTGTCTATAAATTGTTATATATATATAGGTTCTATACAGGGCTAGTCACCTAAGACAAGTCACCTGAATAGTTTCTACTAAATTCTACGATAATTTCAACGACATGGTCAGTCAAGGTCATTCAAGATCATTCAAGGTCAAAAACATTGAAGAGGATGAAACATATAAATGCACTGTGAATGCTTACGTCATGCGATATTCTCAGTTTTATTAATGAAATCGTTGAAAGGATTTCTTGTAACCTCCACCTCTAAAAAAATAAATTTTTTTCTACCCTTAATAATTATAATAATAGTGAAAAAAATATATGAAATGTAGGAGGTTCGAGTATTTTCTCTTTCATCTTAACACTCAACACTCAAATGGTGACTTGAAATCACCATTAAAAATTGCTGTACCATTATTCACAATATTGTTTAGATTATTAAATATGTTGGTATCTAATCAATTACTAGGTGGAATTTAAGGCAGCAAAAATATTAGAAGAATTTAAAAATACTGTTGTATTGTTTTCAACCTATTAAACATATTAATATGTATTAATTCAACATATTAAATATGTTGGTATCTAATCAATTACGAATCATTCAAATATTGTATGAGGTATTATATCAATTTCATATCCATGAAATGGAAACAATCATAGAAAATGGAATTATTTTAGGTTGGAAGATATATGTTTAATTTTTGAGTTAATATCTTAAATGTCCCTGAATAACCTTGAATGACTATACCGTTGAAATTGTCTCGCGAAGAACTACAGACGTAGAAGTTATTCAGTTATTCATCTCTTAGGTAACTCATACTGTATAAGTCGGAAATATGGAGGAAGGTTAAAGTGGAGAAAAACAACTATGAAAATCTTTAGAGATCTCTCGTGCAGTTGCTACTACGACAACAATAATTAATATTTTTATGTGGAATGTTTACGAGATGACCTTTTCGGAGATTCCAAAATCGGAACTGTATTTTCCAGTTCTCTACGTCCATCGGCTTGCACGTTAAACAATGAGTAAACGAACCAATGACAGAGTTCCGACCCGCATTTCATGGGACAGCGCCTTCCGTGTTTCTCGTAGCTAAGGTTTCGCCGTGCAAATTACGTTTATTTGCCAGAGGGCAATCACGCTTATCAACAAGCTACTGTTAATTACATACTTAATGATTGCGAATCAGGATTAAACGGCATGTGTCCTACGTCTAGGTAATTGCTTGTGCCGCGTCCAATTTCACGTGTTCAATAATTCTTCCAATATTCGCGATACTCCTAGCAAAAGACGTTCACGCTAATCATTCATTTCAATTTTTATTAATGGGAACAATTTTTTACTTCAATTTAGATTGATTCAGAATTGTTACATACGTTCATTTCAATAATACTGCAAGAAAATGAAATAGAACTTTATTTCCAATAGCAAAAACTGAGAAATGACAATAAACGTTTCGATTAATTCGAATAATTATTTATTTTCATTCTGATTAAGTCAGATTGTTTCTATTAATTCCCATAAAATTTCAATAAACCACAGCAAGTCTTACATGAATTAAATCTATCGAATATTGTACTTTTCTGTTTTCAATTGTTATTCATTTATTAACCATCGAATCATAAATGTATAGACAAACTAAATTCGATATATGAACTGAATAAATGTATGGATTTTAGTTTTTTTTTAATTATCCGTTTCGTACACAGTTTACTTTGTTGCCTTTTCGTGGCAGCATATAAAGCTAAATAGACTGAAAAATTTTAAAATAACTACAAATATTTCCTGCACGAAAATACGATAACTGGTTCAATCAGTTATTTGAAAATATTCGAGCTTAAAAGCCGGCTACTGTGTGCATTCTATTTTTTCAACAGTTTAATACAGCTGCGTTCTAGCTTCGAGAAGAAATGGCTGGGAAACAGTTGATAAATCTGGAAACACTGGAAATACGAGGGAAAGAATTCACCCGACGACTAATGCTTTAAGAGATTAAATCCGTTCGGTGGTATAGTTACCGCAGCCCGGTAACCTCCGGTGACGCATTATTCCAATTTACTATCCACGTTCGGTGATATTTTCCATTTTCCATCGGGAACACGGGGCTGGCAAGGCGCGGTAAAAATGGCGCAGATTTATTTGCGGCCCGTATAGAAACGCGGCCAAGTGAAAAGTCCTTCTGCGGCTTGCAAATGAAGACGGAAGAGAGAATCTCTGTAAGCTCGATTCGATGTGTATCGAGACCTCGCGAACCCATCGATTCAAATCAATTTCCTCGCCGAGCAACAACCACGTTAGTCACCTGTCTAATTTCGAAGAACGTACGAACCACTGTCCGTGACGACGGATACTTTCTCGCTGTATAATCTTCCTTTAAGGGGACATTATACTTTCTCGGGTCTGAAAAATCGACTTTTTAGAAAAAATATCCTATTGTAAAGTATCATATTTCAATAATATTAGATTGGGGGAAAAGTTTCTTCGTATTCTCCCGATAGATAGTGTTACCATGTCATAGCTCTGTTAATAGTAATCGGATCTGGCATTACTTGAGCGCGTCTGAAAGGTGATGTATCATAGATATCATAATTACAAACAAGAAATTGTGATATTTGTTCATTTAATCAAAAGTTATTACGTTTTGAAAATGAGTGAAAACAAAGAAGAAATTCGATACATTTTGAAATTTTATTACAAAAAAGGAAAGAATGCGACTCAAGCTGCTAAAAAATCTGTGATGTTTATGGACGTGATACAATATCAGTACGTGAGGCACAAAGTTGGTTCAAGCGTTTTGAATCTGGAAATTTTGATGTCGAAGATACACCTCGTTCTGGTCGACCCGTCACTGAAAAAGTCGATGAAATCATGCAAACAGTTGAGCAAGACCGGCACATTAGCAGTCGTGACATCGGTAAGGAACTGAACATCGACCACAAAACAGTTCGAAACCGTTTAAAGAAGGCTGGATACAAAAAACAGCTCGATGTTTGGGTGCCTCGTGAGTTAACACTGAAAAATTTAATGTATCGAATTTCAATTTGCGAGTCGTTGCTAACACGAAACAAAATCGAACCTTTTTTGAAACAGCTCATTACAGGCGATGAAAAATGGATCACGTACGACAATAATGTATGAAAAAGATCGTGGTCGAAGCGAGGCGAAGCTCCACAAACCGTGGCAAAGCCAGGATTGACATCAAGAAAGGTGATGCTGTACGTTTGGTGGGATCATAAAGGAATCATTCACTACGAGCTGCTGCCATCCGGTCAAACGATTGATTGTAACCTCTAGAGTCAACAATTGGAAAGATTACATCAAGCAATCGAGAGAAAGCGACCAGATTTGATAAACAGGAGAGGCGTCGTCTTCCATCACGATAATGCCAGACCCCATACATCTTTGGCGACCCGTCAAAAATTAAGAGAGCTTGGCTAGGAAGTTTTGATACACCCACCGTATAGTCCTGATATTGTACCAACAGACTAGCATTTGTTCCGGTCTCTACAGAACTCTCTTAATGGTATGAAGTTGACTTCAAAAGAGGCCTGTAAAAATCACGTGTCGCAGTTTTTCGCCCAGAAATCACAGAAATTCTACAGCGACGGGATTATGGTTTTATCTAAAAAATGGCAAAAGGTGGTCGATCAAAACATACTTGCACATACTTGATTTAATAAACTTCATTTAAAATATGGGAAAAGCTTGATTCATTTCTGCATTAAAATACGAAGAAACTTTTTCCCCAGCCTAATATTCTCTGAAAATATCAGAGGAAAATTCGAAAGACTGTCGAAGTTATAGACGATTACAGCAGGCATAGCTGATTGAACGTAAGTTGATTTTATATGTGAAAATCCGTTTGTCAAAACTTTAAACGCGTTTTTCTCAAAACAACGTTTCTGTAATCGGCGTGCATAATAACTTAAACACCATTTAACCGATCGGTCTGAAATTTTAATATGTTCTTCTACACAACGATAGCTCCAGTATAGACTAGAATAGATAAGATTGGTTAATTTTTTCCTCAATTTTTAACGTTTTTTTATGAAGAAAATGTTATTGAGACTAGTAATGTTATATGTTTTAGAGACTACCGACTTTGGAGATCCACCATATTGTGAATTTTCGCTCGAACAAAATAATCGTCTATACTGTCTATGTCAAAATAATAGTCTACACTGGGACCGTAGTCAAATTTTTTCTAAGGATAATTCTTCTTTTTTCAAACGTTCCCGTGAACCGCAATCGTGCACGCCAGCAGATCAAAATTTTTAAAATGACTTCCATGAGGCTGCAAAAAAATCCTATAAAAAATTATTTACAAAATTATATAAAAATCTTTTCTTGTATTTGAAGATTTAAGATATATGTCGAAAAAATTACTGACACAAAAAATGTTTTTTCATTACTTTATCAGTCCCAAAAAAATTATTCAAATTTTCGACCGAGAAAGTGTAATGTCCCCTTAACACGAAGTGTGAAGGGTTACACACTTCGACTTTAAACAGTTTAAAAAATAAGAGAAATTATAAAACTATTTGTTTTATAGAATTATTGGCTGTACAACAAAATAGCTTTTCCCAAATTAAGAAATAACTTTTGCTTTTTATTTATCCTGCTTCTTGGTAAGGTAAATTATTTTTGTTGATAGATAAAAAGAATGGGTTAAGGGGTTCGAAGAATCCGTTTATTGGATGATACGTGAAGGAAATTTCAACTTTACTTTTTACTTTATCCAGCTTCTTTGTAAGGTAGAATATTTCTGTTGTTAAGATAAAAAGAATTGGTTTAGGGGTTGGAAGGATCATGTTATACTAGATGACACGTAAAGGAAATTTAGACAGTTTAAAAAGTAAGAGGAAATTGAACCATTTGTTTTATAGACTTTGGAATAAATAAATAACTTTTGCTTTTCATTTATCCTGCTTCTTCGTAAGCTAAAATATTTTTGTGGTTAGATAAAATGAATTGGTTAAGGACATTAAGGGGTTGGAGGGATTAGTTTACTAGATACCACGTAAAGGAAATGTTGAAATGATTTACATCGAAAATTGAAGACATTCGTTCAGTAGATATGTGTCAGTTATGCATTCCGAAAATTTCATTAGTTCGTAGTAGTTCTAGTGTTAATAAGGAAGAAGGGCAGTGCAGAAATAAATTGGATGAAAACGATTAAGACGAGGAAAAAGATTGCACTATTTGAACAGCAGGATTTTAACCATGCTTAACGATAACGTAACAGGAAGTAATACGAAGATATAAAATAATGAAACCGGAATTTATTGTGATTATAGCATGCAGCGTTAATCGAATTAGGGAAGTAAATAATAGATGGTTAGTTGAAATTGCAGGAAACAGGAACTTCGTTCCGACGAAAATTAGAATAAGGGAAGACTTTCGTATAATGACAGGTATCATTGATACGAACTAGAAAGAAAATATACAGTGAGTGTACAAAGTATTCGTACACCTTTTAAAAACTAATAACTTTTTTATAACTGTACCAAACGACCTGATTTTTTATAATCAATTAGAAGCATTGGTTTACGAAATGATATGCAAAAAAGATTTTCCAAAAATTATAATTTACAATGTTACATGCAAAGATAAAAAAGGCATTTTTTAAAACTTTTTTATTTGGGCCCTTCATGAAAATTTAAAATATATGTTTTGTAGATCTATGTTAGTTATACACATGCTGAGAATTTCATCGAAAATCCTTTTTGCATATCATTTCGTAAACCTCGATTATAAAAAATCAGGTCGTTTGGTAAAATTATAAAAAAGTTATTAGTTTTTAAAAGGTGTACGAATACTTTGTACACTCACTGTATATCAAACAGTATTAAATTAAAACTAGAATTTATTAGAACTCTAGAATTTGAATTTATTATAAACTAATGACTGATTAAAAGAGTCGAGATACACAAAATCTTCAATAATGAAATTAAGTTAAGACATATAGGTCTGGACATTATTAACGTAGCTAGAATAATTCCATTCTACATATATGATTCCTTTCTTTTTATAGTTATGAAATTGGTATAATACCTCATACAAAATAATTAAATGTATAGTAATTGATTACATACCAACATATTTAATAATATAAACAATATTTTGGATAATGGTAGAGCAATTTTTAGTGGTGACTCTGAGTCGAGTGCTAAAGGTTAAATATCGATAAATTAAAAAGTAAAAAAGTGTAGACGTCAATAACGGCTGCAAGTAGTATAAGTCGAGTATTGTGACTAGCCCAACTTGTCGGTGCTAAGGTCTGGCCCAGAAACCTGATGCGGGCGAGTCTCGTCGCTTCCGCGCCGATGGTTAATGACGTTCCATCAAATTCCGACGAATTCGCTGGAAGATTCGAATGTTTGAAAAGCGCTCGTTGAAGGTCGTGCAGTATCCTCTGGCACGTGGCATTTGCATAGTTTCATAACGTGGGCGCTACCACCCACAGATGGACATCCAGGGGCGCAAGAATTCCAATTTCGAGCCATCCCATTGTATTCTAATTACCAAACTTCAATCTAACCTTTCACGATTTGAAACTTACTTGTTTTCGAGGGCGACGATGGATTGTCTTTTCCAAATTTCAGAATGCGAATAATAATAATCTGACCTTCTTCAATTCATTTTGGTTTTGTATTTATCCAATCTAAAATTTGTTGTGCTATTCTAATACAAAAAAGAATGTATATCTTTTTTCTTAAATTATATGCGTATAATTAACCCCTTGCCGTACAATTTTCTTCACAGTTACAGTGATTAAAACATCTTTATCTCCAAAAATGTCGTAGAATAGAAAAGAAAATTTATATATTGTAGACTGTATGGCTACATTTATTTTAATGCTTAAATATTGATTACTAGACTACGGATCTTTATGCATTTATGGCTTCCGAAAATTTTCGATAAATGCTAGATTATAAAATTCGACAGAATTTAGTAGAATTTCATTTATTTCAGATCTACACAGGCTACTAGCACTGAAAATAAGATTTTATTTTATCCCACTTTCTACAAAAATTGAAAACTGCATAAACATCCGCAGTCTATCGATTACAAACGAATCAAATATTTCATTTTAACAGAAACACATAAGATTCATATTTGTTAGACTCTGTTAAAATCTTCATGACGAGTCTGACTCGTTAAAAAACGGCAAGGGATTAAAACCCAGGTGTGTTATTCGTTCCTAAATAAAAATAAATATGTGGGAGCGGCGAGCAAAGAAAGGTTGAAAAATTATAGTTTACGTTGTACCACATCGAATCACAGTGTCAAGCAAACTGATACGTACGACGTTCTTGAATAAGCTCATGATTCTGACCTTCACAGGCAAGCTCATGTAAACATTATGACATTTAGACTGATTTGACCGGGAGAGCCGCACCTGATACACCTGGGGATTTCTCGTCTATCTTCGTTTGGAACTAGGAAGGGCGCGGACCACTGCCAGAAATGGCAGAGAGTAGATTGCACCGTCACCTTTCGATTAGTCCAGGAGCCTAATGTGACCCTCTAGTTGATTGACTTCGAAATCCATGACTAAGCTTGTTTTCTGAGTGGCTTCCGTCACATCGCACCCTTGTTGCCGAAATGACGAAACTCGCGAAAAATCCAATCTCCGGGTTAGTATGAAAACACTGCAGAGGCACTCCTTCACCAATTACAAAAATCTCGTTCATCTTCGGACGGTTTAATTATGTCCCTCTTTCTGCATTATGTAGCACTGTGCTGTAACCTACAGACACATTTTATTATTAATCGTGTCCTAACTCGGGCAGTTTAATAGGATTAAGAGATTTCTAAAAACTACACTTGAATCTGTTCCGTGCAAAAATTGTTTTACAAAATAATGACTAATTCACGGTTTCCCGGTTCTCCTGAAAACCGTCATTTTATTTAACTATACATATTTTGTCTTGGATCATATATATTTGTCTTGAACCGTACATATTTTGTCTTCAATCGTACATATTTTGTCTTCAATCATACATATTTTGTCTTGAACCATACATATTTCATCTTGAATCATATATTATAATATATTTGTCTTGAACCATATATATTTCATCTTGAATCATATATTATGATATATTTGTCTTGAATCATACATATTTCACCTTGAATTATATAATATATTTGTCTTGAACAATACATATTTCATCTTGAATCATATATTATACAATAATATATTTGTTTTGGATCATACATATTTCATCTTGAATCATATAATATATTTGTCTTGAACCATACATATTCCATCTTGAATCATACATATATTATAATATATTTGTCTTGAACCATACATATTTCATCTTGAATCATACATATATTATAATATATTTGTCTTGAACCATAAATATTTTGTCTCCAACCATATATATTTTGTCTTGAACCATAAATATTTCATCTTGAATCATATAATTTATTTATYTTGAACCATACCTATTTTGTCTTGAACCATACATATTTCATCTTGAATCATACATATATTATAATATATTTGTCTTGAACCATACATATTTCATCTTGAATCATACATATATTATAATATATTTGTCTTAAACCATACATATTTCATCTTGAATCATACATATATTATAATATATTTGTCTTGTACCATATATATTTTATCTTGAATCATATAATAAAATATTTGTCTTGAACCATAAATATTTTGTCTTCAAACATATATATTTTGTCGTGAACCATAAATATTTCATCTTGAATCATATAATTTATTTATCTTGAACCATACATATTTTGTCTTGAACCATACATATTTCATCTTGAATCATATAATATATTTGTCTTGGTCCATACATATTTTGTCTTAAACCATATTTCGATCTATCTCGAGCATATTATTGACCTGTATCGCTGGGCCTTGGGAGATCCATAGAGGCGGAAAAACTGGTACTTTAGCTCTAACGATTTTTCTGATATTCATAAGTACACTTCGCAGCGTCACACAGCTATCGACATACCTGCGAGTCGTTAGCAGATATTAATTAAACATTCGAGACTCGCTTAATGAGTACAATCGACCTCAATGACATGACTCGTTAGCTACTTTTGTGATAAGCCCTTGCAAACATCGAGATTCTACACTACAGGATTCTGCAGGAAAGATAGCTTTGCGTTTGAAACGTAACGCGATGGCGTTACTCGTGATTGTTTATAGATACAACAATGCATAATTAGATATTCAGGTACTTGAATGGTTCAGATTCATGGAAGATGTTAACCTGTTACTTATTTTTTGTAATTATAAGTAGACAAGCGGATCTTTATGCAAAATAAAAATTTCTATCCGAATTGCAACAAATTGGAGAGAAATAGTAATTTATTTTGAAAATAATATAACAGCATTTTCAAATATCTTCCAATGTTATTACTGTTTTAAATCACATCTACCCATTTTTGTTACCAATGCATAAAATCCTATGTCTAATTACAATATAAGCAATTAATGAACACAGTTACTTCATTTACAATCTATTGTAAATAATACGAGACATAATGTTTAGAGAGATATCATTAAGAGTTAACACTTCAGACATAAATCGCAACAGCAAGAAATTATCTCTACATTTAAATCTACTTAATCTCGAATCTGCGCCTAGTTAATTCATCCCACGATGGCGAATCCTACTTTTAAGGAAATTGCAGAAGTTTCACCTCTGCATCCGCCCGAGCTTTATCAAGTTCATAGTCACCGAGGAGAATTTGCAGGAAAGAAAGTCATTCCCCAAAGTTCCTCGACTACCCAGTTACTTGTACATATAATCTATTTGCAGTCTCCATTGAAAACGAAATTAATTTTATTGAAGATTTTACAATGTTTATAGCTCATTTATAGTTCACTAACGAAATCTGGAACGTTTTCAAAGATTGCACAATCAAAGATTTAGAGAAATATGCGTTCAGACGCGCTCAACATGGTCAAGATATTCAACATCGAATTAAAAATGGTCCTTTTCACTTGACCTACTTTTGAGATGTGGAGGAATCACCGTAGAGCATTTTTAAAAATTTTGTTCAACAATTACGTTTAGACCAGTTGAAACCAACTAGCTTCCTGTGTAAAATCAGGGCTCATCGATTATTTTATTACTTCTTCTAACCGAAATATTCAACATCAAATTAAAATTTTTAAAAATTTTGTTCAACAATTACGTTTAGACCAGTCGAAACCAACTAGCTTCCTGTATAAAATCAGGGCTCATAAATTATTTTATTACTTCTTTTAACCGAGATATTCAACATCAAATTAAAAATGGTCCATTTCACTTGAAAAAAGCCATAGAGCATTTTTAAAAACTCTGTTCAACAATTACGTTTATACCAGTCGAAACCAATTAGCTTCCTGTATAAAATCAAAGTTCATCGATTATTTTCCTACTTCCTTTAACCGAGAGATTCAATATCATATTGAAAATTGTCTTTCTGACTTTAACTGATTCTAGAAAGCAAAGGCAAAATGAGTCTTATGTCTCGACGAGGGAACATTATTTGCCGTTTCGAATTGATTAACAATGAAAAGGAATTTTCATTGAAGTTCAGTGGCTTTGAATTTCTCCGCGAAAGCGTGAATCGCGAGCAGCTCGCACTGTCGGCCATCGTACAAAAGCGGCGCGAACAAAAACAATTTGACACCCATACGTTCTTACTTCCGGGATGAACCCTTTATGCAGCGGTAACGTAGTTTGACCAGAAATTTTACGGTCGGCACGATCGAAGACAGACTGTGCGCGTTTGGATGGCCGAGAACAATGAATTTTCATCGGGATTCAAGCCTGCCCCCACACGCGCCATCCATCACGATTCAGGACGCCGACAACGCGTTGTCTCACGGGGATTTCCGGCTGAAATCTTCCGGGGAAACCTCGGCCGTTCTTGTACTACACACGACACACACGGACATATTGCGTTCGCGAGATTCAATTCGCCGCAACGATTCCGAGAACAATGCCGGCGGCGCTCGGATGGAATCGCTAACCGATATCTTCCCTTGTCGCTGACCCGTCAGTAGCCACCAGGTCATCGGGTGCTTTTCATCAACCAAGAAGATTTTCGGCCAGCACCGTTCCTTCGACTCACGAAGTCTGGAATTGTTTTACGAACAAATAGAAATTGTCTTATAAATCTTATGATCCAATATCATTTAATTCGTACGTGATCAGATGAACCTTTTGTTGTGTCTGAGCGAGAAAACTGGTAAAGCTGACAATTTATTATAAACATAAAAGCTTATCAGCTTACTAACTGAAAGTGGGATCCTTGGGATTAATTTAGCTAAAGGAAGCACAAGCAGATTGCAATTTCTAAAAACTGTATTAAAGTATTAACCCCTTGAACTCGAAGTTATTTTAACTGGAAAATTAAACATTTCTTCCGATCTAGAATATTTCCATTCTCTATGATTTTTCTATAGTATAATACCTCATATAATACCTAAATGTTTAGTAATCGATTAGACACTGATATATTTAATAATGTAAACAATATTCTGAATAATGGTTCAGCAATTTTTAGTGGTGCCTCAGAGGGGACAACCGAGTGCAAAGGGTTTTTTGTGGATATGAAATTGGTACAATACCTAAATGTTTAGAAATTGATTAGATATCGATCTATTTAATAATGTAAATAATATGTTGAATAATAGTACAGGTAAGGGTTAATTATACAGTGAATTTGAAGAAACTTGTGCTTTAAATATTTATAGTTGCATCTGATACGAAGTATATGGCTAACAAGGAACACAATAAATTAGTAATCTGATACACTAGCCGTAAAGTTTTACCTCCATCGTATAAAGTTTTTGTGGGCCGTTACTTTCGAGTAGATACTGTTAGTATATCAAGGAACTTATGATTCTCATAAACAATGGACCACGTAAGAATGCACGTGATCCCAAAAGTATCCCCGCAAGATCTGATCTGTCCACGATCACAAGAATAACATTCTGGATCATCATCTAGGTATCACACTTTTCTGCTACATTGTTTTTAGACAATGTAAATCAACAATATATGTACGACGGCAGTCTCTTTACGGCATATTTCATACGTACCCTCCACTATACTCTGCTAGGATCTTTATATGAGGAATTTCAAGTGACGTTACAGCGCTGCACATAAAGATTGCGTCACTTAAGCACTTTTTACGCGAAGTCTAACAGTGTAAGATATCGGGTTGATGCACGAGACGTGATCCTTCTGTGCTTGAATAATTAACGAATCTTATGGATGCGGATACTGTTTATGCAACAGATAAAATAACAAATAAACAATTTAATCGATCATGATCGAACCTGTAGCGCCGATATTATTAAATTGTTTATTTGCACTATCTACGATCGACATAATTGAAAATTTAAGATAAAATAACGTTTTAATACAGGGTGTCCCAAAAATGCTGTACTTCCTGGAAAGGGGCGATTCAAAGGAAAGACTTACTTCAAATGACTCTGGGAACTTCCCCTTTCAAGGAACTACCTTCTGTGCTTGAGTAGTTGAGCCGTTTATTTTGAAAGTGGCCTAAGCCCTTTTTGGAGAAAAATCAAGCTAGCAATTTTAATATTTACATTTCTACGTTACCTTCTCATTCTGAAGCAAATTGTAACTAACATATTTAAAATCACAAAGATTTTTTAAAAAGGAAATTAGCTGGTTAATAGAATGATACAAATTTTTATTTTGAAAGTCCATTTGTCAGTTGTAGAAATGTCGTTAAAGAAAAATAATTTACTGTTTGTCCCCCAAGATTATTATAATGTTATCAAGAAGTGCCGGAAACGTAATAACTTTATTTTAAATGAAATGAAACAAGAGGATTTCATATCAACAAGATTTTTGAAGGATGCAATTTTGAAAAGCGTAAAGAATTCTAACGGAGAAACAATAAATTGGTTAAAAATATGCTGGATGCGTTTTTTGAGAAATGAACCATATAAAATTTTCTATAAGATATCAATGGATGAGAATGCAGAGTTTAAAATACTGAATTTATAACCACGTCGGGGTAGACCAAGAAAATTTGAAAATATTGTATTGACACTACTTTATACGATGGACTTACTACGATATATACCACCGGAGCACCATGACTTCTTCAAATCCCTCCCGCACACACAAAATGTAAATGAGGAGTAAATTGTTATGTAATTTATACAGTTAGGAGATTTCCTGAATTGCATAAATGGTGTTTTTCAAGTTTTGTAATGAAATATAAAATAAATTGAATATTGTTTTTTCAATTTGAAGCATTTTAAATTATATCGAATGGACTTGGGCTGTTTCAAATTTTATGACAAATCTAGTTGTTAATTTTGAAAGTGACTTAAGTCCATTCTCGGTAAGAAGACACATATTATTCACTTAATAATTGCTATTATTTTAATAGGAATTGTAAATTTAACTCTCTTAGATACACTTAAGAAGTGTGATACATTGGTATCCTATACGTATATTTTTAATTTCATTGAAACGCAAACTCTTAAATATCTTGATTTAAACTTAAATGGACTTGGGCCACTTTCAAAATAAACGGCTCAATTAACGAATCTCATGAATGTGGATACTGTTTATGCAACAGATAAAATAAAGTTTTAATACAGCGTTGAACAAAAAGTATATCGAAAGATCAAAAATATCACTTGACCCAAAAACGAGTTTCATTGTGAACCAAAAATGATGGTAGGAGCGTGTCAAATAAGGTCGACACAAGTTATCCTATTTTCGAATTCCCTTCGAACCGAAAATCAGTGTGTTTGTTACGAAACAAACTCCGAGGCAGCAAGGTTACCTTCACTTTACACCGTTAGAGTCCCGCAACTCGATTCCGCAGAGACTCGGTACCGAAAACGCGGACTGCATTCGTTTAATACTAAACCAACCGAACGCTAAAAGCAACTCTCGTGTGCTGCCTTATATAAGAATAACGAGATTGAATTTATTCGATTTTGCTCGATTTGTGTTATTCTACGTACTTGACTAACGAAGTTTATTTAATCATTTCCCATGGAAAGCTTTGCGCAACTTCAAATATTGCAGAATAAACTACTTAACACAAGATTGAATTATAACTGAATTATAACCGAAAAATTGTCTACCCTTGAATTCCTGTGATTTCATAACTCAAAAATATTCTACTCATTTTTGAGTGATAAAATATTCTACTCGTTTTATTACTCAAAAATATTCTATTCATTTTAAATGGCGGATTCTCTACTTTCACGTTCTTGAACTCAGTTTTTTTCAAAACCCTCTTTTGTTAGAAAGCAGAACAATTATTAAAATTGTTTTCCTTTTGAAATTGTACAAATTCGACATTTTACAGAGAGTTTACATAATTTTTTTCCACATACATTTCAACGTGACCTTCTTAGGTGAAATCTCCACTTGACAATGACGTCTTAAAAGTGAATCTACGATTTTTGTTGGCAATGTACATGGAATGACAAGTATGCCGCAGTAGGTACTGTGCCTGCCTCACAAGAAGTCTCTTGAAAGGAATACGGAGCTGATTGGTTGGAGTGAGACTTCTTATGACACGAACAGTACATTATGATGTGTGATTCAACCAGTGCCAGTAGATTTAGTGTTAATGAAGCGTATGGGTCGAATGAAGCATATAACGAATCCTGCGGCACTTTTAGTCTTTCTCCTCCATCCTGGAGATAAAGCGAGATGACGTCAACCGTGATCGATCGATCGCTGCGTATCTGATCTGGCCGTTTCGAGAGCTAGATCACCGTATGTGCTATCCTGTGACCCTACGCAACGGGCTCCTCCCGATTCCGTTGCTGCGTTCCCAATTTAATTTGCCCAAGCTTCCGGGATTACATGCTGCAAGATTAGTGGCTTACGCATCGATCATCCGAGCCTAGCCGGTGCATGCCTGCCACCAGACGAAAGTAAACGAGCGCGGCGCCTGTTCATCCAAATTCGTGATACCTTTTGTCTCCTCTTACCCAGAAAAATACCCAGTAATCAATTTTCCGCTGACGACTACGCCTGGAATTTAACCCGACGTAATTAAACGCGTCCCTGTATTCACTAAAAAGATAGCGCAGTAATGTCTTGATGTATGGGAAAGAGATGTGCGCGATATTTGCGAAAAACTCAGCTCTAGTATCGCGAGCTATACTCTTTCAGGAGCCCGACTCGATTTTCGGGAAATAGCTTATTTTGTTATTAACTATCTTTTTATGAAACTTTTACTTTAACCCTTAGCACTCGAATAATGATTCTCACTTCGAAATATTGTTCACATTATTAAATATATTACTAAATACAATTACTAAACATTTATGTATAAAATTATAAGTCGGAAAAAATGTTCAATTTTCGAGTTAATTCTAGGTTTACGGAGCTCTAGAAATAACTATTTATTTTATAAACATAACAAGAATATGTCTATCCAAATTTTTGGCCATTTTTCCAATAATCCTCGTTCTAATATTTTTAATTTGCGATTATTAAGATTGTAAATATTGCTTGCCTGAGGAATTATTTACCAAATTTATTTTCTTGGCTATAAATATATAGCCAAGCAATCTTTACAGTCTTAATAATCGCAAATTAAAAATATTAGAACGAGGGTAGAACAAAGGATTAACATTATTTTTAATAAGTTGCAAAAATATGTTCTTGAGTTCTTTCCTTCTATTGTTTGAAATTTTATCTACTCGTTTTTGGCACGAATACATAAACTCCGATAGTGTTTTGTCCGTGTCTTTACAATCACGTTTCCTTTCTCATGATTTTACAAATAAATCTGTTTGTAAGTAATAATCTAGACTCATTAAACCTCGCTTGTTACTCTCCACAAGCACGTCGTTAGTTACAAGCGTCACGGGCATCGAGAATACTATATTCCTGTTCCTTTTCCATTCGTTTATGTTTCTTTTCAGAGATTTCAAGGATTGTCACGAGTTTGGCAAAGACATTTAACATCATTACGCTATGAAATCGCATATCTTGTAGTGCAACGATTGAATGTAACACAGTGGCGCGTTACCCAATGGGCAACTTGGGCAAATGTCCGGGGCCCCAAGCAAAAGGGGACTAAGATCCAAGATCCAAATTCTTCGTTTTTCTCATAAAAAAATTTCAAACTCAAACTCTAATTTGCGAAAATTCATAATACAGTAAACCGCATACCCAGTAAATCGCATACCGACATTATTTTTTTATGACTGCCGCGCCGACCAAATGTTGAGGTAATTTTAACAATATTTCTAACAATTCCAGCTTCCAATGCATCGGCAGAACGTTCTTTCTTAAATGTCCTTAAAAGAATTAAGAACTATTTAAGAAATACTTTGGGGCAGGATAAACTGTCAAATTTATCCATATTATCTATTGAAAGTGATGTAACCAATTGTGTTGATTTTAACGAACTAATTAATAATCTTGCGGCAAGAAAAGCCCGAAAAGTAAATATTTAAATAAATATTGCAATCATGAATGCATCAGATTTATAATTCTCTTTATATATCAATATGTGTAATTGTTTACCAAATATTTCGTATTTTTATGTAAAAGGTTTTCATGGATGAAGGAGAATTTGTTTCACTTTTTATGCAATAATAAATATGTAGATGTTTTTACAATTGTTTTATTTTTTCCAACGTGAAAGTTATTTAGTTGGGATTAGGGGCCCCGAAATTCTACTTTGCCCAAGGCCCCAACTAGTTGCAACGCGTCACTGCTGTGACATGATGACCTAGTCTGAAAGTATTTCATAAAACGTTTGTTGTAGATACGATCGAATCGTCATGGCGATACACAGGCAAATATCAGAGCGGTAAGGTACTCCTTAATATCAATCTACATTGTTTTGTTAGTCAAGCGTTGCTTAGATCGCATAGTTTTTCTTGATATGGCTGGCCCGTCTATGCAGAGGTGCCCTCTGGATCTCGATCTATGATTTTTATCAATTTCAAACTATGCTTTTGATGTATTATAGAAAATTGGAAAGAAGCTGGCCGATGGGGTAAAATTTTAATTTTTAAACAAAACATATTCACTATCGGCTAATGCACTGTTGCTTTCTTTGCATCGTTCTCGGATAATAAAGTTACACTACATCGTGGATTGCGTCCATTTTGTTGTGTACAAAGTTCAAAGCGTAATAAAATAGAAAATCTTGCTGCAGCTATAAAATAGTTTTAATAACAATGTATACAAATTGGTATGTTCAAGGTACTAAATTAAATATAACTTTATGTCGATCGTATTTGTGTTAATAAAGAATGTTTAATGTTTTCGGCACAAGGGTTCGATTGTTTGTTACTATATTCTATAAAGCAATTTTGCAAATTGTTAAATACTCGACGTTTCGATCTTTGTTTAGATCATTTTCAAGATTAATTAGAATTGCGTTTGTAAAATATTATATAATTTTGAGAATACTAGTACTAAATTAAAAATAATTGAAAACATTGCTTATAATTGTCGAACATTTAACACATTTAGCTTCAAACATCGTTATTCATTACTTAAATTCGATATTCAACAATACTAATTGGTTTATTCAACAATATTAATTAGGTGAGTCACCTAACGTTTGTACCTCAAATATCTTTGTTGTTTTCAAAGGTATATTAAATGTCTTGAGGACGAAGTTGTATTATTAAAGGACCTCAGTATGTTTACTACAAGTCCATGACATTGAATGACCTAGAACAATTATAGTCACTGAATTCGTAATAAAAGGAATTACCATTGTGGATGTTTATGAAAGGGTGGTTCCATTTAAAGAAATGAAGGTGACCTTGATATCTCTAAAAAGATGACATAAAAACAAAAAAATTTTGGCATCGTGTGTGCCCAATTTTACCATTGAACTTTATCCTCAAGACATTTAATGTATCTTTGAAAACAACAAAGATATTCAAGGTGCAAACGTTAAGTGACTCAGCCTGTATATACTAATAAATAGTACAAAAATCAGACGAATAGTCTAATGTTTACCCAGTTTTCAGCCAGCAGAGTATCCGAGCTTCTTTCATCTCCGCCACAATAAATTGCAAAATTACGATCGGGCACACGTGTCACCAATCTCTCCGCGCAATCAGAGTGTCAGATCCACGTGACGCTGCCACTGGCGAACGTGCTAAGATTCAGTTCAAGGTCTGCCTAACGACGTTCACTCCAACCATCCTCGTTGTCGCACAAATCATACGAACGTCTCAGTTGCATCCGAGCGATATTATCAATTTGAATAGCCTCCGCGCGAAAGCTTTCCCCGCGAAATAAATTCACCGGAAAGAAACGGAAAAAATTCCTGCGGTGGAGGATCCACAATTTTCGCGGCGGTGATAAATCTCGTTCGCATAAAGGGACTGCGGTCTCCGAGGAGCTGGATGGCTCGGATTTAAACACCCGCACAGATTACAATCTCCCATAAAATTAGGGCGTAGAAAAGGCTCGGAACGGCGATAAAAATAATCAGGGGAACAGACGCTAATTCCCAGCGAGAGAGAGAGGGAGAGAGAGAGAGAAGAGAAAAGGTTGGCCCAAGGGGTGCAGAGCTGGATGGAGTCACCGAGATCGTAAAGCCAGTGGGTTTTCTCTGTCTTGCCAGTTCCCTGGGAAAAGGAGTCCGTGTCTTAAACCACCGCGGGCATTTTCACTCCTCTCAATTATCCCGAATGTCATCTGCATCCCCAAGGGCGCGGGCGGCCCGGGAAACTAATCTGCATTTCGGTTCGTTTGCTTGCCGACAATTTTCTCGGCCGCCTAGCTTCTTCTCGTTCTACCGACCTGCTTTGCCCTGACGCGAGGCGTCGTCGCGCTCATTTTCGTCGGTGTCTGTTTACACCTCCGCTTGCACGTTCTTACGAGATCTAAAAAGTGGCACAGCACTGCTAGGTTATATTTACATCGGGACATATTTTTCCAAAAGCTGATTCGAATACGGCTTGACAAAATGTGAAAATCAAGGTAACGGCTATTAACGGTATTACCTTTATAATTGTAGCGTCAATGGACAGCCGACATTCTTCCGATTAAAACAAGCCCAAACACGTTGTAAATCGGATTATTTTTATCGATTATTGTCCGGTATCCGATTAATCGGGTCGAGTCGGGCCGGAAATCGGATGCGCTCAAATTAGTCCGATTTACCTTGTGTTTGGACTCATTTTAATCGGAAGAATCTCGGCCATCCATTGGTGAGTATAAAGGTAAGACGACAACGACGTCGTTAAAACTACTGACAAATATTCTGAACATTTCTAAATTATTGAAGGAAGAAAGAAACTTTTTCAGTTTTCATTGCTTAGTATTACCTTTATAATTGTCGCACCACTGGACAGCCGAGATTCTTCCGATTAAAACAAGTCCAAACACGATGTAAATCGGATTATTTTTATCGATTATTGTCCGGTATCCGACTAATCGGGTCGGGCCGGGCCGGAAATCGGATGGACTCGAATTAGTTCGATTTACCTCGTGTTTGGGCTCATTTCAATCGGAAAAATCTCGGCCATCCATTGATGCTGCAAGTATAAAGATAAGACGACAATGACGTCGTTAAAACTACTGACAAATATTCTGAACATTTCTAAATTATTAAAGGAAGAAAGAACTTCTTTTAGTTTTCATTGCTTCGTACAAGCTGGCAGTAGAATGGTCGTAATACAGAGCTGACGCAGCTGGGTATATTTGCGATCACAGTTATTATTCTCATTTCTTTTGAAGCAGTTGTATGCTTTTGTCACATTCAGATATGAAGTTATTACTGCAACAACATCGAGGAATAATCTCCTCAATATTTACATAACATCCTTCTGCATTATAAATGCAATGCCGCGTGGGTCACCATTAAGCGGGTTGTAAAAACAGCGAATAATCGATTCGAGAAGCTGCAGGGAAACTTGATAAAAAATTGCAGCAGTAAATATTTAAAAATTGGCCCATTTTTGTTTGCTTTTGCTGAGTGCGATATTTGCCACTTTATTTTACAAAAATTATAGTTTTTTTATACTTAGTGCTTGGCATAAGAATTCTGATATGCTTGAAGTAGTAGCCAGAATTTTGATAAGCATTTTTATTGAAAACTTGTAGAGTTATAGCTGTTATGAGCCGTCACGAACGAAATTGGTTTTGTCTGAAGCTCTTGCAGCGGCTGTTTCCGTCATGCAAAGTTGCTAGCTCAAAAGTTATGTTCACCTTATGAGTATGGTTACGATCCATGCCAGACTCGACCCCTAAAAATTACATACGTTAACAAAATTGTGCCACTTTAAACAAGAACGATTCCTTTTCGCAGACAAACTTTGTCCGTTCCATCCTGAATAAAATTATGTATTTTTGCGACGTAAGTACAGTCGAAGGTTCGAACCGTAGTCAGTCAGATGCGAAACACGTACATCAAATTGCAACTCGATTCGCTCAGTAGTTTCCGCGAAATCGCAGTGCTCGCCTGAAGAAACGTCGCCTTGAAAAACGCGGTAAAAGTTTTTCAGGCCATCAAGCGACACCGGTGATACAAACTTTTGAACCTCCGCCCCACGCAAACTAAAATTTTGCAAATTTCGCTGGAATGCTCCGCAGGTCTATCAGAGAGTGTGGAGAAATGCAGAAACGAAAATAGAAAATATTTATCAGACCATCTGTCTTTTATTAAATAAAATGTCAAGAACATGTCATTGTAATGTTTCCGAGAAATCCGAAGCGAAGAGAAGTTCGTTTTTCAAGTAAAAAGTAATTGGAGCGAGAGAAAGAAGATTGCTTTGATGAGTGGAGAATTGTGTATAGCCATTTTCCCGAGGCCCTTTGAAAAATAGAACATCGTAGGAACCTGATATGTAGCTATCTTCAAAAGGAAATTACGTAAACATACTTCGATTGAAACTCCTTAGAAACCACATTCGCCGTTTTTGTTTAATCTGTCTCCGCTTATCTATTCCAACCTGGCATTGACGCTTTGTCGAGCAGTGTCACTTATGCGTGACTTCCTCGAGTCAGTGTTTATCGAGCGGAGTCACGCGAACGTGATTTTGTCATTTTCGATGGTATCACGACGAGTTGAGCTATACGTTTACGACGGCCAGCGTTCGCTGGAAATAAACAATAAAACTGAACAAATCTTGTGTTTTACGATGGTTCTCGGAGCAACAAGTTAAGCGTATCTTCCAGAAAAATGCACGACCGTCGAAATGATAAGGTGATAGCGTGATCCGAGGAGCACGGTTTACGTGTGTAAATAGCCCATAACCAGCTCGTGAAACCGGTTGCACAATAGAATCCATTACGGGAATAACACAATATGTAAAGGGACAAATTCATCAATTATCCAGGGATTCTCTCTGGCTAATTGACAACCAGTCAGGAAAGTGACCTTGCAATCAAGCTCGTCAGAGTTTCAATGAGCTAATCTGTTTATCCTCGCGAAAGCGCCATAGAGCCTGCGCCTGCCTGTTCGTGCAGATCGCGATTCGGCCAATTAGGTTTTCAGGGCAACGAACCGACCTCAAACTAGCCGAAAAGTCGACCCGGTCGAATCGTTCTCCTTTGGAACACACGAACCCACCGGCAAGTTCTGATTCAAGTGCAAGGAATTCGTTTGAATATTCATCGTTCGCACCCCCTGAATGCCGGGTTAACGAATGGCGCACGTGTCGCGTATCGATTAGATCGAATTATCGACCGGTGCACCTATTAGAAAATATTCCCCGCATATTTTTACTTCCGCTCGAAATAATCCATTTTAGTGGCTCGTATATTTCGTTATTGTGCTATTCGTGTACGTTAATATTTAAGAATTTGTTTATTTAAACTATTACTATTATCATCCTACATATCGTACCCCTACAAGAATACTGTCACAATTCAAAAAACCCAAGTTTTCAGGAGGCAGAAACAACAAAATTCTAAATTCGTTGAATTGTGAAGTAACTATTGCAATTAAAATCATGATATTTGAATATATTGAAGTTTATAATGTTCCCCAAACAGATATTCACACACACACACACAGTAACTGTGTTAACACTCATCATTTAAGTCATCCAGGACTGGTTAGAAGCATAATTTTTTGAGTTGTAACAATATTCTTCTAGGGGTGCGTAAAAGGGGGTGCATAAAATCAGAATATTTGGATATATTAAAGTTTATAATGTTCCTCAAACAGATATTCAGTAACTGTGTTAGCACCCATCACTGAAGTCATCCAGGACTGGTTAGAAGCATAATTTTTTTAGTTGTAACGATGTTCTTCTAGGGGTGCTATACATTTTTTAGATAATTTCATGCACATTTCATTATGTATTTAACAGCTCGGTGAAAGAATGTACGCGAAGCAAAAAATAAACTTTGCAGTTGTTACTCGAGCGGGGAATGCGCGAGTTTTGTTTATGCGAGTCATTGCAGTTATCATTATGCAAATACGCTGCACTCCGTTACACGCATCGAGACATTACCGTGGTCCTATCAACGCGTGTAGTTCCGTGTTTACTCCGATAACTGTTTATCAGTAGCTAGCCGCACCGGTAACCACCAGAGAGTTGTTTCTCCGGAAGGATTCAGGAACTCTACTAGCATTGTATCGCAACCACAGATTACGAAGCGCAATCGTTACTTACCTCGCGGTCTGTAATCTTATTGCTACAGAAATTAGAATGTTTCTTACGTTTATAAATCCCGTTGGAAATACGAATCTTCTCTGTAAATCGCTTTCGAAAATGTTCTTTGCGTTTTTACAATTAAAAAGGATATTTTAATTGTCGATTTGAACATTCGGGGATCACACAAAGTGGACTGACTTTTAGATTTTTCAAACAAGTCAAAGTTTGATAAGAAAGCCAAAATGACTGGCACGATACGAGATGAGCTTTGCTCAATGACCACTGAAAACGAATATTGTTTTCCATTTAGCATAAACTTGGCAACATCAGCCACCACAACCGAATCAATAAATCAATATTCCAAGTACTCGAGTAGCTCTTACGGTTCCATCTTCCAACAGTTCCTCTGAACCCACACAAGAAAGCAATTCAGTATAAAAGCTACATTAACCTTCCGGTAGTAGCGCTGCTGTACTGCTCGAGCGTCGGCAGCTCGTGAGCAGTCAGTTGGCCAGGCCTGCTATAGATCCTGGCGGCTTCAGATAATTTCACAATAATTATCAAACTAATAATTAAAAGCTAAACCTGCCTGCGCTTTTTCCAAAGACATACGATTATATAAATCGGGTTACCCTGACCTGACCGACAACCATTCCACCTTTGTTCTTTCTGTTACAGTGCAGCAGCCACGCGGTGCGCTGTTTCGCAGGCAGGACTCGCAAGAGCAACGAGTCGCAGTGCCCGATGCTGCAGAAGCTGGAGAAGCCGATCCTGTCGTCGACGACGATCACGCCACCTCTGACCAAGTCGACAATCGTGAGGAACCATTTGAACAGCGCCTGTAGCGCGACACACTCGCCTCACCATAAGAAGCTGAGGTTCCACCTGGCGAAGGAACGTAAAGCGAGCACCACGCTGGGCATCATAATGAGCGCGTTCATCGTCTGTTGGCTGCCATTCTTCGTCTTGGCCCTGGTCAGACCGTTCCTAAGCGACCCGGACGCAATCCCGGCGTTCCTGTCGAGCCTGTTCCTCTGGCTCGGCTACTGCAACAGCTTGCTAAACCCCATCATCTACGCGACGCTGAACAGAGACTTCCGGAAGCCGTTCCGCGAGATCCTCTACTTCCGTTGCAGCAACCTGAACCACATGATGCGCGAGGAGTTCTACCAGAGCCAGTACGGCGACCCCGTCAACAACTACGAGATCAAGGCCGGCGAGATGGACGTCGCGGAATGTCTCGACCATCACGTCGAGGCGATCGACGTCGCCGCGAACGTACCCAACGAGAGCTTCCTGTGATCCGGGATGGAGGACGTCCGTTTCGATCGTCAGGAACCCAGCCGCCATTAGAGGACGTGAAAGTTCCGACCGCCGCGACACTTTCTGATCATCCGGACACACCTGTCGCCCCTCGTCGGTCAATTAATCATTCAAGAACAACGGGATTAATCGCCCTGATCGAAGATCAACGGCACCTAGCTGTTTTCGATCTGTCGGGTTGCTGCGTCCCGATGGTGTCCTCTTCCTCTTTCTCTTTTTCTGTGTTCGGTGACCAGTTTCTTGTCGAGGTCTGGGTTAGAGGATTCATGAACGTTCCCACCTTTATATGAGGTTGCCACGCGAACCCCGACAGCGATAAGCTGGCTCAGGACATCGAGAGGTCTTCCCTGCTCTGTGGCAAGGACAGAGCCTGGTGCTATCTCAGTGCAGCTAGATAAAGGCGGGAAGATTTCGAGTCTCCGATGAGCTGGACCACTTCATCTAGCCCGCCACTGTGCGAAAGCGTGGGACAAGATGCTAGACTACCAAAGAGATCCCCTCGGGTCTTTGACGTGGCTCGGTGATTCCCCGGTTAGGGGCAGCGAGATCACACATAGGAAACCTTTGATGCTTGATAACTAAGTACGTCTTTCGCTTAATGTATCCAGCCCTAGAAATGACCGAGTCCCGCGCCCGTGAATACCTGCATTACGCGTTACAGTGATGGCCGAAAGGAAGCTCGAAAGAGCACGGTAACGTGATTATCATTTTAGAAGGAGATACATACAAGGTGGTGGTAATTCGTTTGTTGAGAGGACGCAACCCGTTGAACATTCGAACCACTCGCTGATTGTCGGTTCCGATGAATTTCGTTTTCACCTGCTGGAGACACTTTACCTAGTGGAAACTTGGTAATAAGCTTCACCGTAACTGCACTAGCTTGAAAGGGAGCTTAGTTTCTGTTTGAGTAATGAATTTGGAAAATTGTTACTGCCAGGGATCGAAAAAGTTATGGAACTTTTTAATAGACTCTATATTTAAAGTGAGGACCGTAGAACCTTTTTCAAAATCGTCCTCACGTTGTAAGTTCCGATCAGAACAAATAAAGTTGTTGATTTACTTATTTTTATTACAAGCGTATGAAATCAGTCGTCTATAACAATATTAAATAACCGTTACAATTAAATGGCTATTCGAATAATGTTTTTGAAGTGAAAACTTCTTTAAGCGCACCGCGTACACAATTGCTGGACAGTGAATGTGTCTGATCCGTCACGTTCCGAGGTGAAACACTATTCAGGTATTCTTTTTATTTGCAATATTTAACTAGATAATTCACGGTTCAAAGCTTGCTTGTGTGTCCTCTTATGGAACTATTTTCAATAAACGATCTAAAATAACTTGTTCTATTCTAATGCAATATAAATAAACTGAAACGAGAGTGCAGCGAGTGGCAAAATTCAGAGAAAAACATAAACATATGAATACAAATCAATAACATAATCATTAGGAGTAACGTTGCACGATGTAAATTGTTTCATTCAATATATTTGTTGTTTATACGTAATATTAATGTGTGCACACGAACACATCGATTTCGAGCTTCAGTTTGGCCAACAGTGTATATACTATTGTACAAAAGTTACAGAAGTAATGTGTGTAGTGTTGCGTCGATAATTTCGAACGGTATGTAATTAGTAAGCAGGAGATTTCTCGAATCTAGAAACTTAATTGATCTAAATGTATGTACGAAACGTGTCTACCAGCGTACACGAATTTCAAAATGTAAACATACGTGCATAATGGAACGTGCGTGCGATTGCTCCAGAATAAAACAAACAAATCGATGTAACTATTCGAAATCGCAATTGGGAATAACCAAAACAAAACAATAATTAGACCAATCAGAAAAGGCAGTTTCGCAATAATGAAAAATTCCAAAGATAAATTTTCAAGATTATGAAATAACGACATAATGCACTGGATACTGTTTAGGACTTAAATTTGATTTGTCACATTTATCAATTAACAATTTAGAAATTTGTTCCAGATCCCATATAAATTGTATCTTATTAAACAACATACCAACTGATACCACTACTTTTTGGTGTGCCGATATTATTATTAAACAATGTATCCTCTGGCAACATTAATTGTGTGTGTATTTACTTGGAGTATTGGCAACGATATTATTATTATAGTTGATATAGTGGCATGAAATTTCCGTTGATGTGTTAGTAAATGACGACAATTGCTTCCTGCTCTGATAAACAAATGTTGGCTGTAATCGTTCTAAATTGTTGTTTAAAAACTACTAGAAATACTATTGATTAATCCTAATAATCAATCCTAATTTGAAACATTTGAAGAAAAGAGTATGTTTGAACTTTGAAGAAGTGTGTATGAATATGTTAAACAAATTAACGACTGGCGAAACTAAATATTCGTGTAATTGTTCAGTCTATCAGTGAAGAGACCGTTACAATAAAATGGATCAGTTCTCTCATGTATTTTGTTAAAGTAACAAAATGGTTTGCACGTGATTGACTGGATTTTTAGTACATTTGATTTCCTACGAAATAAATACTGAATTCTGTCACGCAATTCCAATCCGAGAACGGCATCCGATGGAAGAAAATCTAGACCCTGGGAGAGGATGTCGGGCAAATAACAAATACCATTGGGAAACGTCGATTGAAGATCGAGTAGTCGGTTGGAAAATTACTCGTGACGCGCGAGGATAGTAAAACCGTCGAGATGGTTTCTTGCACCTCTGGAGTGCGATTACGGAAAATGTACTTCCCATTTGAATCGTTAACTGTCTTCACAATTAGTACCGTAGAAAAGCGAGCGCGAGAACCGAGCACTCCCCAGTAAATTACTGTGTAGAACTGTACGTACAGATCTGTGCAAGCTCTACACGTAAAATTTCTGTTGTGGAACATTAAAACTATTAAATGCCACTAGAAGATCAGCTTTCATTATTCAATTATGTTGTTCGAGTGATCGTGTAAATTTACTTAGCTTTTCAAATATTTATTGAAGACAGACAGTAAGAACGTTAACAGTGTTTTCTTTAACATGAGTATCGATACTCGATTTATTAGAATTATTGATGAAAGAATTAATACATTTTTGTTTTGCATAAAAATATGCAATCTAATTATCCACAACTAAATCATTTAAAAATCGAAATTTGTTACTTGTGTAAATCTACTTAGTTTTTCAAATATTTATTGCAAAAATTGAAAGGTGAGAGAGACAGTAAAAAAGTGAACGGTGTTTTCTTAAACACGAGTATCGATACTCGATTTATTAGAATTATTGAAGAAAGAATTACATTTTTTTTCGCGTAAAAATTTGTGGTCTAATTATCCCCAACAAATCATTTAAAAATGGAAATTTGGTACCAGTGTGATTCCTTTTAACGCAAGATTCCCTACCAGAAATAATAAGCAAATGCTGATACAAATGTTCTGGATAATTATTATTTTTGGAGCTTGGGAAGTGCGTGGGGTAGTAACCCGAAAAGAAAGAAGTGAACAGGATCAGAAAATCGCGAGAGATATTTAGGATAGAGGGTAACAAGACGTCGAAAAATTTCAGGAAATGTGTCCTCAAACCGGAGAACACAATCGAACGAAACCTCAAGGAATTGAATTCTTGGCATTGCCAGCGAGACGACGGGGATGTATGGGCAAAGTTCGAATTTTTCGTGGCGTCGAAATGAAAAATTTATGTCGCACCATACGTGTCCACGGGAGCCATCTTTCGAGACAAACAACCGAGCGTACAGAGAAAACATGTCAGATCTAACGAAAATTACGATTCAAAGCGACATGTGATAAATAAAAATGTATCGGAAGATTACAAGAATTGTTGAACGAAAGTCTTGTACGGTTGACTTGTCATTGTCCTAATAACGATTGAAGTTGAACTGTGCCATTGCCCTAATAATGTAATTTTTTAAGTACGAACAATAGGTGTATCTAGGAAGATAGATCATGTAATCGACTTCAGTGAAAAATTTATGTCGCACCATACGTGTCCACGGGAGCCATCTTTCGAGACAAATAATCGAGCATACAGAGAAAACATGTCAGATCTAACGAAAATTACGATTCAGAGCGACATGTGATAAATAAAAATATATCAGAAGATTACAAAAATTGTTGAACGAAAGTCTTGTAAGGTTGACTTGCATCGCGAAATACGTCGAACTGTGTCATTGTTCTAATAATAATTTATTCTTTGAAATGTTGAAGAATGCGATGTAATTTTTAAAGTATAAACACAATAGCTGTATCTAGAAAGATACACCTACCTAAAATTACGATTCAAAACGACAACATATGATAATAAAAATGTATCAGAAGATTGCAAAAATTGTCGAAAGTCTTGTAAGGTTGACTTGCATCGCGAAACACGTTAAACTGTGTCATTGTCGTAATAAAAATGCCGCACGGTTTACATTTCGACAACAATCACGATGACCTTGCGCAAAAGTTTTTCCAAGCACGTCATTTTATAGCATCGAGTTAAAGTCCACTTTAAAAGTAATAATGATCGTTGCCCATTGATAAGGTAAAGCAGAAGTTTTTCCGAAAATAAAAATGTATTCGAACGCAGCCACGTCGAATCTAGCATCTGGTACGAAACCATTATCGATAACAACGATCAGCTGGAATTTCGCTTTACGATCGGGATTGCGCCGCTGAAATTCGTCGTGCGTCCAGCCGAAAGATAAAAAAAGGATATAAAAACGCTGTGTGTGTGATTTTTTTTAACGTTCAACCTATTACTGATACTGACTCTTTATTGCACGATCATAGTGCCTTTTTTTTCTAGTTCGCGATCGCATGTTCAATATCATTTCTCCGACACGCAATCTTGCGATATTGTCTTTCAATTGAAATTCTTCCGTGAAAGGAAATGACTCCCCCTCTTGCGAACCTTCTATTAAAGAAGTAAAATAACCGGTTCGAGGATGAGGGAAATCAATTAACCTGATAATGATAGCAGTGGCCCGCCCCTCGCCATCCAACTAACGAAAACAATTTTCTATCGGACCCTGATTATCAAGAATTGTGTAATTTGGAAAATCACTCTGGGAAAATAAGTTATTTCAATGTAGTCACTCCATTTTCGATTTTTATTGCATGATCAGATCGTTTCTGTGTGATAAGCAATTTCAATTGAACCATTTCATTTCGAATTTTTATTGTTTATTGAGATCGTTCCTGTGATGAAATGAAATTCCAGAAATTTAATGTCTGTCATCATTTTTAAATCGGTCATAACTAGATAGCGGATTTTATGCATTTATGACGAAAATGAATAGGTGTAATTTAAAACAGTAGAAACATTAGAAGAATTTTAAATTAATATTATATACTTTTCAACCTATTGAAGTTTTCAACCTAAGAAAGAAAATAAACTCCTGTTTCACTCCAGTTTATTGCAATTCAGGTACATCATTTTTATTTTGCATAAAGATCCACTATCTAGTCATAACAAATGGAAATTACATGAAAGTGTAATTTCTTTTTTCAATCATTTTAATAAGTGAAAGAAGATGTAGTCAAATTCATGTCCTTCGAATCTTCCAGTCTTTACCTGTCGATCCGGATTAGATCAAGACTTTACTTTCTATGTAATATTAATTGAATACAATGCAAGTGATCCTTTTTTTTCATTTAAATATTCAATAATTAATGTTTCAAACAATGATAACAACAACGAGGATCGTCAAGAATAAATTCTATTTCTGTAAAGGAACAAACACATTCATATTAAAATTAGAATTTTATTATACGGGTATATGACTCTCGTTCGTTGCATTTCCTTTTACCAGTAACGAAAATATTTTCCGTGTCCAATACATGGAATAATTATACAAAGACTTGGTTCGTTCGATCGAATCCTTTTTGCCAAAGGTCTCTCTCAAAAGAAATAATAATTAAAAAGACGTGCATGGAAACAATCAATCTTAAATGAAAGTCTGGTTATATTGAATTCTTATAATTTCTGTATGATTACAAACGCACATTCAGCAGCGCTGTGGACAACATTGTTGATTACGCGATTGAAAGATTAATCTTTCGTGCTGTGATTTTAATAATTTAGTGTACACTGCAGAAGCGCTATACAAATTTTTCAAAAATGATACACTTTAATCTAATTTGATACACGATCGATTTACTATCAATTTACCCGAATGGTTTACGAAGAAACGTCGAATTCGTTTATTGTTAAGAAAATTCCGAAAAATAGGACAAACTCGACCCAGAAGAGCTTGTCAAGATGAACGGGCGATAAAAAAAACGGCAGAAAATTGTCAGGGCGAAACGGATGCCGAGTATCGATAGGAAATACGTCTGACCAATTGTAGAGAGCCGTCGGAGCACGAAAAAGCAAACGGCGAAAAGAAGAAAATGGTGAAATGCGAGTTCCGCGAAACGCATAGTATCCTGACCTGAATCTTTTTAAGGCAGCTTCTAAAGAAGGGAAGGTTTGCGGGTAGGTGGGTAATAAAGCCGTGCTAGTGAAGAGCCATAAACGTGTAGCTGCTGCCAAAAGCGGGGCAATATTCCTTAATCGCATGCGAAACAAAACAACCGTGCTCGATCTATCAAACGGAGCATAAAACGGCACTTCTGCACAGTAATACAAATTCGATAATTATTCACGCGATTCTCGAGCAATTCAACTTTCGCTTACAAAAGAATCGGCTGCGTGAACGTGAGAAATACTAATCGGAGGCAATCGGTGCTGGAAAATTCACGAATTAGTACTTAATTCTTAATCCCTTGCGATTAAAACGTCTTTATCGTAGAAGAGAAAAGAAAATTTAAATTTTAAGTATGGCTACATTTATTTTAATACTTACATATTGATTATAAACGAAGCAAATTTTATTTCATGTAAAAAGATAGGCGTAACCAGAGTTGTGCAGAATTACAATTGAATTACTCCAGGAATTATAATTACAAAGTAATTGAATTACATCGTAATGCAGTCATATTGTAGTTTATAATTCAGATCTTTGTTCAATTAAATTACAATGTAATTCGCAATTGGAGTACAATTATAAAATACTTTGTAATTATATTACGCTAATTACGAATTACGAGGATGAGAAATAGAAAATACGCCGCATAGACAGCAAACAAATATATGAAAGAAAAACATAAAAATATGTCGCACTTCTTCAAAGTTCTGGGCTATAATTTGGAGAGCTGTATTTTAATTATATTGTATTTCAATTACACATCTGATTGAAATAATTAGTAATTGAATTAATTGAATGATTTGAATTATGTAATTCAGTTACGACGTAGTTGAATTACTATATAATTGAAATACAATTTAATTCAATTGCGTAATTCAATTACAATGTATTTGAATTAGCACAACTCTGGGCGTAACATTCATATTTATTAGGTTTTGTTTAAAATTTTCATAACGAGCGTGACTCGTTAAAATACAGCAAGCGGTTAAGAAAGCCTTTGTTAATTTTTGGAAAGAAATTCGAAACAGTATACGAACAAATGAGCATACTATTGGAAGTATTTATAATTAATAGACAGCAGATCTTTATGCAAAATAAAAATTTTCCATCGGAATTGCAACAAACTGGAGTGACATACAAATTTATTTTCTTTCCCAATATAAAACAGTATTTTTTAAAGTCTAATGTTGCTGTGTTAAATTATATCTTCCCATTTTTGTCATAAATGCATCCAATCCGCTGTCTAATAATTAAATATCAGTCCTCGACTCCCAAGTTGCAGAAGTTAAACAAAAATTAGACAGCTTATGATAAAAATGAATAGACAACTCACAACATGACCAGACTTCATGAATTACAGTATTCTTGACGTATTAAAATTATTAAAAGAACAAAGTTCTTTTTACTCCATCTCTGTTTCTTGCAACTGACTTGGAAAATTCTTATTCTTTCAGATCGGAAGAAAACAATCGCTTATCAAGGATCAGTTTTATGAAACTTCAAAGCCGTCAGGCAATTTTATATTTTTAAAAATATCTTGTCAAAATATATTATTAAATTAGTACGTGCAATTGTTGCCCACTGTGACTAAAAAACGAAGAATGATTTTAATCCACCTGTCACGGATTTCCTGTTGAAATTCCATTAGAGTTCTAGGTTTGAAGTTTTCTTAATAAGCGTTTTCCTCGATGTTTACGCAGCAGTTTCCATTCGAGCAGTACATATTCTGTTATAAAAGCATACATTCGAAGCTTTTGAGGAGCTTCGTGTTCTGTGTCGAACGTGGCGTGCATTCTTCGCTAAAATTCGAAGGTGTTATATTGAAAATAGATATTGCACGGAACGATTTCGATCTGGCTCGATACGATAGAAAATGCAGCGAGTGTCGAGAGCAGTTTCTTTGTACGGTTGAAAGTTAACTCGTTTACTGCCGCGAATGTCTGAAATACCCATTTCTCGAGGCATGTATGTTTGCACGGGGAGGTCGCCGCGCGCACGCTATAATAAACACACCGAACGACTGCTAGAAACGCAGCGTCGCTGGTAGACACGTGTTAACAAGCATATAAATATTATATTAATATGTAGATACGACTGTATATGGTGCTAACGAGAGAAAGAATATAATTCCAATTGGTGGCCGCCATTTCGAGAGGGTGATGATCACGCGATCGTATGTGTGCGATCGGATCGAAACTTTACGAATGTTAATCGATGTAAATATCTTCGGGTGCGAGGCAAAATGATCAACCTCGATAAAAATTGTTAAAAGTTCATTCTGGCTATTGATTTAATAAATTGGGTTGGAAAGAAAGTTCGTAGCGTTTTCAAATTAAGAATCGAAGATAAAATTAAGGTATTTATTCATATGTTTATTCAATAACACGAGAAGTTATCTCGAAAATGGCAAAAAGTAATAGAATAGAATGAAAAATATGTTATTGAATAAATATCTGAATAAATATCTGAATTTTAGCTTTCAATTTTAATTTACAAACGCTACGAACTTTCGTTCCAACCCAATATTTTGTAATTAATAGACAGCGGATGTTTATGCAAAATAAAAATTCGATTTCAAGATTTGACGCATACAACAACGACAACGACAACAACTCGGCAAGCTAATATGAGCGTGGTAAAAATGTTTTACCTGAATTTCAACAAACTGGAATGCAACACAAGTTTATTTTGTTTTCCAATATGTTTTAAATACGTTGAAAATAATATAACTGTATTTTTAAATTCTTCTAATGATATTGTTCTTATAAATTACACCTACTTATTTTTGTCGTAAATGCATCAAATCCGCTGTCTAGTAATTAATCGATTAATTCTGCAATTTGTTAACTACTCAAATTGATTAAAGATGTTATGTCAGTTTGCCTAACAGCCACGGATATTTGTACATTCCCTGTTACATTAGGATTGGATATTTTATTATATGTTTATCGCTGGTGTGCCGGAATGCTGGACGAAATTCGTATCTCTGTTAACCCTAGATTATTAAGTTATCTGCGAGAATAATGTTGTTAGTAAGCGTTCGTGAAAATAGCGAAATTTACCTTGTAAAGAAATCGGATAAACGAGATGAGAAAGTGATATTGATGTTAAATGAATTTATTGAAATAAATCCGACGTAAGCGGATGATCATTCAGCATCGCAAAACTGACTACAGCAAGATTTATGCATACCATAATCTGGACTTTGAAAAACATGCCAGCAAAATTTCACGCAGTTTCAAGGAAGTAGAAAAGATTTTCGTCCAGTTTTCTGCGATTCTGAAAAGTGGTATTGTTTGAACAGAATTCTATTTTTCCTAAGAGTGATAAGTAGACTGTGGATTTTTATGCAATTTTCTGCAAAATAAAAATTGTGCAGGAGCTGCGTAGACATTGATTCCTTTGTTCAATCATTTCAACAGAACGAAAATAATACAATAGCAGTCAAAAATATTCTGGTTCAAATGTTCTCACTCTCTTGTATTTTTAAATGCATAAAATCCGCAGTCTAGTAATAAATCGATCGATAGTTTAAGACGGAGTGAAGCGAAATATCACTGTCGGATCATTTATTCCGAATATTCGGAGCATTGAAATGTATATCGTTTCCGCGACGTGGAATGTTAAAAGTAATTTTCACTTTGATACTTTGAGATCTATCGTACACGTTACGCGCTGGCAAATGAAATAACGCGGGAATGGCGAGAGGCAACATCTCTTTAAAGTGACGGCCCGATGTGAAATCGAATCGATATCAAT
Organism: Lasioglossum marginatum; assembly: GCA_028455795.1. NCBI lineage: Eukaryota > Metazoa > Arthropoda > Insecta > Hymenoptera > Halictidae > Lasioglossum > Lasioglossum marginatum. The sequence goes on along the minus strand of CM052253.1, from coordinate 4,111,090 downwards.
TAACACGATAATAGTCAGGCGCATCACGCAGGATTTTCGGCGTATTATCTAGTAAAGGCATACACTATACAAAGAGTGCACAATAGAATTACGATCCTCCGAATTATCACGTGAAATAAATCCTAAAGAAATTCTCGGAGAATAGAAACGAATATTTTTCTGATACTATGGTCTTCGTATATTTTAGAAAATTGAACCTGAAATATTATGTGTAGACTGCGGATCTTTATGCGAAATAAAAATTGTCTACGTCGATTGCAAGAAATAGAAGCTAGATTGAATTTTATTTCTTCCCTTAATGATTTTAATAGAGGAGAAATCGTATATTGGCATCTTTGATTTTTAAAATTTCTCAACAATTTTCAATTTCATCTACTTCATTTTGCTATAAATGCATAAAGATCCGCGGTCTAATTATGTGTATCAATGAGGAATGTACTTCTTGTGTTTGACAAGGCTGACAGTGAAATGTACTGATCGTCCATCGGGAGATGGCAGTGATTTCTCTTACGGTCAGTGATGGACACGGTAGGGACCCCTCAAACGCCTGCTTCCCCCACCAACGAAGTCCTTCCTCCATGGTTTTATTTCAATTGCACATGAAAATTGCCTAAGTCCAAAAAAGTAAATTTTACAGGAGACGAAAAAAACAATTTAAAGCGGAACTATTTTGCTTTACAGGGCAGTTCTCAAATTCTGATATTGTGGCGTTACCTAACAACTTATCACTGAACTATTCCCATCAAACCGTAGAAATTGAAGTAACAAGGCAAAACTGAAAGCTCAATTTTCATTAAAAAAAATGAACTTTGGCAGTTTTCATATGAGGCCGACGATTTGCTGTCTTCGTCAAGCGATTCGGCGACTACAAGTTTCTCACTGCCATCTCCTGTACATTTCTTCGCAAAACACCGCGGAGCGATTCGACTTGAAATACGAAAGCCAAACTTAGCACGATACAATAAATTACGATAAATTACTCATTGACACGCTCGATATTAACAAGGAAACTAATGAATAGTCAAATTAAACGCTACTTGCTCAAAGATTCGACGGTTCCAAACAACACGAAAAAACCGATACGTTTCGATCACCAACCAAAAAACCTATTCGCAATTTGCCCTGATGTGATTAGCGTGTTGATCCATTTATCATTTAATCTTAACCCTTCGTTCCCGCAGAGCAATAAGGAAAATATTACAACTGTTTCATCAGGGAAAAGTAACAAACGTGGTTGTACAAGTGTGCAAACGCGTTTGAAAATTTCTAAAGCGTTATTTCCGTAACGTTTAATTTCATCCGGGTTAATCAGATTTCATAATTGTTGTGTTTTCTCTTACCGCGCTGTTTAATAATGCATAGTAACGAGACCCTGGCACACTTCCCTATTCACATAATTAAGTCCTTTGCATTCAGCTCTATACTTAATTACTTAGGTGGAATATTGCATTTCTGAAGGCAGGTTGCCGCGTCCGAACAATCGCTCGCTTTCGAATTAGCAAAGATTTCATTCCGCCTCGAAGATTTCTTCGCTCGGACGCCTTTTGTCCTGTCCCCTGATTATTCGGGATTAGCAAGGTTTTCTGTATTCTTTCATTTAGACCGAACCCACCCCTGGCTGTCTTCGTTCGCGCCAAATTAGCCCGGTTCCACTCGAAATTTCTTTAATTTACACCCGCGCGTTCGCTACAGTCGAATACCTTTAAATATACGGGCAGTTTCAAAACATTTGGCCGTAACTTCACGGATCAATTCAATACGCTGAAATGAGAGGAAGAATTCATACGAACGTATACCCGATATGACCTTGTTTCCGGATTATTATTAACCCCTTGCCCTACGATTTATTTTACGATTTCAATGATTAGAACTTTTTTGTAGCGGACAAAAGTTTAAGACAACTATCTTTTCAGTAGATTACCGCATTTTATTATTTTTATTATGACATTTATTTTGACAATCAATGCATAAAATCCACATGCTCCAGTTCTAAAACATCTCATAAGAGATCTCTTTAGCGAGACACTTACAATAAAATTACTGTATAAATTTCAACACGAAGAGGACATCATTATTCTTTTGTTTAATACGAAATAAGTTTATTCACTGGAAAGTGTTCATTCCAGTGTGGCTAGACGAGGAGAGGGAGCACGAATTGATGGGAAACAGTTACCCAACAGTTACCCACTCTCTGCAAGTACCGGACACAAGCACGACAGAGACGAAACGTATCACGTGACCGACCCGCGGCGGAAGCGTGGGAATAGCGTCGCAGAAGGGGAAGGTAGAGCAGGGACCTTAGATTTTGAATTATCTTGTGATGTGATTTGTGGACACCAGATACTCGGTCTATAAGTATATGTATAGTATACATATACAGTAGCGGACAGAAGTTTAAGACGACTATCTTTTCATTAGATTATCGCATTTTATTAGAGATACTAAACATCGAACAATCCTCAATTGTTTTTAACATTTACATATATATTCGTACTCTACGAACAACCTAGACTCTTTCAAAACGTAAACAATGTTTGGCAGAATGCGCATGAAACTTTCAATGCTATATTTGCTGCGGACATTAATTTAAGACTTATTTATGGAAAAGGTATTTACGTTAATATAAGTAACAATAATTTCTTTAAAAGTTAATATTTTATGGGGTAATCTTTATTTTTAATGGCTGCAGCACATTTTTGTGACATTGAATCAATTAGCTTTCCACTCTGTTTCAATTGCAGTGTAAAGGTCACTCAAATTTTTAGATTTATATTCGTGTACGTTCCTTTAAACACAAGTTCCACAAGTTCTCAATCGGATTGAGACCCGGTGATTGTGATGGCCATGGTAAAACAGTAATATTTTCTGCTGTAAAGTACTGCTTCACGATTTTAGAGGTATGTTTGACATCATTATCCTGCTGGAAGATGAAATTGTCTCTCATATATTCACGCGCATAAGGTATCATGGTTCCCTTCATAATGTCCAGATATTGAAACCTTAACCATTAATTTTTCGTATTGGTCCTGGACCGTTTCGCGAGAATGATGCCCACACCATTACACAACCACCACCGTGCTTGAATTCCGTCAGAAGATGCTCTATTGAACTTCGACACTTAAGAGCAATTGGGAACTATTAGACGTTTAGCATCTCTAATAAAATGCGATAATAACATTATTGATTTCAGCGCACTGGTTCGATCAATTGCTATTTAAGAATCTATTTGCAAATTACCACACATAATTTCTTCCGACGTTTCGATCTTACTTTAGATCATTTTCAAGAAAAATAGAATAATTGCGTCTGTAAATTAACAAGCGTTATTATGTTTTGTTTTGTGTAAATTTAAAGAGAAAACTGTTACCTATAGAAACACGTTTTGCTATAATGCGATAATCTACTGAAAAGATAGTCGTCTTCAACTTTTGTCCGCTGCTGTATATGTTCTCCAAAAGCTGTATTCATATTAACAAAATCAAAATAGAATTTTATTTCGGTGGAAAGGAAATTACATCAGAATCTGTTCAGAATCTTCATCACGAGTTAGACACGATATTGTAAGGCAAGGGGTTAATATTACTTGATGATTACTTGATGATTACTTGAATCTTTTGTTTTCAAACTACACGCGGTGCCAGAAGGGATAAGTTATTATTTGGAAGAACGTTTCTTAACATTTAAGAGACAGATAAACTAGTCATGGCAGTCTCCGCCCTGATTTAGGATTGCGTCTCTCAGACCGCAATAATGGCGCCCGCCCGTACAATCTCATAGCGAAGCCGTACTGTTTCGAACCAGGGAAGGAAGACGTATCACTAGCTAGACAATCCTAGATGTTTCTAACGCGAGCTGTTTGTATGTGACACAAATCAAAAATACATTAAAGTGTTTGCGAAATCAGCCAGCGCAGCGTGGCGAGAACAATCCTTGTGATCTTCTGCGACGGAAAGGAACGGAGAGGATCTCGCCGATGCGTCGAGATTTCCGAAGAGGCTCAAAGAATAAAAAAGAAGAGGGAAGGAAAAGAATCTAGAGTATTATAAGCAAGTTAAACGCTAAACCAAGCATGTACGATTGGAGATCGCTGTGTTAAATGTATACTCGAATATATAAATACATATATATTTAAAGAAGTATGTGGACGGACGCTTTGTCTCGCGCGAACATCCACAGAGCATGCTCGTCGAAGTCCTGAACGGTTGCGTGTGTACATTTGTTCCTTGAAATCTCGAAGAATTCGATGTAATTTTTAAAGTACGAACAGTAGGTGTATCTAGAAAGATAGATAATGTATTCGACTTCAGTAGTGCTGACGATATCTGACGAGAAATAAAAAGAAAATGGCTTCCGCCGCACACGTAGATGAAGAATTCATTCGAAGCACCAACCAAAGAAAGAAACACAAAGAGCTCCAAAAAGATACCAAACGATAGAATAACGGAAATGGAAATACAAATGAATTAATGGTGTTTGATTATTTTCAAACGACCAGAATGTTTCGAATGTAGAATGCGTGCTATTTTAAAGAATGCATTATAAATCATTAGATGAATATTCGCGCAATCGTGACGTATTTTACTATGCAAAATACAATAAAATTCTCACATTTCGAATTTATCAAAATTCTTTGCTGAAAAGTAAAGTGTCAAAAAATCGTGATTGAAAATGATTCATTTACAGTTTGAACTAAGAATTTGTATGCGTGCGGTGCAAAAGACACACGTGCGTCACCGATGTCGTCACAGCTAATGATGTTCTAGAAAGTAAAATTAGAAGATAACGCGTTTAATTTAGGATATGTCTATGTAGGAATCGGACATAAATCTCTGCTTTCGTACGTAAGCGTGAAGATCTGCCGAATAATAAAATCAACGTTACCAGTGTCTAATCATTTCACGGACATCCGCATTATATTTTTTTACATTATTGCATCGTTCGCAAAATCGGGCAAAATTTACGGATGATTCAACGTGAGTAAAAAGAAAGAAAGAAAGTAGCCTACAACAGTGCGAGAACGTACCAAATTGTTGTATTTAGAAGAAGATTTAGCTTCGAATTCAATCGGTAATATAATCCAAAGTCGAAAATCAGTTTTGGAACTTGAGTCATCACTTAGGAATTTGTAAGATACGTTTTAGTATATCAAATAATAATAGGCGTCTAAGAATAGTTCTTAACTTAAAAGTATGGATCGCACGATCACAGTCGTTCTACGTTACTTTTCCAATAAATCATATTTTTGATCGAGACACCATCGGATAATATTTTTCGAATGAAATCGTTTACAACAATATTAACTTTCTATTTTTAGAAAACGATATTTTTATTCTTTTATGGGTCAACAGTTGCGAGAATTGATCACGGTCTGTAATACTAATTTTGCATTCAGTAGTTAAGTAATGTCAGCAAAACAATACTAATCTCTAGACGGATCTTTATGCATTTATGAAGAAATTGGTTTGGTGAAATATAAAACAGTAAAAGATTAAAAAAGTTTTGATCTATCATGACGTCGTTTTTAATATAACAAAGTCGTTAAGGGATGAAATCAATTGTTTTCTTATTCCTCTTTCTCACAATCAATGCAAAACATTTTTATTTTGCATAAAGACCCGCAGTCTACTAATCTCATACGTGTTCTTTTTTTATCGTAATTGTAATCAGTTTTAACTGAGTGACTCTTCAATTGTGAACATTTTTGGGGAGGCGTAAACAAATAACATTGCCATAATCAACGTAAATACAATATGGTTTATACTAATGTGGATATTACGATAGAATAAAGTGAAAGAATTATTTGTTGAATTAAGATGAAGATGATAAATTTTCGATGGGCGATAACTAGACTGCGGATGTTTATGCAATTTTCCATTTTTGTAGACGAATATTAAGAAAGTGGAATCAAATGGAATCTTATTTTTAGTGGTAGTACTTCCGCAGGGCTGGAATAAATAAAATCGTATTAAACTCTGTTAAATTTCATACTCCAGCATTTTTTGACGATTTTCAGAAACCATAAATGCATAAAGATCCGCATAAATGACGAGTTTACTCGAATATTAAAAGATATATAGCAATATTAAGGCGATAGACTCGTTACGAGGATTGCAAGGGTGCGGGATTTGCATTCTCATTTCTCGATAATACAAAAATGGGGTTTTCCAGTAGTCAAAAATGCTAGATAAAAGATCGATCTAGGACGCGATCGCCCTCAAAAGTCCTATTTTTCCGTTTACGAGACGTAATTTGCATTATTCAGCAGCATGTAAGACTATGAAAATAGTCCTTCTAGCTTCAGAATAATGCAAATTACGCCTCGTAAACGAAAAAATAGGACTTTTGAGGGCGATCCCTAGATCGATCATTCATCTAGCGTTTTTGACTACTGAAAAATCCCATTTTTGTATTATCGAGAAATGAGAACGCGAATCCCGCACCCTTGTAATCCTGGAAAAAGTCCCTTAACCTTGCATTTTCCTATCCAAATACTTTTCTGTCCATAATAAAATAAGCGAAGTATGTTGACCTTAGTCGTAAATTAAAACAACAGGATTAGAACAGTAAACTTGCTGTTTTATTACTGCATCAAACTTAATTGGCTGCTGAATTAATACACCGTATAATAATAAATACAGCTCAAGAATAAATACGATATACATTGTAAAGGCCTTTGGAAAGGATTTAATAGTTATGAATATGCAAAGGAGTCTACTCCCTTAAAATGAACGCTTTGAAACACTACGGAAAACACTATCGAAAGCCGACATTACTTTCCTACCAATTACCAAAATTGCTATTCGGGATAAAAGCGGAAGGGATCGATGGATCGGTTTAGACGTTGACTACATGTTGAACATGGAAGACAATCGCACGACGAACAATACGAGAGACTCGTTTTAAAAACAATAAAGCGCGCTTCCTGATATGCAATTCCAATCGGCGGTAAGACAGAGAATCCGGAAGTTCTGCCCGAGGTTCGAACGAGGTTCTCTATGCAGACGACACACAATAGAAGAGGCACAAAGGTATAATTTTGTCAATGTGTATTTTTGATACTATACCGATAACTTCGTTACGTTCGCGTCGGAGTGTCACGAAAGGGGAGCACATGTCGAGACGCGGTTTCAGTTTTTCCAGTGTTCGCCAACAAGGATTGTGGGTGTGCGTGTGTGTATGCGTGTATGTGTGTATGTGTGGGTGGGTGGCCAGAGGACACGCGCAGGGACATCGAAATGGTACACCCTACCTCGCGTGATGAAAAACAAACAAATTCAACAAACATTAAACCGATTATTTCGGCCGGGTAGCGGCGACGGCCAAGCGTTCTTACGTGAATGTAACTCTCGAAGCGCAATCGTGATTATTCTCTGTACATACAAACAAGCAGAAACTTTTTATGTATGACCTCGTGCTCACATTGTAGAACCGATCGATGCGAGGGTCTACGAATATTCTAAAATAAATATCGTAACGACTGAACAGCCTGTGACTTTCTTTTTCCCTGCTACGAACGTTCGTAAATGTTTCTCGACACTCATACCGCATGGACTTACCCAGGAGCTTGTCGACAGGCCCCTCGATGGGGTTGAAAAAAGCTTCACCCCCGTGGAGAAAACTGCTAACAATTGTCAGACACTCGATATCGAATAGCTTTAAAACATTTACTTATTGTTCCTGCACCCCCGAAAACATTTTTTCCTTAAAAGAAACCACAAAGTATGGACTGACCATCCTCTGAATAATTTTGTCTAGCTATTCTCACTGGTTAACACAAGTATAGTCGTCTGTTATTTAAGTTTGACAATAATGGCTTAATTTCTTCGTCAACTGGAAGTTTCGACAATAAAGAGTCATTTTATTAATATTATATCTATCGGCGTTTATGAAAATGGCTTAGGTCACTTGTTACTTGACCTTGTTATCAAAATTTTACATTTGATTCAATCCATTACAGTCGATTGAATTTTAACTATTCGACTATTGACTCTTCATCATTTTTATTAGGTTGTTGCATATGAAATGTCCGATTTTAGAATGCAACTCTTATAAAACGTTTAGATCAAGAAATGCTATTATAGTCTATAAGATTATTGTTACTAAACGTACCGCGACCGGTTCTAGATTTTTTATTTCACAATTAATAAAATTATGAAGATGCTTCCAGAAGAAATGATTTAATAAATATCTTTATTAGAGCACATATTATCATAAAAACCGCGCAGTCTAAATAAATGAATTCTTGTTATAGCTCGGTACGTTTAGTGTTAATATCATATGTTCAATTTTAATTTAGATGTATAATTTTACTTTTAAATGAAGTTTATGTCGACGTCAACCAACGCGACTGTCGTGTATTCCTTTTATATGTCTGGAAAAATAACTTATTGACGATAGCATTATGTGATTTTTAGTCAAAATATGGCGATTAATTAACTTACTAGTCGTTGATGGTAAAAAAGAACTACAAAATCAAGATAACAATTTTGTAAATGAAAAACGTGAATGCCCATAATATCTTATTTTTACCGTAATGCAATCAAGAAACTTGAAATTTGTAGATAGAATACATTGGGTATACAAAATTGCGTTTGTTTAATGTCACTACTAAAAATCGGACATTTCATATGCAACAACCTAATAGATTGTCTGAAACCACTTGTGACCGCTGGCGCGCGAAGAGCGCACAGAATGAGTACAACAGAAATAAACAATTGAAATGTATCTTCTATTATTATTCCCGATACGTATGCATAAATACATGTGTATGCTGATTCTCTCAGACCGATTTATTCTCGGCCACTGTCGACGGAACAGTAATCTCTGTTCTTTTTTTTTTAATTATTTATTTACAGGTCGCATCAATATCAAGGTCATTAGAGACCACAAAAATTATAACATGTAAATTACAGAATTAGATCCTTATACTTAGGACTAATTACAAGTACATTGTGGAAAGATCAATTAGCAGCTATTATATATAATGATTACAGAGTGTGATACATATTGATGGATTTTAGAAATGTTATGACTTGATGTTCTTATTAACATTGAGGCATTCACTTAATTTGCTAGGGTTAGCCAAGCGACGTAATCGCTGTTCTTGACCGACACTTTACTTGCTCCCCTCTCATTACTCGTCCACGTAATTTTTCCTTGTTATTCTCTTCAGTAGTATCTGACGCAGATTACATATTATTATTAAACCACGGACCTTTACGTGTTTGCAGTATACGATTTTCAAACGAGAATCGATTCTCAAGGAACTTCGTCGTTCCTCGCAGTATTTTCAATGAATCGAAAGTATAAATACAGAAAACAGATAAAGCTGTAAAGATGTCCATCTGCTGTTTACACATACGCATTTTTATTATTGCGCATATTATTATTATCATTATTATCATATATTATTTATTATCATATATGCGCAAAATACAGCGAGTGATCAAATTATTAAAATCGTGATACGAAAACAATATATTTTATCCACGAGCCGAATAATATCCCTTTGTACTCCGAATTATTTTCCAATTTTGTTTCCAACAATTCCCTCCTATTTTAAGTGTTTTATTGAAAATTTGCTTCAAAAGACAGTTCCTTGACTGTTACTTATTTTAAACAATTGTGATTACTAATTACATTAAATATAGTTCTCAAACTTTATAGTAGTTTATATTTGTGGAACTTATATTTGTTTTCAACTAAAAAATGAGACAATTAAATAAATAAAGGAAGGAACCATATAAAAATATATTTAAAAATTCATTGTGTCAAAATCGTTGCAAGTGGCTCTAACAATTTGATTGCTCACTGTGAATATAATTCTTTTCGAAAAAGAGAAGAACAATCAAGAATTGGACTAAGCTAATGAAAGAAAAATTTTTTCATGGATGCCATAGCTCCAATCCGTGCACTAGAGTGTGAAAACCCCATCTCGAAACCTGTATACTCGTTGAGAAGAAATGTTACGCGAATTACATCGGTTTTTATATGATCCGAAGCTCGAAGCTGAATGTTTACTACCCTCATGGCATTGCAACGAAGAAAGTAAAATGGTTGAACGGTGCCATACACGTGGAATCATATAATACATGAAAAGGGTGCACAAGAGGTATTCTGAGAGCAAACGCAACGTTGTGGGTAACTGCAAGCGACAAATTGCGGCTATGATTCAAACATTTTGATTGACTGTTGAGGTCTGGTTAGGAAAATGCATGTTATAAACACTGATTCCGTGCTCGATTGTTGTAATAATTTCGTACGTTTTCTGTAGCACGTTAACTAACCGAAAATCGGGGCTATTTATTCAATGAAATGGAATCTGAAACGTGAAGATTTACTATTATTTAATTTATATACAAAATAACGAGAAACGAGGGCTGAATAAAAACGTAATACTTCTTTTAATCATTTCGATATATTGAAAATAACAATACCGTGTGCGTTCATTGTTTTAATATTTGCACCGTTTTATATTTCTGTTACTCAATTCTCTAATGCCTCGTTGAAACGTTTAATTGTTTCTAAAAATTCTACTAGATATATTAAAAGTTTGCAAAGAAATGCAAAATTTTTTAGGGATCCCAACGATAACACGTTACAATTGAACTGTTAGATAGTCGATAATTTGCTCTCGGATGCAGGTAAATATTTGTTTATTAGGTGTACAAATAAGTTTGGTACCTTTACATACATACAATCGTGATTGCATTTCAAATTAAAAGTTTCACTCGCCGCTTTGGTGTTTTAAAACATTAATTACTGCTGAACGGTACCAACAACAAATAATTAATTTAAGCGACGCAATTGAGCAAAAAAGGCCTTTTACCGGGAGTGGAACTAGACAAGTGATTCTGTTGCATGATAACGCACGACCACATATGACGAAAACAACACCGGAAGTCATTTCTGCTTTGCAGAAATATGGGGCATATTCCCCCGATATGGCGCCTCGGATTATCACCTTTTTCGGTCTCTGCAACACCACTTGGTTGGTTCTAACTTCAAATCTCTCGAAGAGGTCCACACAAGCGAGTTTATTCAATCAATTATTTTTCAATTAATTCATTTTTTATAGAAACGAAATTCGCCAGCTATCCAAAAGTTGCGAGAAGTGTGTAGAAAGTGTAGAAAGTAATGGTGATTACTTCGAAACGTAACGTGTATTAATTGTAAATATCTAACGCTTAATAAAAGTGGTATGCGCTCACGTCTCATTTCCCGGCACTAGACATCAAGTAGCAGAGTTGTGTCCTGTGTCTACGTGCCACGAGACTTCTGTGCAACAAACTTTTTGAAAATTTATGCGCGTTGAAGCTGCACGTACCCCAACTATCTACTCGAGCCAGTGGGGACGGTGTACGTGCGAAACAAAAGAGAAAATGCAATGTCTCTGTCGGCTTTTACAATATTGCTTTCCAGTGGCATCCACTCACACTGTCTTCTCTGTAGTCATTTTTCTCCTTCTATGAACGGTCTCCGTCCGTATTGCCAGACTTAAAATTGTATTTATAAATAATTTTCATCACTGGAAAAAAAGATTAAATTCTGTACTGAGAATTTTATGTAAATTCTTGTTTCCATAGACAATGAATTAACAAATTTCTTTCATCCAACATACTCTTGCTCTTTATTCATATAAACATTCCCTTATATTTCGTAAATTTGTCATAAATGCATGAAGATCTATAATCTAGTAATAATAGATTGTACTGAATTATTTTTGGCCTTGGAACACTGTAAATCCTTAAACTTTATGGCAGCTGTTCGATGATCGCAAAACCTTATCAGCACGTTATCAGCACCGGTTGGCATTAGACTGCGGATCTTTTTACGTTTATAGAATATAAAATTCCACAGAATTTAACGCTTTGCACTCGGTTGTCCACTCTGAGGCACCACTAAAAATTGCTGTACGATTCTTCAAAATATTGTTTACATTATTAAATATATCGGTATCTAATCAATAGAGAGCGGATCTTCATGCGAAATAATTTTCCACCTGGATTGCAACAAACTGGAGTGAAATAGAAATGTATTTTCTTTCAAAATATGTTGAATAGATTGAAAATAATATAAGAGCATCTCTAAATTTTTCTAATATTTTTACTGTTTCAAATTACACTTACTAACTTTTGTCATAGATGCATAAAATCCGCTGTCTGCTAATCAATTATTAAACATTTAGGTATTGTATGAAGTATTATACCAATTTCATATCCATAAAATTTCAAAAATCATAGGAAATGGAAATATTCTAGATCGGAAGAAATGTTTAATTTTCCAGTTAAAATAGCTCCGAGTGCTAAGGGTCAATAATTAATAGAATATAAAGGCTACGACCACTGAAAATAAGATTTAATTAATTCCCACTTTCTTGAAATTTGCTTGGAAAAATTAAAAATTGCATAAACATCAGTCTAGTTGGCACTAAAAACAGCAAGAAGCAAAAATGATTTTGTTTTGTGTACATGGTTAAACAAATTTAATCATTTTCCGCCAGAACAGTAATGCAAGAGAGTCGGTAAAATGAAAAATCTGAGATGGGTGTTTTTAACTGTCGAGTGGTCCCGAGTAATGAAGGGAGGACCCGAATACATGGAGAACAATGAGTCGAGTGAAAAGCAAGTTTCTCAAACAACATCATATTATCCAGGGAGAAAAGAAACGCGTGAAACGTCGCCAGGATAAAGTAAACTAAACGAATAATCAAGGAAGACGAAGCACCCGTCACCGTCGTCTTCTCCTTATCCTTATCTGACTGCAGTTCGTTTCATTGGCAAACAGAGCGCGCGGAATAAGTAAAACGAAAAAAGTTTTCGCGGCGAAAACGCGCGGTAAGCCGGGGAAAAAACGATCCAAGTTTTTCCGCGACGAGATGTAAAGTTTACGGAGCTTTAGAAAGAAAAATGTTCGCTAACGAGGGCGCATGCCATAACGACGTTATCGAACTTTCAACAACACCGCATGCTTAACGCAAGTATCACAATTGTTCCGCATTAGAACAGATTAGAATAAAAAATCTTTAAATATACAAAATCGTCCGTGACGTTATCGACTCGGTGACGGATTATTACAGTACGTTACATTTTGTTATTAATAGACTGCGGATCCTAATGCAAAATAAAAATGTTCTGCATTGATTGTGGGAAGCAGGAATAAAATAAAAACTGATTTCATCCCTTAATGACTTTGTTACATTAAAAACAATATTACGATATTCTGAAATTTTTCTAATCCTTTACTGTTTTATATTTCTCATAAATGCATAAAGATCCGCAGTCTAGTTATTAACAAAAAATAAAATTGATTTGCCTTCCTTTTTGATTTAAAATGTATGAAGATTTTATATCGCTTTTACATGTCTAACTATTTATTGTCTAATTGTGTTATTTATATGTCTAACTATTTTCCAGGAAAAAGTGTATCCGACGGAACTATTGAAACTCTAACTAAATTTATTTCTATCCCACTGAATAATAACAAAATATCAGTAGCAATTTTTGTTCTCGTCTTTATTGCAATTTTTATATAGACACATATACGCTCACTTAATTAAATTAGAGTCTCAGATTAATTGCACCTATATAAGTAGAATGTAATACTTATTTGAACGAGTTATATTGTTAAACGATATTACATCGTTCCATAATAAACAATTGCATATATCCTTGAAAACAGAATTAGAAGCTTAAGTATTAATAGTTCAGAAGACGTCAAACCGAATTTTTCCTGTTACCTACTCGCCATTGTTTGCCGAGTTCTGATTGATATAATATATGTACGATCAATTTATAATACCTATGTATTACTGATTGATATAATTGACAGGCGGGCAAATATCAGGAAATATTTATAACACCTATTGACTAAATTCAAATGTTTACCTTGCTCTTGGAAAACAGAGAACTTGAGAACACCAGCTACTCGTGGGTCTAAAGTTGATGAGGTCTTAGTCTACCTAACGCTTAAATGGGTTCAAGTGGATAAAGGCCTCGCTACGTCTGACCAATTACGGCACAGTTGTCTTGCAATTGTTATCGTATATTTTGATATCATAGTATAACATAATTTTACACAGCATTAAGTAATAGTAAACGTTTAATCAGTGAAATTATAACTTAGGATAAGTTTGTTGTATTTGTCCCACCACTCTTTGATAGATATAAAAAAGAATCGTATGCAATGTAGAATTAAATTTGTCTCACGATTGCAGTATTCCGATTGCACGTATATAAACTTTGTAACAATCATCTTATCGATTAAATCCGCTTAAATGTGCGGTTCATTTCTTTTATTGGGAATGATATTACTAATCGAAGAAAAAATGAAACAATGGATAGACAAAGGACAAACGAGTGTAATCATGCGTACATGCGGAAGTACATGAAGAACCAAAAATGAATGGAAAATGCTGAGAGAGACTGGTACTATTATACAGGATAGCTCTTATTAGTATATTTCCATAATTACACTGTTGTTACAGATCTATTCTATAGATGAAAATATAAATATCGACAGATTACGACTAAATTGTGTATCAGAAAAATCATGAGATTTTAAGTAGAAAACCGCATTTCCAGCAAATGAATTTATTCCATAGATTACATTACAAAATATTACACCTCATTTTCCGTACTGGAAAGCTGCAGCGAAAACCTACTCTTACTTTGTAGTCACTATGAATTCCATCAATTAAAATAGAGGTGCCTCAATATTTCGCACATTTCTCTTTTTACTCTTTCTATATTCTATATAAATTTTTCTCCGCCTATGTAACATCGCTGCGAATAGGTGGAAGATTGCTGTTATCGTTTGCCGGGAAATTGATTTTATTTGTTAATCAACACTCCTATAAATTTACTTAGGTTTGTTACCTTTAAAATGAGAACACGTCATGCGAACTCGACGTGATAGTAAGATGTGTATAACAGTAAATAAGTTCAGGACAAAAATTGTAATTTCATATCGCGTTTCGTGAACACTTAACGATCGACTTAAACGCCTAAAATTTAAACACCGGACCTTGTACATGATCAACGGTCGCACAATCTCAATTTTCAGGAAACGTAAAATCATTTTTTCAACCGACTCGGAGCAAAGTCTATTGTTCGCAAATGCAACAAAGAAAAGAGCATTGTTCATAGAAACTTTTGATTTCTGTAACAGCTGTTTTTATTTTCTCGATACCTGTTACTCATATAGCATTATCATAGGGTATGACAAATATTTATAACGTATGTATAGTGGTGTGATACTTTGTTTACGCATTGCTTTAGCAATTTGTATACCTCAACTTGTCAATTACAACGGTTAGTTGCATGAAATAGCTGTGAAAGAAGAAGTCAGACAATTTATTTTTCTTTTTTTATTCATGATGTAATGTAATTTAACTGGATTCGTATTATGTTACCTTGGGTGCTGAATGCTTTAAGCTTCAGGAGTAGCTACAGGGGTTTCTTTCTTTTCTTCATTCGTAACAGCCTCCTTTTTATCACCAGTCGCTTTGTCGCTTTCATCCACTTCCTTTTTTGTAGCGACCTTAACAAAATTATAAAATTTTAGATAGATGTTAACCATTTGTATTAACCGTTAATAGAAAAATGTTTTCAGTAATACTAAAATAAAGTCAAAGCTATGTCTTCAACATTATAACCTTTGATGTCATACATAATATATACAGTGACTCCCATTAATATTCGGATGCTCTCAAAAAAACGATAACTTTTTTAATATTGGACTATACGATTTGGACTTTTTTGAGAAGTTAGAGTAATTAGTTTACTATATGATGTGATATTTCAGCCGAAGCTATAGATGAAAGAGATACCTCGATGGATGAAGTTCCAGCTATGGTTATACCCGAGGATGTCTCAAGAGTGGTTTCTTGAAGTATATTCTTTCTATATATAAAAATGCGGCACCTACTGCAGAGCATGTCACCAACTTTCACCTCTTTATTTAAAATTCTAGACCACCTTGTCGATTCCATAACTGTATCTATCCGTTTTCTTCTACCGCGTAATTTCCGAAGCAGAAGGTTGCATTTAATACACCTAACACGCAAGGTTTTGATATCAACGAATCCTATCTTTTCACTTGACATCCTGATAACACTCAGAAAATAAGTCTACTTCTACAATACCGTTCACTCACTACGATCTTCACCGTTCGGAGCTCTATCCAAGAATGACCAAAATTGCTTGGGGTAACAATTTTCACATTTAGGGGTATCCTTCTCCAATTTCCTTCTGGAGGAGGTAAGTTCAGTTATGTGACCGTACCATTCCCCCAAACTACACCCGCGACCGATGAACAGGTAACAAACAACCTTGTAATTCGTTAGCTGGTAGTCATGATCGGCAGGGTCATAAAGCGAGTAGAGAAAAAAAAAGGTAAACGTAGTATTAAGGCAAGGACCCTAGGGATGACTTTATGGTACGGTCGACCATCTGGGAGTTTTCAGTAATTTCGTTCTTAGTATTGAGCCATTGCCATTTCTTTAGTAGACCGGTCTACAGCTAGCGTGTGGCACATAGTGACGAACACAATTAGAAGGTTTCTTAACTTTTTAGCATTCAATTCAGCCTCCCAGGTACAAGAGACCGTACTGTAAAGTCCCAGTGCCGAAAGTCAGGTAGAAATTAAGCATCTGAGAAACACCAGCGGCCCAGTCACCCTCACCCTAACTTGGGGAGGACCCCAAGGGGCGGTCAGTAGATCTAAGTGCGGAGGTAGTTGGTAAGAGGTTTTGGATCGGGCAGTTCAATATCAGTTAATTGTAAGACTAGAGACAGACGGTTACATTCAGAGTCCACATCAGTGGTGGTCATTCGAGTTTTAGACGGCACCAAGTGCAATACCCAAGAAGGCTAAAACGTAGGACGAGCTAAAGGTACAAGATAATAAAACATGGAAACTTTGTCCGTCTAAATATGCTTTTACACAACGGTGGTTCATACACAATAATTGTTTTCCGCATAAAAGACGAGGTACTAAAAACGAATGCTTCAAAAGAATTGTATTACAATGGATTATTTTCTCTATAACAGAGTATTTAAAACTTGAAGACACGTATAGATTTATTACAGAAAATGTCGAATACTACCAGAATTACAACAAAACTAAAAATTGATGATAATAACAATTGCTCCATAATGTTTTTTGCGAATATTACCTTAAAAAAATTTTTTTATATTTAAACATTGCTTCTAAGAGAAATCTACAAAAATACCATTGATTATTATATAGTTAGATGTAAAAAAAAGAATTGATCAAATAAAAAAAGTAGACGTATGCCGGGCGCGAATCTAGTATAAGCAGATCTACAGTCGAACGCCTAACGCGCCCTGACATAGTAAAAATACTAATCAAGCTGATTTCATTGTTTAATTATTTTTGAGAAATGTTCAAGGTTTATCAGCGCCTGACAGACTTACTGAATAAATAGAACGTAACAATTTTAAGATTAGCTTAGTTCTTCGCGGGAAAAACGTCGAAAAAATCGGTATTTTTATTCTTTAACAACGGCGCACCGAACCAAAAAATCTAAAAAAATTCATGAAGAATAACTATAACAATATATCGGTACTGTAAAAATATAAATGTTGTCATTCTAAAACTTCCATGTGAAATCTGCATTTTTTCGATTTTTTGGGGGTTTTGATTTTTCACAAGCAGGATTTTCAATTTAAAAATCTGAAACCAATTGCAAAGTATGCATTTGGGTTCTTGACATGTGTCAGATTTTTCTCAGAATTTCTAAACATCATTAACTAGGGAAAAAATGCATTGTGAAAGTCTCTGCAATAAACATTGAAAGATCTAGGAATCCTTAGATTTATTGCAGTCAGAGGCCTCCCCCACAAAAATCGTGAAAAACTGCAATTTTTACCATCTTTAAACGTTTGCATCTCATTACAACGTTGACCGATTTTGATAAAATTTTCAGGATATGTTTAATTAATACAGATTTACGAAATGTGTGTTTTCTAAATTTTCCATAGAAGCCCACATAAAAGAGTTGCAAAATACAACTTTTAGTATTTTCTTTGCAATCTCGACAACTTGCAATTTTTTTCAAAAATTTACTAATTGTTCCAGCTTTTTAAAAAAGTTCAAATCGTAATATTAAAAAAGTTTTCATCTTTTTAAGAGTATTGGAATATTAGTGGAAGTCACTGTATATATATATATATATATATATATATATATATATATATATATATATGGCTTCAAATATGAAACATAAAATGATGGCTGGCTGAACTTGATTATTACCTCTTCTTTACTAGCTTCATCAAAATTCTCCACCAAATCTGGCACTTCATCGTCTTCTTCCAATGTGGCTTTACCAACCGTACTACCGGACACTGTACTTGCTAATCGTTTCAATTGTGTAACTCCTTCAGGTCCCAACTGGCTTATAATTCCCGGTAGCATGTCAGTTATCTGTTTGATATCGCCATGACCGGTAATGGCAAATGTGTTGGCGGACAGACTAGCCTGAGCTTTTGGATTATTAAAATGGATGACAGTACCATCATCCTTGATCATGTTAACCTCCTCGATACCGGGGACTGTGTTTACAGACAGTTTCTTCAAGCAACTTTGTAATTTCTTATCATCTGTAGCTGTAGTAGCATGAACGACCTAAAATCAAATTGAATAATAGAACAAAAAAATAAGAAGAGGATTCCAGCAATTTTTTCCCCACAAATGAACATTCTTTGACGGACGACTTTCTTAAAATATATGAAAAATCGATCTTTGTGGCGATTGTAAACATTTCCAACAATCATTTCCAAAAATTCAACAATCTTAAATTTCGTACACGAGACAATAAAGCTAACTATGTAGATGACACGTAAAAAATGAAAGACGGTGGTCAGAAAACCAGAAACGTGGTTGTCACGAATGTAGAACGTTTTCGAATAATTTACAAACGATAATGTCTCGTGAAGTACGACGACAAAATTTTGATGTCATAGAAGAATGATAATTGGCGATCGAGAATCAAGGATCAGTCGTCGGAAATAAAGAAAATCACGGGTCATTTGAATGACATTTGAAACTTTTGCTTCTGTGGTCTCGAAAACTCACGGGCCAACGAAATTAATGTGAATTCGATATATTCGTGTTAGTTATTCGTTCGAAATATATCTACGTACCTTCTTCTTGCGTCGGGGTGTTCCCTTGCCGCCGATTCGTACTTGGGCTTGAAGCTTCTTCAGCTTTTCAGGATTCATGTTAACCTGTCTCTGCGAGGATCAGAAACTTCAACTGGCTGGTCACCTCGCTCGAGCGGATTACAAATATGACGGAAAGTTTTATACGATCAAATGAATTGAACACGACCGGCAAACAAACACGTGCTCTCTGTTCACCGAGAGGGTCGAGAAAATGGAAGTGTACGCTTCTCTAGCTCTTTACGTCAGAGACGGCTTCCGGAAGGGCATCGCTTCCGTTCGAAACTTAACTCAAAACACTGCATCGAGCAATTATTAATAATACTATTAGAATTCAAAGTTAGTCCCAGCCTACTCAATAAATCAAAATTTCCCGGAAAAAGTTTTACTTCGTTCAGACAACCTATTTCTTGATACATATTCATTTTATATAATAGCACGTCTGAACATGGAGGTTATGAACACCATCGATGTTACGATATACGATTTCAGACAAAAAACTTCATAAATACTCCCGCAATACAATCGAAAGTTTTTGTCTCACAAAACATGCAAAAATCGTAATAATTATGTCCATATAAGAAATTTAATAAATCGACAAATAACAAATCGTACGGGTTATTACAATAATTGATCAACTTATTTAAAATTAGGGCGCGAATGAGAAGTCGGAAATTTTAAAATCATAATAATGATATTTTTCAAAACTTGAAACGTTTAAATAATATGTTCATAAAAAAATTACGATAATTTGTCCAGATATATAATTTATTGTAAGGTTCATCAAACAAGTAAATTTTCATTGCATAATGTAAATTTGCTTTGAATTTTACATTATCACATCCAATTTAAAATATGTATATTTACAATATATTACATACTTATACAATAAGAATTTAATTTAGTACAATATTAACATAATCCTCAATACATACATATTCAATAAATTAATTTTAAAAAAGATCGTACGTTGTTAATGAATATGGACATTTATATTGTAACGATATAATATTTATACTTAAGAGAAACCATTTTCCTTTCTATCTTCTTTTTTTACGAAAACAAGAATATACCATAAAATTAGGTCAGTCTTTAATTCTTCAAAAACAATTTAATAATTGTTTTCAAATAAAAGCAATATGTATACTTTTCAAACATATACTTTTTCTAAAATTTAAGGTATCTCTTCTGTTGCCTTTACAACGGACACATATGTACTGAATTCTTCAGTATGAGACGCAACATATGAGAATGTATTTCATACTCACTGTTACTTTTTGTCATTTAAAAAGAATAAATGTTCTCAAAACAATCTATACAATTGTTAATAATAGGAAAGTAATAATTTGATAATACAAAGACAATTAGTACAAACTTATTCATTTCATATTTTTATAATAAGGCTATTTTCCTCCATCTGTGATTTGTTTCATTTTTTACGTGACCAAATTCAAATCTAATTCTAAGCTCACCAATTTTTGATATTGGTAAGATATCTGGTATCCACTCTATCAAAAATGGCGTTGGTTCAACTTGATTAGGAGAAGTATTTCCTGAAAATCGAATAACAAAATTTATTATTTCCGTCAATATGTAGATATTCAGATTTACTCATTTATTAATCCTTAGCACTCGAGTGGTGACTCAGAGAGTCGCCACTAAAAATTGCTGTACCCCACTATTCAAACTATAAACAATTATTAAACATTTAAGTATTGTGTGAGATATTATATCAATTTCATATTCATACAAAGAAAAAAATTAATATAGAATGAAATTATTCTATCGAAAGAAATGTTCAATTTTCGAGTTAAAATAGTTCCGAGTGCGAAGGGTTAAATTCCGTTGAAGATAAGCAATTCTTACCAACTTTCAAATACGTTTTTAATTCTAATGGCTTAATCAATGCATTATTATTGGTTTTTTTGTACCGATCTATTTCCGTTTCCTCTCGTTTATATAACTCATATGTACCATCTGCGTTTTGTACAAAACTTCTTGTTATTTCTAAAGGTATAAGTGGCGTTTCGAAAATACTTTTGACATGTAGAATGTTAGTTATATGCCAAGTATACTTCGTAAATGTACCCAACGGTACCCCATCTTTTCTAACAAACGCAGTCGTCGAATTTGGTAAACGTTTCTTCTTACCGCCGCAAGATATCCTTTCACGTAAACAATCGAAAAATATTTGTGGTACATGAAATACTAAAGGATCAGGTTTCCCATCGAATTGAAAGTGCATCGTCTGATTTATTCTTTCGGTTATAGATGCCAGCCATTTCATAAAAGGCAAGTTTATGTTAGCTTCGTCTAAATCTTCGCACGGATTCTGATATTTTTTAATAATTTGTAATTTTGTCTTTGCTTTTCGAGGTTCTATCGAGTTCAGGTTATTTAAGCTGGTGGTATTTGTGCTCGTAGGTTTGTCATCTCTCTTGCGTTTCGTTGAAATAGGTTGCTGTATATTACTACTCTCTGTATTCGATATACTTCCAGTGTCATACTGTATTAATACATTCTTGTTTAATACTTTCATACCAGTCGTGTTAGGAACAGTATTAGTATCGATTAATTTCATATTATTCACATCCAAAATTGTATTTGTGTCAAGAACCTTTAAAGTTCCAGTATTTAGTATTTTAAGATTATTATCATTTAAGATATACTGGCTGTTATTAAGTACATTATATTTAGAGTCAATAGCTGTCTGATTCTCCTCTATTTTTACCGTGTTGCCTCCGAGTTGCATGTTGTTTTGATTAATCACTTCTAAATTGTGTACCTGCGTTATACCAAAAATAATTTTACAATTTCACTATTTAAACGACATTACTTTCGTTTATTCGCGTATCAAATTTTTACCTGTGATATCATATTACTATCTTCCAACAAGGTACGATCGCATTCTACTTCAATATTTTCAACAATACTATGCGGTAATATTGCAGAGTCCAAGTTCATTGAATCCAAGTCCAATCTATTTCCATCTAAACTCTGTACTGTTAAAGTATCATCTCGAAATATTAGAAGATGCGTGTCTGTGTCGTCGGTAGTTAATCCATCAAGATCTGTAATTTTAAACATTGGACAAACGTTTCCTATTACATTCACAAGTTAATGAAATCCAATCTTCTTACCAATGCCAACTATCTTCTCCTGTTCATTATTCTGCAACATTGTTGTCAAAGGTTTCGGTATACTTAAGTCAGTCTGATCTAAATTGATATAATAACTAAATTCTTCTGATAACTTCTCGTCGCTAGCAAATGCACAAATACACGCATAAAAATGTACACAACGTTTATTCTGTGAAGACTGTCCTAACTCTACTTTCTCCCCAGCTGTCTTTGCTACACCCTATAAATTTTTAATATAATTAGTAATATACATATGTACTTGTGCTTCAAACCATAGTGCAACTCTGCTCGATCCTCCTACTTACCTTAAAAGCAGAACAAGAACAGAAGTAACGATGTTCGATTCTATCTTTCAACTTTGTAACAAACAGAGAAAAATGAAGGTAACCCAATGGATGTTTCGGTGAAGCTTTACACTTCACAGCCATAATATTCTTAGAAACGCGTTGCACTAGGGGCCCCGATGTTTCTGTAGCCAGTAGCCATATTTCTTGTTTCATCTCATTGTTTACATTCAATGTTGACAAAATAGAATTTCTTAACGTTAACGGTTGTGCTTCTGCATAACATCTTAAAGCTGCTTGTATATGTTGACACGTAGAAACAGGCATATCAGACGAATTCTTTTCCTATAATAAAATGCATTTCATTATTTTAATGTAGAAGCAATCAGAAGCATATTTTATTATGACTTACATGACATTTAAGGACACTAGTATCAAAACTTCGTTCACAACTATCTACAAAACATAATGCTGTAGACTGTGAGATAAGCGTTGTCATTTCATTAGAAATTGTTGCATTTATCAGTGGAAGTTGAACAAATCCACGATAGTCAGGACCTTTATCGCGCACTCGAACCGAGAAGACTTGCGCAGTTGTGCCTGTAATAAGTTTACATGCTTCCGTAGATAATTTTCTTTTCTCGCCGGGTTCTTTGAATACCGCATCGCAGTATTTATTTTTGCAGCATAAACCACGAGATCCATTGTAGGTACCACATTTCGGACATTTGCGAACTCCGCGTAATGTAGCTTTGCCTAAATCTGATAAAAGCTTCTTTAAACGCTCTTCATTGGACATAGCTGTTGAAAATTAGATATCGGTCGATTAATATTCAAAGTGTTATAAATTAATCAATAGCTAAGAAATTTATATCTGACATTGTACACCACTATTTTTCTATTAAAATCGTATAAATTTTTATAATCCTGTAAATTTGATTGAAACCGCTACTAAAATATACTAAAAATACTTTCATAATAACATCAGAATAAGTTACTGAACTATAATTGTGTCTACTTTGAGAAGTCTATTTATAAACAAAAGCAAATGAGGTCCTAATGTGAGAAATAATTAAAGAGAAATTAGAAGAGAAATCGAAACCAGATCAAAATTATTTCTTCGCATTAGGGAAACTGTTTGCAAACTTCTAAATATTGTTTAACATGACACCTTTTACAAATGTTCGGTGACATTAGATCGAAGGATATTACGATGTCTCAATTTTCTTACCTTAGCTGGATAATCAATTATTATAGTACGAAAAAACTGATACACTTTCCACTAATAAATTATATTCCAGGAAAGTTTGCTTCGGATAGTAAATAAATATAAAGCTCATCTCAGTACTAAATTACCGACATTTGCGGCAGAGGGCACTCTATTTCTTGAAACATTAATCTAAATTCACAGAACCAAATACATTCAGGTTGCTAAGGACAATATTGAAGTACATAACGTATAATCCATGATTTATAAACATTTTCTTTACATATTATCATGCAATTTTTAGTATAGCATATTTAAAAAATTACAAATTGTTCAGAAAATTAAATACACCATAAAACATGGCAGTATAGGTAGGAGCAGTGATGCCGAAATCGTGGTACGTAGGAGTAGGAATACCTTTTTTCTGTAAACTATTCAGCATATAATCCATGATTTATAAACATTTTCTTTACGTATTATCATGCAATTTTTAGTATAGCGTATTTAAAAGATTTTAAATTGTTCAGAAAATTAAATACACCATAAAACATGGCAATATATATATGTATAGGTAGGAATATCTTTTTTCTGTAAATATATATTCAGCGTACACATATGCACATGTATGCATATACGTATAAATGTATAATATTGGACAGCATTTATATTTATATATATTCGATTGAACAATGCAGATATATATGTGCAACGTAGATATACGTATCTTTTAATATTCATAATTAATGTATTGGAATTATATGCAAACGATTTTTCCGATTAATAAATAAGTTTTCTTTTCCGTTTAAATACTTTTGAATACAATGAAGTATTATTATAAAATATGTAATGTTTACTTACATAGCATGACTTTAAACATTCAAGTATTTGTTTATGTTTACATATCGTGACTTGTGTTGATATCAAATCACACAGCCATGTTTAGCATGGAGTAATCAAGCAGATATTAGCGAGATATTAGCAAGGACCAAACATTAAGTACATAAAAGACTGGAATATATATATATATCAATAACGTGTATTGTTGTTTAAAAATAAGAATATCACTTCCGAATTTGTTGTGCGTAACAACAATGAAGTTTACGTCTTGTTTAACCTCTAAACGTGACAATTTTGTTCGTTTCTAAATAGAACACTTGTTCAATGAAATTTTGGTGGAGAACATTGAATGCGAATCGTATTTGTCCAGAATAATTGAACGGTACTTATTCAAACTTTTAATATAATTGTAATTATAGAAATCATTTCGATTTTCCTTTGATACGATAATTAAGAATTCCGTATTATAATAATCAAGGTTACGTAGCGTTAGTTCTTTAACGATGGTTCGTAAATTACGTTTTATTTGTTGCCAGTTATTCGAAAATATGTTACCAGCAAATTATTGAAATAGCAATGTGGTTTTTACAAGGTGTTTTTTAGGAGTATAGTGATACAAACTCGAAACATGGCATCGGCGATCGAAATTTTATGGAAACAAGCATTGAAAACATTCGATGGACGAAGAAACGTCGGATTCAAACTTTGCCAAAAGAATTTTGATAAATTATGGAATTTAATGAATAAAATCACAGCTGAGGATGTCAATTTAAACAAACAAGTTCTTGATTTTATACAAATACAATCCGCACCAATGTGTGTTATCGATATATTTGAAAACAAAGATTTGACTATTTCAATTTTTATATTGAAACATGGAGTTACAATGCCTATGCACGATCACCCTGGAATGCATGGCTTTTTAAAGGTATGTACATGAAATATTATCTTTCTCTGGATACAAATATACAGGGTGTCCCAGCTAACTTGTAAAAATCCTGATGTTCCCTGTTGACCTCTCTTTTACTTTGTCATTACATTCTATCCATCTTCCCTCTGCCGTTAATGAAATTCAATCGTCTTATCAATGCCAACTATCTTCTCCTGTTCATTATTCTGCAACATTGTTGTCAAAGGTTTTGGCATACTTAAGTCTGGTCTAAATTTATGTAATAACTAAACTACGGATCTTTATGCAAAATAAAAATGGTCTACATCGATTGCAAGAAATAGAAACCAAACTGAATGTTATTTTTAATAGAGGAGAAATCATACATTGACATCTTCAATTTCATCGACTGAATTTTGCTATGAATGCATAAAGATCCTTTTAATTGCTATTAGTAACTTTTAATAACTTTTTATCGCTAGCGAATGCACAAATACATGCATAAAAATGGACACAACGTTTATTCTGCGAAGACTGTACTAACTCTACTTTTTCTCCAGCTGTTTTTGCTACATCCACAAAGATGGGGTTTCTAGTAGTCGAAAGTGCTAGGTGAAAGATCAATCTAGTACGCAAGCTTTGCAAAGTGGCCTACTTTTGCGTTTACGAGGCGTAATTTGCATTATTCGGCAGCATGTAGCTGTTGCAGCTTTATGAAAATAGCTACATACGCAGTTTTATGCTTCCAAATAATACAAATTACGCCTCGTAGACATAAAAATAGGAAATTTGAGAAATTTCGAAACTATTCTCTTTTCAATAGTTACATTATTTTATTGTAGTCCTCTCTTTCTCCAAATTGATCCACCTTGTCCTCAGTTAACTTGTATATATCCTGTATATAAATATATGCTGAGTTGTCTAATGTATCCTTTAATTGTAATGTATATACAGGTAATTAGCGGTGCAGTTCAAGTGAACAGTTATACCTTGAAAAACGACGATCACATAATCAAATTAAATAAAGAGAAAGATGCGTTTAAACACCGACCAATATCTTTGCACATTAATTCACCTGCTTGTGTTCTTACACCCAGGGATAAAAATTTGCACGAAATTTCATGCGTCGAAGGTCCTGCTGCATTTTTAGATATACTTAGTCCACCTTACGACGAAGACGATTCTGGAAATGGTCCAAGACCATGCACATTCTTCAAAACTGTTAGTTCTACATCGTGCATGGAGTTGCCAGATATAATTGAAGAAGTTAAATTACTTGCATTCGAAGGACCACCAAATTTTGACTCCGAAAGTATTATGTACACAGGGCCACCTTTAATGTGACGTGAAACATCAAAGCACGTTCTATGTTCAATTTGTTAAAGAAATGTACATTTTACAGCGTTCATTTACAATTGCAGAACAATTTTAATTGTACCAGGAGCTTTTATTATTATTTAATTTCTAATTGAATATATATATATTCTTACTGTTTATTTTTAATAAGGAGCTTGTTATAAATGAGAAGTACAACATAAGTTTCATACGATAGAAATTGTTTTACATTTTATAATATTGTGTATTCAGTTTTATTTATTATTGCTGATACTTTGTAACGTTCCAAAAATTGTTTTCTCTTTTTACGAAACACATGCATTTTGTTTGTATTTTTATTGGTTTACCAGTTATTAAAAATGTTACATATAAATCATTATATTAAATTTACTATTTCCTTGGCGTACGAGAGTAGGATGTAAACAGAGAATGTATTATAGTACGTACAATTGATGTGTAAAGCGTGATAAATGAATATCTGCTAGTTATAAAAAAGAAACAACAATTCTGTTTGTATAAAGGTAGTTATTTTAAGTATAGCAAGATACGTATGTCTGTGTACAATGTAAAAATTATCATATTCTTTTTTAATTTAATTATCTGTGTGGTATACATGTGAAAAAACAAAAAACACTTACAATGTTTAAAAATAACGAGGCAAACTATTTTTCAAACGAAGATTGTACTTAATTTATTCAAAACTTACATCACCGAGAAAATAATATATTAATAATAAATATATTTGTATACTATAGAATTCTTTTTTGAGAAATTCCTTTAGTACCTGCATTTTTCTATTGTACGGCGATTTTTTGTTATCGAAGAACATAGTAATGTCGTATTTGTTAATGTTTACAAAAATAACACAGTTTATTGATTCAAATCGATCTTTACTGATTTCTTATATCTACAGAAAATAAAGCATTTACATAAGATAATGCTGCGTTTATAAAATTTTTTATTGGATATATTATATAATTTGTTATCTATTCCAAAACTTATCCATAACAAAAATGAACTTCTACAAAGAATATGCTCTCTTTCTCACATCTGGCAAATTACAGACAATCTCTACATTCAGATTCAGGTATTTTTTCGGTACAAAGGATACATGCGAATTCCAGATTTCAGAAAAATATACAGTTTCATTACTAATAAATTAAAGTTTTAATATAGTAAACAATACTTCGTCATTTTCTTAGTTATTAATCTTTTCGCTGTTAACCATAAACGCCCTTAATTACAAAAAACGTCGCAGCGAAAAAGTTAATTTGAAGTACTAAAGAAATAGAATTGCACTAAAAAACCATCATCCGCATAGATTTATACGCCTTATTTACTATTCAAGGAAGGATGAACAGACATCATTGTTGTTCTACTAACACGTTTAAGAGATATAACATTTCTTACAGTTAATTGTTTTATGCCAGACATATATTATAATAATTTACTAATCAGAATTATGTATATAATGACAATTTCCCATCCTTATATATGTATACATAATCTATATATATATATATATATATATATGTATATACACACACACACATATATATAAATATATACTATGTATATCTTACGTATTTGTTAAATCTGATCATAGTACCCATAAACTTACATTGTTACATAAAAGTTAAGCATTGGACATTTGTCTGTATAATAAAAGTACACTAAGAAGTTGAATTCCTCTAAATCCGAGGAAGTACAGTGTTTTGAGAATAGCACACGGACTTTTATATTTAACTTGTTTGATTGGTGTCAGAATTTTGTTGTCTTCTGTATAGTGCGATATTGTCATCTGTATAGTCCATTATACGCCGTTGGCATTGTCTCACGTACTGTTGTTGTTTATGATATATTTTGAATGCGCCCTTTATTGTTATGAATGCTATACCACCCTGTAAAATTCCGTAGGACGTTTTTAAGAGTTATTCAAAATTTGACTACCAACAGTAAATATATACACATATATGTATGTATACACTACCGCTCAAAAGTATGTGGACACTTGGGAAATATGTAATAGCAACGCCTAAAAGTTACTTAAGCATTTAAAATAAATGAGTGACTAAAATCGATCTTTATTACTTTCTTATGGAATATCTAATGTTTTAAGTTAAAACCTACCTATGTGGAAACTTACTAATACATATTAGTCTAAGATTAAATACGAGATTCGTCGACGTATCCACAGCAATTAGATATTACCGCTTGCACTAGTCGCGGTAATCTTTCTATTAGTATTTTATTATTAGTATTTGTACCGAAAAATTCTCTGAATTCGCTCTGCTTCTTAGAAATGAAACAAAGTGAAACCTGAAATCCTTTCAAGCACCGAGACCGTTCCATTAGATTTCGTATTATGTGGATAGAAATTATATTATTGCATTTTCATTATATAATTTGTACATAAAAATAAATTCTATTGTGCTATGATACCTCAATATACATAATAGCAATAATAATAATTACAAGTGACAAAATTGTTCTAAATATTTTTCCTACTAACTTAAACTATGCTTTGTAGAGAAAAAGGAAGTGTCCACATACTTTTGAGCGGTAGTATATATATATATATATATATTTAACACGTACGAGTAATGTCCTTTGAAAATTGGAGTGTATGCTTTCGAAAAATATTTTGCCACATATACTGGCAATACTGGGTAGTAGAAGTGCTCCGCAAAGAATGCGTGTTGCTGATACTGGATCATTCATAGGTGGCATCTCTTCAAATTGGGCTCTATCGTCACTAGAATAACTGAAATAATAAATATACACATTATTAACTCAATGTACTTACGTATTACCGATCGAAGTAATTTACATTTATGATTACATACCTATTTGGCAAAAAATACCTCAGAATAGGAACCTTGCATGCATGTCGTCTGAATAGGCTAAGTGCCTGATCTTCCCATCTTAGCATTTTTCCCAATACCAATAGTATTGGAATCGTTGGCAAACCAACTAATAACACTAAAGGGTCAGCTTGCTCCATCATGGCTAAACCATCTTTATATCCAACTACTTGCATTACAGTTACTGCTCCATATGTAACAGCCGTCCAATACATAGACGCGACAACTATACTGGCTGCTATGTACGGACAAATGCGGAAAATTATTCCGTCAATGTTGTCCAATACTACTACCAACGGTCCTAAAATATTATCCATACATTTATTATAAATAGTATTTGTTACAGGGTGTCCAATAAACGAAATAAACAAACCCATATTCGGATATACAATGATGTATTCTGTGTTACACTGCGGACATGCTACATTAGCGCCTGCACGTCCTTTCTGTTTTTCGTCAACCCATCTCTGAATGCAACCCTGATGAACCCATTTAGTTGTACCACGACAATGACATGGTTTTACCCATGATGCAGTCGCATCGTCTTCATCTGTCGCAAAACACACCCAACAGTATCTCCTGCTATATTGAATAAAAATTATTTATGCAATGTACATATTGCATTTAAATTTAGTTTTTCATGTCATATCGAACATTGGTATAGGATACTATACGTACTCGTCTTCTGAGTTTATCGCCGATGCACTGACTTCAGGTTGATTTGGAGAAGACGCTCCATCGGTTACATCGCTTGCCGATTGTGTACCTTCCACAGGTTCTGGCAATGATTCTTCATTGGCTGAAACCTCTTCAACTTGAGCGCTGGGTATTTCTATTAACAATTAATAGTGCTTTTGTTAAAATAAAATTAGAATATTAATATTTTTATTACTGTAGCATTATATTTTTATCTAGATTGACAATAAAACTATGTGTAATAAATACACTGCGGATGTTTATGCATTTTCCAATTATTTAAAGTGGAATGAAATGAAACCTTATTTTTAATGGGCACAGCCTCTGTAGATCCGAAACGAATAAAAAGTGTACAAAATTTTATCGAATTGTATATTCTAGCTTTTCTAAAAATTTTCATTAGCCATAAATGCATAAAGATCCGCAGTCTAAGTATCTGTACTTTACACATTATTTATATGGTGTATACACACTAGTAATAATGCAGATTATAATACCACCGATAAGGTATAAGAATAGATCTATTATCCAATGTATTTATGTGGCCCACTTTTTTGGGATCATGCAACTTCATTACCATTTTCATTTTGCTTATTTGCATACAGATGAAGCAAACCAGCATGCAAAACAACGATTCAGAACAGAAATAGACTTATTTATTTATTTGTGGCACGAAGATTCTAGCATAAGCTCGTCTAAATCGCGTGAAATGAAAATGGTAATGTAGTTACGTGGCCCCCGAAAAGTGGGCCGCAAAAATACATTGGATGATAAGCCTATCCTTATAGCTAGTCGGTTATAATACCATGGATTACGAACGAATCCATTAACCCTCTGAGTACAGCACTTTAAGGGTTAACAAGAACATAAACAATGAGAATTTTTACCATTATTTGGTCGTCCTACTCGTCTTATATTAGAAAGATGCCTTCTTAAAGAAGATCCTATTATTAGTCCTCCAGGACGAGCGATCCCATAAATTTGAATCGAGTCGTTGAATGACATTGTATCTATGAATTTTTCAATACTCTATTATCATTTTACACCTGTAAAAATAGATATTATGAAACATATGTCACAATGCTATTGTGCACTTTTACAAAACATTGCGAACTGACATCTTGTTCGATGACACATTGAAAAAGAAAGAGGAAGTAATAAATTACTAAGAACACGTATATGTGTCAACACGACTACCAGTAGTCATATCAGATACTAGTATTAAAATTCAAGAACATTTCTTGATCTTATGCACATACACTATGTATGTATATGGTTTTGTTGCACGTCAGAATCTTTTTAATTTAAAGGTTATTTACCTTTCCACATTTTTCTATTCACGACTAAATACTTCGTTATGTCTTATTGCAAACAAGCGAAAATAAATCTTAAAGATAGATCGAAACCGTATGTTCAAACGAAATTTCTGTCAGGTGAAACAGTTGATCCTGTCACCTCAAGCCACCACACTGAAATAACAAACACAAAACCATTTTTTTAACCAGCGAAACGTGGTTAAAAAGTTGCTTACCAACTGGCTAACGTATGTCATTATAAAAAACACGAAATGTTTCCTCAACGATGGAAAAGTTCTTCGATCGAATATGTATTATTTTGATCTCGACTCGAAAACAATATTAAGAATATTATAAGATAATGACAATACAAGTATGCTATCGAAACTAAAAAAAAAACATTAATGTATACCTGAAGTAACATGTAATTCACTGTTGCACATTTACGACGAAGTGACGAAATCGTTGACATCGTTTCAAATTACGAGTAATAATTACATGACAATAAAAAAGATTCGTTTATGTAGTGACCTTTATTGATAGTTTACAATTCTGAAAAAAATGTTGTTTTTCAAATTCACATTACAAATAGATTCATTCGTTTTTATACGAATATTAGTAATGACTAAAAGTTATGCGAATTGCTGTTCATACTGCCAATATTTTAAACCGAAAATTCGCTACTCGAATTAATTGCCAAACTTCACACCGCTTCGAGTACTCTTCTCAATGTGTCATATCAAGGTGATATCTGTGTCGACTGTTTCTTGTTGCCACAACTCACTACTACAACTTTCTACGTAGGTAATTTCTTCTATAGTATATATTGCGCTTATGTGTAATAATCATGCTATAATGTCTGTCTCTAAAGTATCATATTTCTATTTCTACCATCTAGTAATGCAATCAATCATAAGATAGCAACAAATTGTCAACCAATAAGAACGTAGATAAAATGGCATCCATCTTGCAAATCAAGAGATGTTAAAAAACGATCATGGCTATATATACATTTTTCCGAAAGCTTGATTGAGTTGAAATTTTGCAAATAGCTTTCTTTTTGAAGGAGTTTTGGCAATTTACCATTTTAATGAAATTTCTTATCTTACCGACACAGTAGTTTCACCACAGACAAGGTATGTTAATAGACCAATCACCCAATGCATTTTTCTGTCTATAGTTCTCAATTACCGATTCTGTAGAAAACGGGTAAAATTATCAAATAAAGTTAAAATATTCACAGCAAAACTAATATCAAGGACAAAAATTGCCTAGAAATATTCTACCTAAGAAAATATTAAAGCATAATTTTCGAAAAATCAAGAACTCCTACTTCAAATTTTATATGAGAGATGCCTCAATTTGTAATAAAAATGAACTGTAATAAAATGTTTGTAATAAAAACAAATGAGCATTATTATATTCTTACACCTTTTTTTTCTACATAAATAACCCAAGAATCGATCTGTGAGAACAGAAATTCGTTGAAAGACAGAGTAACGTAAAGTAGGCTGTGGTAACGTTTATTTTGTTGACTATTCCGAATAATAAAGAGCTTGAGAGAGAATCACGTGGATGAATTAATATAATACAATTGTAGGAACAGAGATGGGAAAATTTTTATTGAAATACGGAAATAGACATTTGTCAAATCGCGTATAAAAGATAAAAAATTATTTGTAAAAATTAAAATTTTGGGAGGTTATATACGAATTGGTTGTCCCTCCCTCCTCTCACTCTCTCTCTCTCTCTTCGGATATTTCACGAATCAAATTTATTATGACATAATAAAAATGATTCTGAGAGCACCGCATGCTGTGTTCTTGTATACAAGAAATATATAATATATAATTCAGAAATATATTTCTGAATTGCGACGGTAGCGTTGTTTATCGAGAACACAAATCCCGAAAATTTTTTAAAAATATTTTTATGAAGCAATTTATAAGGGTGTACCAAATAAAGTGCTACAAGCTGTTTTCTCAGAATCTACTGAAGCATCGACTTTATTTTTCTCTCGCTCTCTCCCTCGGTTTGTAACCGAAACTTTTAGGTAGTGGGGCGACACTATGTTTTTTGTGACAACTCGACCGTGCTGAATGTAAAAAAGGACCGTGTAAACACGGACCGTGCGGTCGAAAACTTGCTGCGTACCGTCAATTACAGTTGAAATTATATCGTGTTTTTTTACTACATTGTGATTTTACTGTACCTCTCATTAAATTAAATAGCATGTAGGTACTTGAACCTTTTTTTATATTGCCCATAGTTATAGAGTTTATTGACGGTATATACATTGTGTGTTTTCGGCCGTATCGTTCCAATTCGAGGATAACTGCCGATCATCGGCAACATTCGCCGATCTTCGGTGACAGTCGCCAATCATCGGTGATACTTGGTCGTAGCGAGGACCGTAAGTGTAAGGACCGCGGGCTCATTCGGTTTACGAAAGTCAAAGTGAACGCACGTATTTACGTTTTCTCCGAGCCACCCTCCTAACCTCGTCATCTGCGTCTTTCGTGACCGGTACGCAGAAAACATACGACGCAACGCAGGGACCGTTAAATGGTGTGTATTATTGCGTCATTCGAGAAATCAAGATTATTTACCGTAATTTTTTAAAATTAATTCTGTGTTCAAGCGAGTTATTTGTTTTTTATTGATTTAAAATTCTCGAATCGTGTTGCCTTCGCGCGATAATTTACTCTTGTGTCGTAACAGTCATTTATATTTGAATTCGTATCGTGCTTTAGAAATCGAATTTGTTCAATTTCCGTTCAAACTAATTTTGATTTTCTATCCAAATTGAATTGTTTATTTGTTATTAATTCTTATTTAGTTTCTGACTGTATGTCAATTGTAGTTGATGAATTTGTTCTTTCAGTTACAGATTCCGCG
>CM052253.1:3782637-4076358 GCA_028455795.1 Lasioglossum marginatum | reverse complement strand
ATCGCGTGTCCATTTAGAGTTACGCAAAAAGAAACGGAAGTGCACGGAAGTTTTCCCATTTTTGATCAAATAAATTAGCGTCGCGGCAGATAATGCACTGCTCGCGTTGTTTTGAGATGTTCATTATACATTTTGTAGAGTAGCGTTGCGCAAGAATGGTCCACTCGCGCATTGTTTGAAATATATCGAGTGGACAAGTATTCTGTATATTTATCTTTTTTTATTTTTTCTTTGTGTTAACCAAAGATTTAGTCTGTTTCAGATACTTCGTCCCTGATGAGTAAATTGGTAAGACAAATAAAATGGCGGCCCATATGAAGATTTCCTGTAGAGTTGCGTATAAAAATTAAAGTGCACGGGAATGTTTCATATTGTATTTATTAAATTAACATCACGAATAATAATGCACAGGTCGCGTTTGTTTCTTTTCGAGACGTTCAATACATACTTTGTAAATTAGCGTTGCGAGAAAATGGTCCACTCGCGGGTTTGTTATTGAAGTATACATCGAGTGGACAATTGTTTTTCAAAGATATTATTCTTTTTTTATTTTCTTTTTGTGCTAATTCAAAATTAAGTTTGTTTATTATATTAAGTATATATTATATTATATTATATTAATATATTATATAATATATTATATTATATTAAGTTTTTTTCATTTTTTTTTCACCTTTTAAAAGCGTATACTATAGTATACTATATAGAAGATTAGGGGTTCGGACGGGTAGGCTAGAAATTAAGCCCTTCTTGCTATTCATTTGTGAAGTGTATCAGGAAGAGTACAAAAATTTATACGGGCTTTTTTTTGTATTTTGTAATTGTATATTTTTGGAATTTTTCGTCGGGTGGGACGATAAAGAAATGTTAAGTGGGTGGCCGGGTCTCGCTCGCAGCTACCTCCACGTGGTGAGACCTGGGCAATCGGTGTGGTTCTCGATTTATAATATTTTGTTTCGCAGAGATAACACCAATTGCTCTATAAAATATTAAAAATCGACAATCACATCGAGCCAATGCTGCGAAAATAGAACAATTCTTCGACAAGATTTCGAACTTTTTCTATTAGACCACCTTATGCTTCTACTTCATAGTTAATACATTTTATCGAGTCAATATTGTTCAAGCTGACGATAGGGTTCTATTGCTTTTTCCATGTGCTCTCGTGTTCCTTTTGAATCAATTCGGGTCGTCAAACATTTAAGAATTCCTACGGGAAAACGTTCTAAGATCCAGAAATTCCTCCTAAATTCTCGCGAATTTGGAACCTAGGAATGATTTAATTTAATCGTACGGTCAACCATCTGGGAGTTTTTCAGTAATCTCTTTTTTAGTGTGCCATTATTAATTTATTATCGAGCCGTTGTAATTTCTTTAATAGACCGGCCTACAGCCAACATGTTGGTTTTATGACTTATTATTACTATTATTAATATTATTAAACGTAAACCCCGGTAAGGTAGAAAATGATATTAAAACGATAGGAAATTTTTTTCGAGTCACCAAAAGTCCCTTTGGGAAACATGTATTTAATGCAAAATGAACCTATGTGCAAAGTTCTAGCTCAATTCGATTTAACCAATTTTCTTACGTTTATCCAATATCATGGACTGAAATACCAACATAGCTACAAGTGCTGCCTCTATTTAAATGGAACATTGGAGAACATTAAGACTGCGACAGTGGCCACCGACGAGATCTCGTCGGTGCAGTGGCGTAGGTAAATGGATTTAGTACCGTAGGTAATAAATAAATGTAGAATGCTGACGTTATCCATTCTGTAATTGCTTGGAAAATAATTACTTGTTATACGATACTTTTGATACGTTAATCTGCACAAAATCTAATGACTCCGGCGGATGGACGAATTCGTCATATCTACAGTCACTCCCACTAATACATATTCGGACACTCTTAAAAAGACGATAACTTTTTAAATATTGTACTATACGATTTGATCTTTTTTGGGGAGTTAGAGCAATTAACAAAACTATTTTTTAAATTTTCAATATAGGCCCACATAAAAAAGTTGTAAAATGCAATTTTTACTATTCTGTCTACAATTCCGATCAGTTGCAATTTTTGAAAAAATTTTTTTCCAAATCCTGTAGCAAACTAATTGCTCTAGCTTTCCCCAAAAATTTCAAATCGTATAGTACAATATTAAAGAAGTTAGTCTTTTTAAGAGTGTCCGAATATTAATGTACTTTCGTGTCGTTGTAAATTACTGTTACTATTAATTATAGAGGATCTGTTGCTACTCCAGAATGTTTACACTGCAAAAAAGAGCTCGGTAAAAAGTGTAGTATTCGATCTACATTATTTGCATATAGAATTGCACAAGTATTTTGCCTAGAAATTTATATCTCGACCTACTCGGATGTTGCAAAGTAGAAGCATTAAGGTATGAACATCGACCTGTCCGACGCGCTTGTCCCCCACCTATGAGGTAATACATAGAAGTTGAAACCGATTAAAAAGTAACATTAATCAGTTTCCCTCGTGCAACAAGTGTCTGCACGATCTACGACTTTCAATTTATTACAAAAGTCTCTCGAGCGCTCGCATTCGCAGTTCGTGGGTTCAAAAGTCATC
Source organism: Lasioglossum marginatum (assembly GCA_028455795.1). Lineage (NCBI taxonomy): Eukaryota > Metazoa > Arthropoda > Insecta > Hymenoptera > Halictidae > Lasioglossum > Lasioglossum marginatum. The sequence continues at coordinate 4,073,763 of CM052253.1, read as the reverse complement.
GGAGATCGTCCAAGTATTGTGATAGCGCCCCGAGCGCGTCGCGCTTGTGATAACGTTTGACATCAAGGCCGTGAGGACATTCTTACCGATGGCCGTACAACCGGTTCAACAATCTCGATGTTTTTAGCTAGTAGAATGATACGAAAAAACAGCAAACTATACATAAATTTATTCTGGCTATTCAATTCTTTAATTTATTCATAATTTTGCACGATTTAGAGGCATCAGATAAATTATTCATATAGCAGTTAATGAATTAGAAAAATTCTTTGTGGAACACAAAGCGAAAGAATCCGGCCACTATTTTGCAACAACTTAATAATATAGTAATATTATATTTATTTAATCTCTTGCCGTATTTTAACGAGTCACGCTCTTGATGAAGATTTTAAAGAAAGTCTAACAAATATGAATGTTACGCGTTTCTTTTTAAATGAAATCAAGTTTGATTCGTTTGTAATCAATATTTAAGCATTCAAATAAGTGTAGCCGTACAAAAAGTATAAATTTTCTTTTCTCTTCTAGAGGAATTCTTGGGAATCTTTTTTGGGAATATAGGCGTTTTTTAATCACTGTAACTGTAATGAAAATGATACGGCAAGGGGTTAATTTCGACCTCGCAGTCAGGAAATCAGACTTGGTTTACAGTGTTAAGGGGTTAAGGAGTTAGTATTGTTCCCAGGATTGCAAAGGTGCGGGATGCGCCTTCTCATTTCTCGATAATGCAAAGATAGGGTTTTTCAGTAATCAAAAGCGCTAAATAAAAGACCAATCTAGGCCGCAATCGCCCCTCAAAAGTCGCATTTTTACGTTTACGAGGCGAAAATAGCTACACGCGCAGCTTTATGCTTTCGAATTATGCAAATTACGCCTCGTAAAGCTTGTTTATTCGATAAACTACTGGAACGGTATTATGTATGTTGCATCCATGAATAATTCAAGATTGTGTGCGTAGGCTATTGAAATCCAACTGATCATTGGATTTGATTGCCTTAATAGTTATCGAGGTTAGGGTTATATTAACTCTTCATTATAAAAGATTAATTAATTCGCGAGACAATGAAGACATCGGATAAATTCAGATAGGGGTTCAATTTCAAGAACGTAATTTGAAAAGAATGTAATTTTATCAAAAAAGCAATTTGCACATAATGCAATCGGTAAGGAGTAAAAAAAGTAAAAATCTAAATTGTTATTTTAACACTTTGCTTATCGGCAATATTTTTTAATAGAATTTTAAAAATGTAAGATCAATAGAGTTGAGAATTTCTCAATAAATTGTTTAAAAGCGACAGCAATATCGTTTACAGTTTAACCAATTTTTAGAATCAATATAGTGTAATACCTGCTTCTGAAGTTATTGTTTAAAAGAAAATTATTCAGCTTTTTTTACATACAATCGATCGATTTATAAATTTTATTTTGGAGATAATATATATATATATATAATAAAAAAAATTATTGAATAATTTATATTATTATAGTAATTATTTATGAATAAATTAATTTTTTTATATTAAGTAGTATTGTGAAAGATATTTAAATAAATTTAAAAAAGTGAAATTTATTTTTGTACCTTTTGTATCGGGGATAATTAAATTTAAGATATATTATTTATCTCGAATATAAATGAGCTAATTAAATAAAATTTTTTTTGTTGCATAAAGATTATAAATATTTAATTTGATGTGAAATGTAATTCGAATTTTTAGATATCTAGTTTTTTTAGAAATGAATTTAATTCATATATTTAATTGATATATATATATATATTTACAATCAATCGTTGTAAAGCCTGTTAAGAGGCTTCCGGTAGGTAAGATATTAATATTGTAGGATCAGAGACGCCAAAAAGAATAATGCGACCGTAAACACGAAATAATTTAAGGTTTAATCAGAAACACAACGAGTATAATTAACTAAACTTTCCCGTTTGAATTTCCGTCTAAGATTACACACGTCTTTTCCTTCTCGGGCGCCGTATTCGAATAATTTAACATCGTGTTTTATGAAATATGAAAAACGCAATCAATAACATTGATAACAGATGATAACGAATTGTCGCGTCGTTACTATCAACGTGATATATTCAACGGAATTCCCGCTCGGAGATAGCATCACCCTAAAATAATAGAAAAGTGATTTTACGAGGCGAAAATAGCGCTACAGTTACTCGAATTAATATTCGGACGCTCTAAAAAAGACGATAACTTTTTAAATATTGTACTATACGATTTGAACTTTTTTGGTAATGTGAAAAGAAATTTTTTCAAAAATTGCAATTGATCGGAATTGTAGAAAAAATACTAAAAGATGCATTTTATATTGAAATTAAAAGATACGTTTTTTAGTTCTAATGAAAGTAGATATTAATGGGAGTCACTGTACATACTAATACATCTTTAGTTCTCCTATTTACTTTCAGGAAAAAGACATTATATTTTATAGTTTTCAAATGCAACACTTGGATTTAGATTTCTATTTATACAAATAATTAATTGAATTAGGTTTTAAAAGTTATCGTCTTTTTTAGAACGTCCGAATATTAATTCGAGTAACTGTACATGCGCAGCGTTATGCTTTCGAATAATGCAAATTACGCCTCGTAAACGTAAAAATAGGACTTTTGAGGGCGACTGCGGCCTAGATTGATCTTCTATCTAGCGCTTTTGACTATTGAAAAACCCCATCTTTGCATTATCGAGAAATGAGAAGGCGCATCCCGCACCTTTGCAATCCTTGAAACGAGTTTAGCCCCTTAATATCCACAATAGCACTGATCTATCCTAATACCTTAAATCAACTATTGCCTCTCCTTCTCGCAGCAGCTTAATATTTAAACGAGAATTCTCTTTACCCGATTGTTACTAACCCGTGACACTTTGACACTCGGTAGATCAGGCTATTTCTCAACGACCACCCGCGGAAAGGTCAATTACACGAACGGTCGTATAAGAGCTGATACCGCGATTTTTGCATCCTGCACGGGAACAGAATGCGGCGGGCGCGTGTATGCGTGTATGCGATCGAACGCCTGCAAATGTTTAATTTGTTACACACGCTTTTGTCTACGTCCTTAAAATGCAGATCGGTTCGATGCATGTACCTGTAAAGGAATAAGTTGCGGGACACGCCGCTTGTGATTAACTCGACCTTCACCCTTGCCTCGTTTCACCAACTGGTCATTTCTCTCGTATGCTACTAACCTGGCAGTGAAGCTGGTCTGGTTGACAGAGTCCAGGTGTTAGTACTGCGGAAGAACGTGGTAGCCCGACTGGACTTTACGCGTTTATGACAAAACTGAGTAGGCGAAATAAAACAGTAGAAAGAATGAAAGTATTCAGGAATATTACTACAGTGAACTTCTGTGAAATCTAAGGATTTTTGCATTTTTCAATGCTTGTAGTTTTTTCCGAATCTATCGATTTTTTATAATATTTTCAGAATATGTACAATTGACACAGATTTTCAAAACGTATCTTTTAAATTTTCAATATTGGCCTACATAAAAAAGTTGCAAACAACTTCTATTATTTTCTTTGTAATTACGACAAATTTTTTCATAATTTCTTTTTAACGTCATGTAGTAAATTAATTGTTCTAACTTCTAAAAAAAAATCCAAGTCGTATGATCTGATATTAAAAAAGTAATCGGTTCTTTTACAAGTTCCGTTCTTTAAAATCGTTCTGAATATGTATTACTATGATTCACTGTATATTATTTTCATGGGTCGTTCGGAAAGTCATTTCGTTTTTCGTGTAGGGATGGCATTGCTTTCATTTGTTATTACTAATCTTATTTTAAATCGCAAAATCGTGGTATATCTTGACAGCTGACATTTCGGACGTAATTTTCTACCTTGTAGTGCTTTCTAATCTTTCAAGTATGTTTTTATCGTCACATCAAATTTGAAAAATCAAAGTACGCATTTCCATCATATATGCTTTTTTATTATCGCAAGGGTAAAAATGTAGTGCACGAAAGAAAAAGTTGTGCGCTGTTTAAAGAGAAACAGAAATTCTACGAGCATGGCATCTTCAAGTTGCTTGAAAAATCGCAAGAGATCATAGAACATAATGTCATAAAACTTATTCTAAATGGTAAAAAATTTCATTTTCTCTTAAGGAAACGAAATGACTTTCCGAACGACCCAATACATTTCGTAAAGGGAGACAGAAATTATTTAGCCCCTGTTTATAAAGATCCATAGTCTAAATGTAGTAAAAGAATATTTATTCAAAAAGCTCTCCGGACGCGTCTTGTCCCTGTTTAGTAGTCAACCAAGAAAAAATCCTCTATGCCAAGTTCTAGCGTGATACCTCACCTGTAAGGGTAGCTACAGAAGAAAATCGAAAAACCAGTTTTTACCCCATTTTTCCCCGTCTAACTCGCAACAGTTCGAATACTCCCTTTTCACTGATCTTTTCCTGCTAGTGAGAGTGGCTAATTTTGTCTAGCCGCGGCGATCAGTTGATCTGTAAAAGCAACCGGTCCGGTTACCAGTGTCTAGGTGATAGGGGCATGAAAGTTCTAGGCTGGAACGGTGCACTCCAGTACGATGTAAAATATTTGACCAAATCTTCGTCTCCTTGGTTGTATTTTCTCTTCTCCCACAGTGACTAATTTATTGATTTTGCACGGCAGAAAACCAGCCAACCTTGTCATCCGTTCCTTTTTCTACCTCGGCAAAAAAGAAGATTAAAATGTTTTGTAAACATTGTTTCTACACTCCGCTGATTTCTATTTTAATTGCCACATTTCGTGTCTGTATTTCGCGAAATTATTGTTTTTCTGCAACACTTTAGACGTGTGATGCAGTCATTTTACAGATTAAAATGACATAAATAGGATATAGGCAGCTCTACACGATCTATGTCGGAGCACGGACCCGAGGATTCGATTTGGATCAAGAGCTTATGTAGCAACAGTTAATATTGGGATGGAAAGAAAGTTCGTAGCGTTTTCAAATTAAGAATCGAAGATAAAATTAAGGTATTTATTCATACATATGTTTATATAATAAAAAATGAATAAAGTATATATAAAGAATAACGAAAAAAGTAATATAATAGAACAGAATAGAAAATATGTTATTGAATAAATCTATGAATAAATATTTGAATTTTAGCTTTCAATTTTAATTTACAAACGCTACGAACTTTCGTTCCAACCCTATAGCAAATAGCAAGGGGTTAAAAATCTGCCGTCATTACAACATCTTAAAAGAGCAAGATCCGAGCGCATTGTAAACAAAGCGCAACAGGATCGATCTACGATCCCGGAAGCCTTTCCATTGGAGGCGCAAAATGTTGTCAAAAAATTCTCGAATCACGTAACGCGTTGTAACGTTACTTAACGATCGATTAAGTATTTTCTTCGGCGGTCGCGGAGTCGCCCGATACCGACAGCCATTTCTTTCGCTTCCAATCGCGGTATCAGAAACTTTCACGGTTCCAAGTGTTGGCAACCATTGCGAAATCCGATGATATTTGCACAACTGTAGCGGCCTCGGGTTTTCCTGCGACTATGTCTTGATACACTAATTACATGAGCCGCGGCTACAATTCGATTGATACGAGACTACCGGAAGAATGGTGGCCCAATGACGTTAGACGGATGATTAGTATTCTTCAAGGTCGCGATCATTACTCGCTCGGAATACACAGCAGCTGCTGAGAGGAGATAGGCCTCATGCGCGGGCGTATTTCGCTGCTTCTCTGCATCTTAATTGGCTACGCGTATCTAGAATTGCATTTACGTAAAGGGTTCCAGAGAAGTTTTGTTAGTGTAAGTACCAATAGTTGACCAGTAAAGGAAAAATCCCTGCCTGAATAATAGTAAATGCATTTTATCCTTTATTAACTTTTAATTACTCGCATATACAGTTAGGAGCATAACTGATCACACACATTTTAAATCAGAATAAATTTTCTATGAATGGACCAAACGACTTCAACTTCTCTGCAAGGCTAGAAGAATTAGTTTAGTAAATGAGGTCTAAAGAATATGTTGAAAAAATGCAATTGCAAAAGTTTATCTTATCCTCATTCCTTGTGCAGGTGTTCACAAAATGTTCGAAATTATAGGAATACGTACCTCTGTATATGTACGAGACGAGCGTTAGTAAATACTTCCCTCCAAAGATTTTATGTTTTCACGCCCAATGTAGATGCAGCAAATTAAATGTGGGAACGAATTAGCTTGAAGGAATAAAACTTGTTTATTCGATAAGCTACTGGAACGTTATTATGTATGTTGTATACATGAATAATTCAAGATTGTGTGCGTAGGCTATTGAAATCAAACTGATCGTTTGGGTTTGATTGCCTAATAGTTATCGAGGTTAGGGTAATATTAACTCTTCATTATCAAAGATTAATTAATTCGCGAGACAATGAGGACATATCAGACAAATTCAGATAGGGGTTCAACTTCAAGAACCATCATAAAGAAAACATGCCAAGGTGTAATTTTATCAAAAAAGCAATAATGCAATCGGTAAGGAGTGAAAAAAGTAAAAATCTAAATTGTTATTTTAACATTTTGCCTACCGGCAATATTTTTTAATAGAATTTTAAAAATGAAAGATCAATAGTTGAGAATTTCTTAATAAATTGTATAAAAGCGACGGCAATATCGTTTGTAGTTTAACAAATTTTTTGAATCAATATAGTGTAATATCTACTTCTGAAATTATTGTTTAAAAAAAAATAATTTTTACATACAGTTCAGTTATTGTATTAATATTAATATTAGAAAAGTGATTTTAATTCTCACCCATATAGTTTAGTAAAAATGAATAACACAGAGGCACAACAAACCGCACAAATCATTACATAAGAATAAAGACCAGATGATGTCGAACAGGTGATGTCGAACAGGAAACGAGAATTGCATAATTTCATCATTTGTTCATATTGCAATTCAATGAATCGAATTCATACGTTTCACGCGCTTGTTATGAATTCGTTTTAAAATTAGCCACCGTTCACAGTTTTTTTATAATTTTGATGAAACGACTCGTAGGCATTGTGTGTGTGTGTGTGTGTGTGTGTGTGTGTGTGTGTGTGTGTGTGTGTTCGTATACATGTTTGCGCAAGAATATAGAATTTACATGTCGTCAGCTTCTTCGCGAGCCACTGCAGATTCCAGAAAGAGCAATGAACGTTTTTATTAGCTCGCTTTCGTGTCTGTTTCTTTAAAATTAATTTTTAACGTTGCTTCAACATTGAAGGTCATTGAACAATTGTTCGATTATTTCTATTAGTATTCATCTATATGTACTCACCATACTGAAATAGAGGGGCATCAGTTCTTCACGCATTTAAATTCATGGTGACCTCCGGTGACCTCCAAATCTCTGAACGATTTCACCCACATAAAAAAATGTTTGCATCACGATATTTCCCCCTCTACACTATACGAATTTTGTGTATAACATTCTTTCATATTATTACAAACAACGGAAATATTCGAGGTGTTCAAAGTTATTGAACCTCGCTGTATAATTTTCATGTCGCTACAAAATTCTCCCCCTTTAATATGCAAGTTTTGTGTATGTATACCATTTTTTCATATTATTACAAATAACAGAAATATTCAAGATGTTCGAAGTTATTGAACCACGCTGTATAGTTTTTCATGTCGCTACAAATTTACCATTTTTTCATAATATTACAAATACCGGAAATATTCAAGGTGTATTTGTATAATTTTTCATGTCGCTACAAATTTTCCCCCTCTTTAATATGCAAGTTTTGTGTGTACTATTCTTTCATATTATTACAAATAACGGAAATATTCGAGGTGGTCAAAGTTATTGAACCACGCTGTATAATTTTCATGTCGCTATAAATTTTCCCTCCTTTAATATGCAAGTTATGTGTATACCATTTTTTCATAATATTACAAATAACGGAAATATTTAAGGTTTTTATGTCGCTACAAAATTCGCGTTTTGTGTATACTATTCTTTTATATTATTACAAATAATGTAAATATTCGGAGTGGTCAAAGTTATTGAACCACGTTGTATAGTTTTTCATGGTGCTACAAATCCCCTTTAATATGCAAGTTTTGTGCATACCATTTTTTCATATTATTACAAATAACGGAAATATTCAAAGTGGTCATAGTTATTGGACCACATTGTATTATTTATCGTGTCGCTACAAACGACGTTGGAAAGTAATTGTTATCGTACGTTACGTAATTAGTGAACAAAGAAAGAGCGAATTGGACATGACAAGGTGAAAACAATGCCGTTTTTATTATCGCCGATCGTAAGAGAAGCTGAGCTCCAATGGATCGCGAATTATGCCTCATTGTTATCTAGGAAACGACAGGAAGAAGAGCTGCCGTAAGAAGGAAGCTCGCGCGTAATGAGCCGAATCGGATCAACGGTTACGAAATACGAGATCGTTTACTGTTTCTTGCAACACTCGATGAAGTTTCAAAAGTGAAACGATTGCCACACTTTTGTATTCCTTGTTCCGCCGCCTGCATATTTACACCGTTTTTGTGTCACTCTGCTCCCCGCGATAACAATCTACGCTGACACTGAATAACGCTTCAGTATCTCTGTATTTTCGATCTTTGAAACTCCCATTTTTTATGATCCTTTTCCTTAGTCACTAACTAGCACAATGAATAAAGATACGTGGAGGCTGCTAACAAAATGTCCTCGTTCTAAAAAAACTACGCGTGATGATACATATCTAGAATATTTAAGGTCGCCTAATCCAGCATCAAATTTCATTGATAATTCAAATTTTTTTGTAAATATCTTCTCTTATTGGAAATATTTTCTCTTAAGTACGTGCAGCTCAATTGACAACGGATACATTAGCTGCTTCAATATTTATGTTGCTATTAATATTTATGTTAATTATCTTTTCTTGTTGGGAATATTTTCAAGTACATGTAGTTGAATTGAAACGGATACGTTAGCTGCTTCAATATTTATGTTGCTATTAATATTTATATTTTTCGTTACGAATTTCTATACCAGCACGTCCCCGTGATAGTTCCGTTGATAAGTTGAAAATCATAAATAATGCATTCATTTCTCACCTCGAACGACGGGAAACTCCGATAGAAATCAACCATTTTCCGAGACCCTAGATCCTCGATCTTCCCGTGGCGTGACGTATGTGAACTCCGGGATAGAAGTCATAGAACCCCGATAGTAAACCTAAAACAGTGGAAGGTATTAGTTGTTCCAATAGTTTCCTTGCATTTGTTCGTTAATGTTTTATTATTTGCATTGTGCGTATTCGAAAACGAAACGAAAACACATATACCAGTCAAGAAATTATTGCAATTATCGTTTTGTGGATCTACTGAGAACAATATAAAATAAGGGTAGTATTATCGTGTATCAAAACAATATTTTCTTGTACAAACACAGTGGGGTTTGCTAGAGATAAAAAATGTACATGCAATTTGAAATTTTTCTAGACGAATTTTAAGAAAATGGAATCAAATAAAATCTTAGTTTCAGTGGTAGTAGCCTTTGTAGATCTGAAATCAATAAAAATTGTGCTGAATTCTGTCGAATTTTATATTCTAGCATTTTTTGAAAATTTTCGGGATCCATAAATGCATAAGGATCCGCAGTCTAATCATGATAAAACTATCCAAAGAATTATGAAAAAATCGTTGCATTGTGTTCAATTATCTAACTAAGAGATAGCCAGAATTTCATTTAACAAAATGTGGATGGTCATTAAAAAATTTGATGTAATGAATACAATTTTCGTTTCTAGTTGTTGGATATACAATTGTACCTATAAAATAAGAAAATCTAAAGCCTAAATTTTCTAAATTTTCTAGAAAAAAATATTAAAATCAGTCGATTTTCTTGTTCTATAGAATCCTTTCTAAGTACAGTGTAGCCGATCTAGTAGTTCATTAAGATTTGGTTGATTCGGGTTGATTCCAAATTCGGTTTTATTTCACCTCAAAATACCGAAATTACTTTCTTGCCAACCCAATAGATGCATTAAATACCGATATGAGACAAGTTATCAATTCTTATCAAATGAACTGCTAGATCGGCCGCCCGAACCACTGTGGAAGGTGTCGGATCGATCTTCTCGAAGAAAAGAATCCTCTTCATCCCAAGTATACCACCCATTGTGAAGGCAGAAGATAGATCGGTAGAACCTTCCTCCTCCTGCCCGGCCGATCACGAATGCGTGAGCGCGCGCGGGCGCTCGCATTAACATGGAGGTCTCGTGCATCGACATGGTCGTCGTGCACACTATGAAACCGAGAGGAACACGCGCGCGCACGCATTCACTGGCGATCGTTCGCCGCGAGTAGATACGAAGTAGCCTCAGTCGCGGAGATCCGCTGCTCACGGTGAGATCGTGGCCCGTCGCGATCGTGAGCGGAGAAGGGCATCGATCGTGATCGATCGATCGATCGATCCTCGCGGCGGAGGACGTGCACGATTCCCGTTCAGGGAACAACGAGAAGAAACGCTGTTCTAAATCTGCAATGAATCGATCAGAAGCCTGAGGCTCCCGCGTAACGATCTTTATCGATCGATCGGTCGGTACGATCCAGCTCCCCGATCGACGGCTGACTGTTTCATTGACGATCGCTAGGATCTATGGAGACCAGCGTGATCCGCCGAGTCGAACCACTTATTTCGCCAATTTAAAAAGGATTTCGATACGGACACTGCAAGAATAGTTTGGTCGGTTGAAGTTGGTGGTGTCGGATCGATAGTGGTTTGTTCGATCGATGTTTGGCGCTCGATCTAGAACCAGAGAAGAGTGTGTTGAACGAGACCCGTGTGGTTTCATGAAGACGCTAGGGGCGATGATTCGATGCTCCGCCGGTAGATCCGCGCACCTGCGACATTGAGAGATCTACGAGGCACGAGAAGCGATGGAGAATCCTTGAGACGATCAGGTGAGTCTGTCAACGCTTGCAGCCGACGATACTGTATACCTACTATACTGTTACCGTGACGTTTCAGTCGCTTTCACGAGGAATATTACGTCGGTACACGTGAATTTTTTTGGTTCTCCGGTTCGATCATTGTGATGATGTAACGCCCCGAGCTGAAATGTATATTTTCACGTACCCTTTCCAAGCTATTCCTTTTAATATTCAGAATGATTTGACTCTTGCCAGACGGACGCCATCGACGATTTCATACCAGCCATAGTTACATTCATTTAAATTCTTATACAATCATTTTAACCCTCGGACAGCGAACGATTTTTATAGCTATTTAATTGGTAATGCTTAGGACCAAAATTTAGTTTTGATGATATCTCGTATCGACACATTAATCTTTCCGATATCCTCGATGAAACAGCTATTCAGTTAGTTTAATTGCCACAATTTGAGTATTTGAATGACAATTTGGACGTTCTTCGGCACACCTCGGAGGGTTAATTTAATTTTTGTCTATACATATATAAATAGCTGATCGTTTAAACTGATTGCTAGAAATAAATCCGTATCCCAACATCGATTAACACTAACCGTGCCTGGCACAAAATGTGACTGTTATTTTCAAAAATTCCAATTTAGATTTCTCAGAATTATTGTTAGAATATGAACCAAGAGATTTATCGAATAATTTCTAATCTTCGTAATTCCAATAGTTATAAGATAAAAAATGTGAAAACGGTAATTTGACCGGTCGTGGTATATACGGTTAGTATTAAAGAGAAACGTGAATGAAAATGACAAGAATCTTGTTTGATTGGATTGGAAATTACTTTAGAAAAAGTTGAGTATACATCTTGTAATGGGAGAAACTGTGTTATTAAGAACTATAACGTACGTGTTACTTCTTCGTTGGTTTTCCAATTCATTGACGCGCGACGAGGCTGTATTAATAGCAATAATAATGGTAGCAAGATTAGTGGAGGCTTGTCACAAACTGCGGACCACCTTTGTAATCCTATCAAGAAATACAAATAGAAGGCACTTGAATATGCTCATATTGCTCATGTTCAACGCATGCATCCGCAATGCCGAGGAGTAAGGGTCTGAAGGAAGGGTCTGAATCGTTCAGCATAAAATTTAGACAGGTGACGTTAGCATTTTAGTGGCAGACACGGTGACCCCCGTCTCAGTTGAGCCACTAGCTGATTAATGGCAGCTGATATCACCAAAGCTGTCCGCTTAATTGCATCGTGGATATTGGATCAGGTGTAATTACATATGATCTTAAGGATACTTTGCGAAATGGTTGCGCCAACGACCCCACATTTCGTCAAAGAGATAAGGGAAGATTTTTAATTAAATTCTTCCGCTTTGCTTAGCTATTGCCTGTAGCACAGTAGCTAAGCAGCCAGATCCTCGGATAACTAGTTGATTTCGTACTAGTATAAATGAGAATTCAGGCCCATTGTTAACGACGCCTCGATCTTTAACGCCTCTGAAAATTAGATTTGCAGGATTAAGGATGCTTAAAGAGGACCAAAAATTTGCAACTTTTCTGAATGTAATATTTAGTACAAAATAAGAATGTTCTCTGCATTGATTGTGAGCAGTAAAATAAAAATTAATTTCATCCTTTAACGACTTTGTTACACTAAAAATAATACACAATATTCTTGAATTTTTCTAATCTTTTATTGTTTTATATTTCACTCAATCAATTTCTTGATAAATGCATAAAGATTCGACAAAAAATGATAAAACTTTAAATTCTAGTGCTAGAAATCCAAGACCTGATCCAGACCTAGCGAATCCGCTCACTGCATCAAACCAATATGGCAGCGTTCTAACCTCTCAAACGCGCTTGAAATCGAGCAACTTTACTCGCGTATAACTTTTAAACAAGTAAATTCCGTACAATGAAACTTGGATTCCGCGCACTAGAATTTAAAGATTTATCATTTCTTCGTCGAGTTGTAGAATATTGCATTCAGAAAAGTTGAAAACTTTTGGTCCCCTGAGTGAAAGCTCATCCTTAAAGGTTGTAGGTTGAAGTTACGAGAACAAAGTTGGTTCCCGGAAGCACACGACAAACAAAAGATTGATACATTATGTTCGCTCGACAATTAACATCGTAAACACGACACTATTAAAACAGGCAAACAATCAATTTTATCTCAATCGTTTGTCAGGTCGGTTACAGCAAACGAATTGTGCATTGTACGAGAAACAGTTTCCGTTACATAATGTGTCCTTAAATTCTTACAATTAGCAGGTCTTTCTCGTTGGCCGCTTCTTTCGCCTCGAGAGACCATGTTGAAACAAACTTCAGTATTCCGCGTCGGCCATTGTTCGCTCGCGATATCACGATCGCTAGGATTGCAGCTTGCAGCGTGTTGCTCCACAATGAGCATCAATATTTCGAGGTCGACCTAGCCCAAGTTTCTAATCAATGACCGAATTTGACGAGGCTTTTGCGACCATAATCGCATCCTGCACTCTGCAACAATGCTATAGGACATTATGCGGCCTTCTAGTATTGAGCAAGTCCGCGGACTGTGTTGTATACAAAGTGTATTATTAACTATATACAAAGTTTTCTCCTTAAAAAATGTCCTAGAATTATGCGTTGTTGCAGTGGTAAAACATTCAGAAATTTCATGCAACGTTTTACTTCTTTGCTCCAAAGTAAACCGATGCAATTTTTCAATTTACGGTTGATGCAGATCTCTACAACTTTTTTCTAAATCTAACACAGAATACATTACGGTCACGCGCAAGAATTACAACATCGAGAAGATATAAAGTAGCGAGAACGTAGCCTATATTAGATATATGAAAACGTGCTTTCTAATCATCAACGATCTATATGCATTTAAACTTCAGAGGAGTGTGTATCGTGCAATGAAAATATTGACTTTAATACTGTCTTAGTGTATTTCTTATAAACTAATAATTAGCAAAACAGCAAAACTATTAGAAGAATTTAAAAGTTCTGTCGTATTATTTTCAGCCTATTAAACATATTAAAAAAGAAAATGGATATTATGCATTTATAACAAAAATGAGTAGGTGTAATTCAAAACAGCAAAACTATTAGAAGAATTTAAAAGTTCTGTTGTATTATTTTCAGCCTATTAAACATATTAAAAAAGAAAATGGCTTTCTATTTCACTCTGGTTTGTTGCAATTCAAATAGAAAATTTTTATTTTGCATAAAGATCGGCAGTCTACTAATATTAATAGAATCCAATTAAAATTTATATAAATTAAGGTCTAAGGTAGACATATTTCTATTTTTTACAAACACAAAATATTCAATTTCATGTTGCGATTCCTGCATCCACTAGTGTACTTTTTATTTTGTTTATTCATTTCTTTAAACCAAATAAGCGTACACAATACGTAAACAATAAAATACATTATGTAATACATTGATGAAATACAACTTAATGCGTAGCTTAATTCCATTGAAATTAAATTTGCACTAGAGTGTATTACGTATCGTGAATGGTTCTATGGTGGTTTCGTTTCGAATCATTTGTATTCGGTTACGGTGCCACAATCAACGGTCATACTCGAATGGATTCATCAATCTCCGAAGTCAGAAGTCATTAATAAGAGTAATTTCAACGTCTGCCTTGACCCACATGCCCACTTCGTTTTTGACAGTCGAGCACGAGATGTCCTCGTACGATTTCAAAAAATGTCAACCAGCGTAAACCATATTTCAGTGGCAATTCCGAAATTCGTTTACGCATTGGGTAACGTCCGATCGGTTCTGCAGGAACGTAAAGCTATATTTATACTGAAGCAACATCGAGCCACTTTTTGTCTCCATTTCTTTAGTAAAAGAAGGGAGCAAGGAGGTTGCTTCAATGTAGACACAGCTTAACGCTCAAAAATAAAATTTATCCGAACTTCGATTGTTTTCTATTTTAAATTCTTATACAGGAGCGGATAAAAGAAAGTTTAAATAATAATGTATACGATACAGTGGTGGATTTAGAGGGGACTTTAGAGACTATAGGCACAAGTCAAACTCTAAAAACAAATAAATAAAAATGTTAACCAATTTAAAAATCAAAATAACATGTTTGAATTAGGGCTATTACTTTTCCCAAGCTTCGGAGGATTCGAAGTTTTGAAGTCTTCAAGTTTCGAAGTCAGTCTGTCTTCAAGTTTCGAAGTCAGTCTTCAAGTTTCGAAGTCAGTCTTCAAGTTTCGAAGTCAGTCTTCAAGTTTCGAAGTCTTCGAAGTGCCCGAAATTTCAATGTCACGATTGATAAATAAAAATATTAACACAAATTAATCATTCTAATAATTTACAATACTACGAAGGTTCGAAATTCGGAACTTCGATTCTCATCGCCTTCCTGAAATCGAAGCTTCGAAATCTTCGACCTTCGAAGGAAAGTAACAGCCCTAGTTTGAATGACGTTGTATGAAATTATAAAAATTACAAGAAATTAACACTAAACCAACAGAGCTTCAAAAGTACCCGGTACATATTGGCTTCTAAAAATAATAAGATTAAATTTATTTGAACTTTGTGCGGTTCATACTCTATAATATCTGCGCTATTAAATATATTCATTTAATCATTCACCACTAAAGCATCTTTATAATTTCAATAATAGTGAAATAAAAAATCTGGAACCGGTCATTTGACCGGATACGATAGGTTTAGTGTTAAAGTAGTAAGGGTAGAGGAGGGTGTAAAGGTAGCCCATAGATAACTAAAACAATTTTAACATATTATATTTCAAATCGGTGAAGAGAGCTTTGCTAGACCATTAAAATGTACCTTCAGCTTTCGCGGGAACGCGAGCATCTGTATATTAGAGCACAAATCATGAGCCCTGTTTTCACACGTGTTCACCACGTGCGTTTGAAACGGGGTTCAGAACATCCCCCTTGCGTTACCCCAAATTTATTAATCGCCTATTTTTAGGATTTCATTTTCAGGGTTAACAGAGTCAATCGTATTTCATTATTATAGGCTGTCTAAATGATTACGGAGCCGGCGTAAATAACGAACAATTTTGTGGCGTCTATAGTCGCAGCGACATTGCTGAACAATTGCATAGAGATTTACGGGTAACTAGAATAAGCTTACTGGTCCCCTAAGTATAATACAATGAGTCCAAGGCTGCGTTGGCGCAATTCCACTTTCAGTGGGCTCTGGCATCTTCAGCCTAGCAATTATTGCTGGATATTTTCTAGCCGAATCTCTCGATTCGTTGCATGATTATATTACACTATCCCTGGCAATAAGTTTTCGATCGAACATAATTTCACTTCTCTTTAGAGCTCAGAGCTGTAATTTGATTTATTCAATTTCAATGCATATGCAATGACCGATTTCAGAATGCAAATTTTTGTGAAGTGTTTTAATCGAGAAATACTATTATGATAGAGAAAAATGACAAAGGAAAACGTTACTTGTGATAGAATAAAATTTTTCTCAAAGTCATATTCTTCGGAGTATTTTTAACGAAATATTTCACCATAGCGATACGATAGCAGAGGTTAAGATGTATCCAATCATCTATAGTACTATGACCTTCGCGTGACCTTGAGTATTTGAAAAAAATTCGTAAACACTAGAAAATCAATGGAAATAGTGAAAGAACTCTGATAGAAGTCTTATCTTCAGTTTCTAAGAGGTACAGTGTAATCAAATTACGGATTATTTGAAATATCGAAAATTTAATTGTATTAATGCCAGGATGTATTTAACCAGGATGTAATTAATACTAAAGGAATTAATTATCCTTTGTGTATCTACTTTATATTTGACCAATTTAACATTATCATAAGATTTTTGATCACAACGTATTATGCAAAAGAACTTTGTTATCTCTCGTCAAGTTTCTACTACTGTGTTTGGTCGAAAATTTATTGCCAGTTGTATAATTGCAAACAGTAAAACACCATGAAAGTTGAAAAATATAGAGCACATTTAAAAGGTAACAGATACTTCCTCCAAAATTCAACAGAGATTAGTATCTTGATTATATTAAATTATCAGCTACAGCAAGAGAGTTTTATAACATAATATTCTCGAGAGCCAGGTCTAATTGGACAATAAGCTTGCGAAACAGAAATCCTTAGTCAGCGTTCGCAGTTGGAGGCCAGCCTAAAATCATAATTACACCGCGTAAGCGACCAAAAGTGGTCCGTTTCATAATCAATTATCACGATGAACTCTCGTTAGCTTTATTACACTTTCTCCGGTGCAGTTTGCCGCGATATTGGCGCGCACGCGTCACACTAGAAATTACACCCCGAACAGTTGCCCAATGGCGGGATAGATTTCAGCGAACCAACGAACGATTTCATCGACGGTGCTCATTCACGTATAAAATAGTGTGGTACGCGTGTTTATTACCCGCAATAAGTGTAACACGGTTGTGGGAAAAGAAAAAGTGACTGGGACAATGAGTAGGTATTGCGCGATGCTGCGTCAATGTGACTTAATCATAGGAAATCAGTGAATCGAAAATTCTTTCGACTCACCTGCTGTGCTAACACGGGTTCGAAATTTTTTAATTTACGATTGTTGAAACTGTAAAAATGCATGTAGGTTAAATGTATCTATTACTGCAGGTGTACGTTTTACTGCCGGTATTTTTTCCCCAAAGAGATTAAAATATTAACCCCTTGCCTTACAATATCGTGTCTGACACGTGATGAAGATTCTGAACACATTCTGATAAAAATGTATGTTACAGTAAACGCCCCTTTACTGTCCAACAGCCGTGTTTTGCACGAACAGTGATCGTGCAGAGAATCATCATCGATAGAGAATAGGCGTTAGCAGGCAGTGTAGGGTAGGCACTGGGCAGTGATCGTGCCCACGAATCCGAACAGTAAAGGGGCGTTTACTGTATTAATTTCCTTTAAACCGAAATAAAATTCTATTTTGGTTTTGTTAACACTAAACGTACCGAGCTATGAAAGCAATAGGCACGTGGTTGCCTTATAAAAATGACAAGAATTCATTTATTTAGACTTTGCGCGGTTCTTATTATAATATGTGCTCTAATAAAGATATTTATTAAGTCATTTCTTATGAAAGCATCTTTATAATTCAATTAATTGTGAAATTAAAAGATGTAGAACCGGTCATTTGACCGATCGTGGTACGTTTAGTGTTAATATACAGCTATTGAAGAACATTTATAGAGACATACAATTTATATCAATATTCTCCTTCTTTAGGAAATTACGATCTACAGAAAAAGTTCTAGTCACTAAAACCGTAAAATAAATCGTAAGGCAAGGGGTTCATTTTACATTATGTGATGTTCTAAATAAACGTGAATAAAATAACTGTAACCGAAAGCATGATAAAAAATAACTGTAACTATTAACATGATGAGTGATTTTTTGGTTTTTTGGAATGATGGACACTTATCATTTTCTAAATATTTATAATGCAATCGAATCATATCAAAGACTTTTTGCTACGTATTTCACAAAATGGTGGTTGCACGAGACACTTAATCGATTCCAAGAACAATGTGCGGACAAAATAATCAATGTAGAGTTAATTATGCGAGAAAGCTTCATCACTAGAATATTCAAGCCTTCTCGTGTTAGGAGAGAGGTCTCATATTAGGCAACTTTACTCTACACAATGGGAATTTGCAAAAACATCTATAATCTACTAACGACAGCTCCCAATCAATGCGGCTACGTCGAGCCTGTTAATTAGAAATAAAAAAAATTGAATACTAACAAACAATAAAAATACACTTCACTCACAAAAGTAATCAACATCATTTTCTATGCATTTGTTCCATCCGACAAATAATAAATAAATCTTCAATGTACAGGGTAAATGATTAAAGTTAACGATTAAGGTTCGAAAGAATTAGGTTATAAGTAGACTGCGAATCTTTATGCATTTAAGGCTCCTGAAAATTTTTTAAAAATGGAGGAATATTAAATTCGACAGAATTTAGTACGATTTTTATTTATTTCAGATCAACAATTCTTTCTGTAAAAAAAGATCCGCTTTCTTAAAATTCGTCTACAAAAATTGAAAATTGCATTAACATCCGTAGTCTAGTTATAAGTTAGGTTACAATTAATTGATTGCAAGGGCCACGAATTAATTTAGTACAGCAAATACGTGCATTGTTGTCTCTCAATCGCAAGGGGTTAAAATCACCATAGGACCACCATAGGAAAGTTTTATTATTATTTAGTTACCTACTTCAATACAATAAAAATTTAAGAAAGAAACTTCTCTTACCTTTTAAATAAAAAAATTAAGCCCTCAGCATTACGCGCATTAAAGTAGAGGAACTCAATATTGCGGCATAAAAATCACTAGGAATGTCCCTAATACTGGTGTGGATTGTTTTTTTGACGAGCGCTAAGAAAGCTCAAAAACTAATGACATAGAGGTGCTAGCGCCTTGAAATTGTGCGTGGTCTTTGTTGAAATGTGAAACTTCATAATGCATTTTGTTATAACGAGATGGCGTTACAGAAAAAAAATTTACAGGCTCAGTCGCACCAGAGTCTGGACAGACCGTGTATAACAAACGACGTTCGCTGTCTATCGAGGTGCAACTGCCGAGGCTGACCAGCACAAATTGATTGTAGAATCTCGTCTCGCGGTTGAGTCAACCGATAACTCGCAATGAGTCAGCCGAACGTATCGTTCGAGTTCATTAGGATCGGCTTATTACTCCGATCAATCTTGCGGAGTTTCGTGGCTCTAAACGAACGGTTGCAGGTGCAATGGCCACCTCGGTGTCTCGTAAAAGAGAAAGAGAGAGAGAGAGGGAGGTAGACCGCGCTCGGTTATCCGCGTGTTTCTTGGCACATTTATCACTGGCATCGTGTGTCGCACTTTCACGTTGGCCCCAGAGTTCGACTCCGCGATCTCTGCGTCGAACAAAGAGAGACAGCGGACACGTGCGAGATCGCGGGCGACCGTCCTTATGCCGGTTACCCTGATTTTCAAGCAGGAACAGGCCTCGGAATAGTGCACCGACGCACGAGTTTTGCAAGAAATTGTACCAGGAACTTGTACTTTCAACCGATTATCGGAGCGAATCGCTCGGCGAGCGCCGCGCACCGCGACCTTACACGTCATTGGCCGCGATCGGCACCGATTGATTACGGGCTCTCGTACGTTGCCTCGCTGAAACATTGTTATTGCCCCCCCGTTTGAGTATATCGTGGCTGGATCGTAAAACGATGATGGAAACACGGACTTGTTCCGTGTCGACGTGCTCATTTGTTCCGTCGTCGGCGACGCAGCGATTGGAACGCGCTTATGATTCAACGGGATTCATATGCCGGGTTGGACAGATCTGTTCGACGCTGTAGACGACTCGTGAGATCCGTGTTGCTGACACTTCGCTCGTTGATCGCAATTTGCATCGTGAACGTATGATTTATTTCTCGCGTCGCTGTCTCCAGCCTTTCTTGCCACGGATCGTTCCAACTCGAAACTAAATCATTTTGTTCGATCACAGCTTCGCTGCTACACCCCGCGACGAAACTATGAGACACATAAGTAGACTGCGGCTTTATATGCGAAACAAAAATTTTCTTTGAATATTTTCACTACAGTAAATCCTCTATAAACACAATAAGGCCGTACGCGATAAACGCAACAAAAATATCCCCTCCACTGTGTAATCTGATCTCGGCTCGGGTATATCGGTGTAAAGCCACTACAGTAGATTCTCTATCGACGCAACAAGTTGGCAGGCAATCAACGCAACAAAAATATCCTCTCCACTGTGTAATCTGATCTCGGCTCGGGTATATCGGTGTGAACCACTACTAATGCGACGCAGAGAGTCGCAGTCGTCGGCACAGTTCAAAGGCCCGTGCCTCATCACAATGTAATAGCAAAATGTAATCTCTTTTATTATTACTTATTTTTTATGAAACTTTCACGTGGTGAATTTGTGGCATTTTTCTGATTAAAATAAGACCAAACACGATATAATTTCAACTGTATTTAGTGGTTTAATTGACGGTGAACGTTTCGGACGCAAGGACAGCTTATGGAAAAGAAAGAGACGCGGAGAGTCGCAGTCGCTTCGGCCTCGCGCGGTCTCTCTGTACACGCGCTGTCCTTCTCTACGTTCGGCTCGGCCTTTGAAGTTCAAAAATAGTATTCCGTCTACAGTAAATGCAACCGAATCCCCCCGAGGCTGTTGCGTTTATAGAGGATTTACTGTATTTGAATTTTCTATTCAGGTTTGTCGTAAATGCATCAAATCCGCGGTCCACACGAGAGAATGAATGAGTAGTGTATTCTAGAATTTTCTTCTTCCTTCATTCCTAATGTTATTGTTTATATCGAATAGTAACATTCTACACAGTTCTAACTCGCGATTTAATAGAATCTTGTTTACTCGAACTAGTCTAGGCTCTACCGAATCATGGACTACCACTGAACCTACCACGAGTGGTCAAATGACCCATTTCAGATTTTTTATTTGACGATTATTCAAAATTGTAGACGTGTTTTCATGGGAATTTATCGAATATATTTGTTGACTCCAGTGTATATTATAGTAAAAATCGCACAAAATATAAATTAATTTAATCTTGTTATTTTTATAATACTGTATACGCATCAGTCACTTTTGATAGTCGATAGTAGAGGTTTAGTGTTAAACGGGTAAACGTGATGCAAATATTATCGTGTTTGGACTCGTTTTAATCAGCAAAACGTCACAAATACATTGGTAAAAGATTCGCGAACAAATAATTAAAACAAAATGATTTCAACCCGCAGGGGTTCTCATAATTATGTGCAGCTTCTTCTAAAACTAATACATTAAATGCGAGTTGCATTCTTCAAACGCATATACTACGTTGATTTCACGAGTTCAGACCAAAAAATCGTGCGTATTATATCAATTTTGTTGTGATCGCGAGAGACCCCAGTATACCAGTTGGGTCGCGACGGTTAAAGGGTACGCGGAGACTTTTTTAACCGACTGTATGCGTGCCAAGGAAAATGGTAGAATGCTCTGGCGAAAAAGTGTAAACAGTCTGGCGAAAGAGCGAGCGGCATGATTTGTTCTGAAAGGATGAACTCTGGAAGAGTATGCGGGAGTTGCAAAACCGGCAAACCGTACCCGTTGCCGATGAAAACGTGACTCCCGTCGAGATCTTCGCGATTGGCTTCTCATGCGGCACGAGATCTTCTTTAGACACTCTTCCCCCGCAATCTGTGGCGCAAGATGGTCCTCGATTTGCGAAGAACAACACATTCCCGCGGCTCATCGAGCCTGCAAACAAACAGCGGCGGCGGCTCGTCTGTGAAAATGTCACTAGAAGACTTTTAAAGCGTGCACGGGCAATTATTTATTCAGCCTTGTCCAGGACCTTTTTTCTTCCCCTGTCCCCTCTCTCTTTCTCGTTCGCTGTAATAATCGCCAACGAAGAGTGGACGGTGACATTGCAAAATGATAAAACGCTCGGGATTACACGAGCACCTCTAACCACAGTGTTATAAAAGATACCTGCATCAAGGATAATGGTCTATAATTTCATTCAAGGTCCAGCAATCTTCACTTTCGTATTTTGAGCAGGCGATTATGCGAGCGTGCATACATCGCCATTCACAAGTGTCGAACACCATTCGACACCTAATGCTTCAACTACAAGCCGCCCATTAATACTAACCGTACCGAGCACGAAATATGACTTGGGTAAAAATTTTTAATCAACGATTGACGAATAAATTTCTACTTCAATCGTTAATCGCAATTAAGAATTAATTTACCAAAACTGCAAAAAATTGTTAAAAAACTGACCTTCAAAACCAGAATGCCTCCTTGAGGACAAAAATGTCTGGCGTGTTCTCGTTTGACGAGCAAAAGTTGCTCCATCATTTGGACGATAGTGTACAGACAATGACGTCCTCTTGTGAATATTTATGAATTTTCTTCCTTGTGCGTATTGTGACGTGAAAACATCGATGGCCGGTCCAAGTGTCCTATGCCAGTGCAAGTATGCTAATATGCCGGAGACAAGAAAGTATCCTTGGGAAAGGACATTTTTTGTTCTTTCAATAATAGTGGTAACGCGTTAGATTTCGAATGTATGCAAGCGATCGCGGGAACTGGCTGATCTTATGCCACGAGGATTCTGAAGATATATATTTAAAATGCCTCGGTAAATGCCAGCTTGATTGCCGAGGATGTAAAAGGAGTGCGAGGAGTCTTCTTTCGCTCGACGAAAAATAACAACACCGCCGTGGAAATAATAAGCGGCAGACCCGCGTGATTGTAAAAATCTGTTTTCGCTCGTTCCGAGACAAAAGCGGCAAAACTGCTCGGCGAAATTGAGGGCACACTGATTGTTGCTCGTTTTGTGATAACCGCGGCTCCAGCAATTAACGAATTGGCCTCCGGACGTATTGCATCGGAAGCTGTTGTTACTGTAATTAACACACTGTTTCGTTATTCAAACGTTGTCGTACGAATTCATTATATTCAATTTTTCAGTACTTTCGTTTCAAGCGTCAATTGCTGAACTTATTCTGCAGACTGAAATGTTAAAGTTACGATTTGTCCACAAATATTATTTGTACATAGGATTCATTTTTTATTATTATTTATTATATTGCCCTGACTTTGGTGAGGAAACTCTCCTTTTCACACTTATACAATTTTATATAATATAATTTTACATCAATCTTGTGCTTTCTACATAAATTAACAAAATGCAAAATCAAATCAAATTAAGTTCAAAATGCAGGATCAAAATCAAAATGCAAGTTCAAAATCAAAATGCAAGTTCAAAATTCAAAATCAAGATGCAAGTTCAAGATGCAAGTTCCAAGATGATGTAAGTTCCAAGATGATGTAAGTTCCAAGATGCAAGTTCAAGATGCAAAAGCAAAATCAAAATTGTTTGCATCAACTTGCATCAACTGCAAGTAATAATTTCTTTCATTCTTTTTCATTCATCCATCAAGTCTACAGTTTAATAATAAAACTGTGGACAGGATATAACAGAAATTCAAATTGTAATGATACTTTTCATTTTAAATTTATTGTCTCCGTCTCTTGCACTGACGTTTTTCACCCGATTTCGATTAAAGACGCATCGCGCATAACTTTATCATCACTAAACTGCGGATGTTTACGTAAAGACAGACTTTTGTGGAATAATTTACGCAAATTGGGACCATGTGGAAAGTATTTCAATTGAACTGATACGAAAACGTCACGAAGCTTCGTCGAAATTGTGCTACGGTTTGAACAATTTGCACTCCGGGACAAAAGAATAACACATCTCATGTTTTTTAAAAGTTCTATAGTAAAAGTTGGTAAAAATATATTTTCCATGTCATTCAATCATCAATATTGTCTACAATATTCATTTTAACAAAATTTTACAAATGTAAATGTACTTCTTACTTGTTACTTGTACATGAGTTAAATAACTAACAAATATCGAACATGAAACATAGCTAATAAGACGTGAAATAATTAGGCAGTGGATTTTCGTGCAAACTAAAAATGTTATGCAACTGATTTGCAACAAACTGGAGTAAAGTGGATTTTCAATAAAGTGTTTATTTTCTTTCTTAATATGTTTAACCTTTTGCACTCCTTTGTCGAGTGTGACTCGACATCGGAAAAAGAAAAATGTAAATGAAACAGGTTTTTATATGTGTTTGGTTCTTCCTTTATTTTATTAATTTCTTATTTTTTAGTTAAAAACAAATATAAGTTCCACAAATATAAATTACAACAAAGTTTGAGAGCTGTATTTAATATAATTAATAAACAAAATTGTTTAAAAGAAGTAGCAGTCAAGTTACTGTCCTTTGAAATAAATTTCAAATAAAACACTTAAAATAGTAGGGAGTTGTTGACAATAAAATTGAAAAATAATTCGGAGTGCAAAGGGTTAATAGATTCTCATAATAATGTAAGAGTATTTTTAAATTTTTCTAATTGTTTTACTCTTTTAAATCACACCTACTCATTTTTCTAATTAGTATATTAGAATATTGGAAGCTTAATCTAATTCTTCATGGATTCTTCTTCAGTGTCATAAAGGTTTAGCATTTTTCGCTGAATTATTCGGTTGGCACTAAGTCTTCAAACATTTCGGTAGTATATCCAAGCGACTAGAATGCCCATTGAATAAAATTATTTCACTTGCAATTTTCAAAAACACTCACGAAATTCCTAAAATAGCCAGGCGATATTTATTCGGGAATCGACCTTGAGGCCATGTTAATACACCAGAAAACAAGGATAAGACCGTTGTCGTACGCGAATAAATTGACTAGCACACAAAAATTTGCACACAGAAACTAGCACACAGAGGCAATCTTGCACGGTCTGCGAATATTTATCGGAATTCTCTGTCAATGACATGCCACGCATTCGTTTGCCAGAGATATTACCACCACTATGATAATGCCGATCACGTTGCTGACTGATCTTAATACATGAATAACGTTCGGCGGTTTCGCGTACAAAGTGTCTAAAAATATACTTCGTATATGTTTCAATCAATAGACTGCGGATCTTGTCGCGGATTGTCTTTTTAAAAGAATTTCTTTTCTTTCCAATAAACATTGTCTGAAATTTCTGTCGTACTTCTTCTTTGTTATAACTAGACAATGGATTTTATGCATTTATGACAAAAATGAGTAGGTGTGTAATTTAAAACAGCAAAAACAGTAGAAGAATTTTAAAACACTGTTGTATTACTTTCAACCTGTTCAACATATTATGAAAGAAAATAAGAAGAAATTTTTATTTTGCATGAAGATCCACTGTCTACTTATAATCATCAACACCAAATTTTAAGATATTCTTAATGACGCTCTGTGCAATTTATTAATTAAATTTGCAGCTTGTTGCTGTGTCTTCCCACAGCTTCTCACATCAGTAATTCGCTGTTTCGTGAAATTCTGTTCTACAGGGTATTCCAAAAATGTTCTAGTTTCTTTGACAGGACAAGTGAGATTTTTCTTTGCGAAAATGTTCTCCACAGCTTTGTTAAAGAGTTATTAGCGAAAAACACGGACCAATCAGAGCGCGGCTACAGCGGAAGGATTCCTCCGCCTCGGCCAATGCCCATGCAACGCCATGCTTAGCGGGATCTGTAACTGCGTTCTGATTGGCTCGTGTTTTTTTTCGGTAATAGTTCCTTAACAAAGCCGCGGAGAGCATATTCACACTGGAAAAAGTTACTTCAAATTACCTCAGGAACCAATTTCAGGGAAATACAACAGTTTTGGGACACCCTGTACACCATATCTATTACTGTTTGTCGCAGTTCGTCGTTTCTACGCGAACTAGTTCGCACGTCATCGACAAAGGGATTAACCCTCCGAGTGCTGTGTCGGAATCATTTTTGAGCGGGAACATCCAAATTTTCATTTGAGGGAGTCGTCTCCCAGCTCGCGCGTGACTATGTGGTACACTCACACACCGCTAGACCACGTATGCGTACGCGAGGATTGCAAGAGTCCGGGATTCCGCTCTTGATTTCTCAATAATGCAAAGACAGGGTTTCTCAGTAATCAAAATCGCTAGATGAAAAATCAATCTAGGGTGCGATTTGCCTCAAAAGTCCTACTTTTACGTTTACAACGCGTAATTTTCATTATTCGGCAGCATATCGACAGCCACGATAGGCGGCAGCACTGTCGCCTGTCACATTGCTTCTCGCGACATGCTGCCGAATAATGAAAATTACGCCTCGTAAATGACAAAATAGGACTTTTGAGGGCGATAGCGCCTTAGATCGATCTTTTATCTAGCGTTTTTGACTACTGAAGAACCCCATTTTTTTTATCGAGAAATGAGAACGCGAATCCCGCACCCTTGCAATCCTAGAAAAAGGAGTCTACCCCTTAAGTACTCAATTTGTGGCAATTAAACTAACTGAATAGCTGTTTCCACTGAGCATATCGGAAAGACTAATGTGTCTTGAATATATCTCCAACGAGATATCATCAAAAGTAAATTTTTAGAAATTATTAATTAGAACTGTGAACGATCCTAAGCATTGCCAATTACATAGCTGTAAAAATCGTCCGTTGTCCGAGGGTTAAAAAAGAAATCAAGCGGCACATGCTAGCCCGTAGTTAACGAAGTCATCAGCGTTGTTTAGGAGTTGATGCAACAAGTGTGCAGTCGCAACAAGTGCGGCCGTGATTGGTAATGGCAACACTGGGAGCTGGTGTTATCTTCTGGTGTCTTGCAACAAGCATTCAGTCAGTGACCCATAACAGTTAGAATCGCGAGGGGAACGGAGCCTTTAGGATGCGGAGGGGAATGTTGATTAACGGAAGTGAAATAAACTTGTGTGATCCGGTAGGGTAAGTGCTATCCCGATTTCTTGACCCTCGCAGCTTATCGGACGTAATTCGTTTATGGACGGCCGGTGCGTAGCTTCGCCCGCTGATAATGACGATGAAAAATGTACATATTACGCTCCATTAACATCTTATCCGGCCACGAGAACAGTCATTTTAATCGTAAATTTATTACAGTGCACGCACGAGAATTTCCATTCCTTTCGTTCCTGAAAATGAAAATAGGAGAAACTCTTCCACACCAATAGACATGATAAATGACATAAGATCATAAATGTTAAGGGCGACTGGGTAGAGTTGATACGTTTTTGAAAAAACCAGAGTAATTGTAAAATAAATGATACCAAACACGATATACTTACAATCGTAATTACATGTATAACAAGCGATTAATGTTTTGGGCTTGACAGTTACGGTCGAGATATACGAATTCTTAAGTTCGCTTGCCGGTGGGAAGCTTCGCCCGCTGATATTTTATCCGACGACGGGAACAGTCATTTTAATCGTAGACTTATTATAGCGCACACGCGAGAATGGAATGAAAATAGGAGAAGCTCTTCCACACCAATAGACATGATAAATGACATAAGATCACAGATGTTAAGGGTGACTGGGGTAGAGTTGATACGTTTTCGAAAAAACTAGAGTAATTGTAAAATAAATTATACCAAACACGATAGTTACGATCGTAATTACTAGACTGCAGATGTTTATGCAATTATCAATTTTTGCAAGCAAATTTCAAGAAAGCGGGAACAAATAAAATCTTATTTTCAGTGCTGGCAGCCTTTATAGATCCGGAATAAGTAAAAATCGTATTAAATTCTGTGGAATATTATATTCTAGCATTTCTCGAACATTTTTAGAAGTCAAAAATGCATAAAGATCCGCAGTCTAGGTTACGCAGACAGTTACGGTAGAGATACACGAATTCTTAAGTTCGCTTGTTACACAAGTAATTATCGTAATAATGTCGTGTTTGGTGTCATTTAGAAGATGGAGACGAATACGATGGTAAAAGTTTTATGAAAAAAATAAACAATTAGGAAAGTTCGCTTTTGCTTCGCTTGCATTAGTGTGAGTCTCACTGATACTTGTGTTTATTGCTTGACTAATTCCAAGGGGGATTTTCTTCAGTGGTGGGGATAAGATTTGGACAGTTATGGTAGAGATCTTTCCAACGGTTAGGATAGAGGGGTCAGAAGAGTGGCCAGAAGAGTGGCCAGAAGAGTGGCCAGAAGAGTGGCCAGAAGAGTGGCCAGAAGAGTGACAGATAGAACGGTATAATAAATGATCGTCACAATTATTGCGCTCGTGAATCACGGTGCACGTGCACTTCAACGACGTCGCTGCTATTCGCGGGCATGCCGGCTACGACACAGTTCTCTGTGTATATTCCTAAAATGGTTTAAGCAGAGGAGACGTAAAAAGCCAAGGACAGGTTGCAGCAGCTGTGTCTGATTTTATAGCTTCAGTTTGAATAAAAGAACTCTCGCTCCGCTTGGGCAAATGGAGCAGTCTGGTGCTGAGATACTGTACAGTTATATACTTACCTTTTCACGATCGCGTTTCAGTATTCTGAACCGTTAATGGAGTATAATTTCAAATCTTGCGTAAGAATTTTAGTTGTTTGAGCTATTGGAATATATGAACATCAGTCTACCAGTTTTATTATTTTTATTTATGTACTCATGTACCTGTACATTTATGTACTCATGTACGTGTACATTTATGTACACATGTACGTGTACATTTATGTACTCATGTACGTGTACATTTATGTACTCATGTACGTGTACATTTATGTACTCATGTCAACTTAATGTTTTAACTCTTTCGGTCATGGCGTCCTCATATAAGGACATACTAAATAAATTTAGTTAAATTATTTATACTAAACATTTATATTTTCAAAGAACTGCTTAGCAAAGCCATGATTCTTTTTTCCAGGAATAAATAATTCGTGACCGAAAGGGTTAAGTTACCAAGTATTTTTGATTACATATTTTCGTAGCTGACGTCAAGACGAATCCAACGACTCACTACAT
Source organism: Lasioglossum marginatum (assembly GCA_028455795.1). Classification (NCBI taxonomy): domain Eukaryota; kingdom Metazoa; phylum Arthropoda; class Insecta; order Hymenoptera; family Halictidae; genus Lasioglossum; species Lasioglossum marginatum. The sequence continues at coordinate 4,044,456 of CM052253.1, read as the reverse complement.
TATGCCTGCAAATCTGAAAATAATGCTGAAATAGTTTTGGTCATGTTTTCGGGGTAAATACTCCACTGTGAGCTGGTTCGAGAAATTTTTTATTCGTTTCGTTTGTGTTTTTGACAATCTAAATCCAATCTATATTCTCCGTTATGAGTCTGCTTCATACTAATGGCTAGACTACGGATCTTCATGCAGATTCTACATAACTCAAGCTGAAAGAATTTTCTAAAGACACGCGGATCTAAGAGTATTACTTCATGCATCAACGAAAGGTAGGATTAATTAATTACTGTCATAGATTTATACTCGGCGACTTTGACAGAGCGTAAGAAGTCTTCAGTACATTTCAAGGATAAACAAAGGCTAATGCGTCGACCTAATAGTAAATCCTGCAAAACATTCGTTATATAATAAAACTCATTATCGTCTCCGAAGGACAAATAAAAGGTAAATCTCTCTTCATAACTCCTATAGCAGTTTCCACAGTCCAAGATTAACGGATCCGTGTAGCTTTTGCGTGCAGCTACTGCCAACGATAGAACATGCAAAGAATTTTCATCCAGTTTGAAGGTCGAACAGGAGCTGCCATCCTTGTATTAAGTTGTTCAGAAAGTTAAGCGAATTTTTTGTTAAAAAAATTTGTTCATCTTGCCTAATTGTTTTAATCGGTTACGGATGGTAACTTCAATTGTTTCCCCACACTGTTTTGAAAGCTCATTATGTTGATGTAGGAAGGTCTTTTTTCAAGAAAAGTAACAATCCGTCTGTTCTCAAAGGGAGACTGTGTTTCTTATCAGTACACATGGTCAGATTCTTACATTGATAAGAATTACATGAAAAAGTCAAAATGGCAATTTTTAGAAGTGTTTTATTTGAGCGCATAATGAAAATTGAAAATATGTGTTGGTTGACGCAGAAAAGAACGGCACTCGAAAGCTTTAAACAGTGCCATTTTTTCATTCTTTCTGCGGCGATATAAATATGAGCCATGTATTTTGAAAGTGACCCAAGTCCATTTAAGTTTAAATTGAGATATTTAAGAGTTTGCGTTTCAATGAAATTAAAAATATACGTATAGAATACCAATGTATCACACTCCTTAAGTGTATCTAAGAGAGTTAAATTTACAATTCCTATTAAAATAATAGCAATTATTAAGTGAATAATATGTGTCTTTTTACCAAGAATGGACTTAAGCCACTTTCAAAATTAACAACTAGATTTGTCATAAAATTTGAAACAGCCCAAGTCCATTCGGTATAATTTAAAATGCTTCAAATTGAAAAAACAATATTCAATTTATTTTATATTTCATTACAAAACTTGAGAAACACCATTTATGCAATTCAGGAAATCTTCTAACTATATAAATTACATAACAATTTACTCCTCATTTATATTTTGTGTATGGGGGAGGGATTTGAAGAAGCCATGGAGCTCCGATGGTATATACCGTAGTAAGTCCATCATATCCTTGTATTTCGCTGTTGTAATTTTTCTTATATTTTTATAAAGTGGTGTCAATACAATATTTTCGAATTTTCTTAGTCTTCCCCGATGTGGTAATAAATTCAGTATTTTAAACTCTGCATTCTCATCCGTTGATATCTTATAGAAAATTTTATATGGTTCATTTCTCAAAAAACGCATCCAGCATATTTTCAACCAATTTATTGTTTCTCCGTTAGAATTCTTTACCCTTTTAAAAATTGCATCCTCCAAAAATTTTGTTGATATGAAATCCTCTTGTTTCATTTCATTTAAAATAAAGTTGTTACCTTTCCGGCACTTCTTGATAACATTATAATAATCTCGGGGGACAAACAGTAAATTATTTTTCTTTAATGACATTTCTACAACTGACAAATGGACTTAGGCCACTATCAAAATAAAAATTTGTATCATTCTATTAACCAGCTAATTTCCTTTTTACAAAATCTTTCTGATTTTAAACATATTAGTTACAATTTGCTTTAGAATGAAAAGATAACGTAGAAATGTAAATATTAAAATTGCTAGTTTGATTTTTCTCGCTAATGGACTTGGGCCACTTTTAAAATAAACGGCTCATATAATAGAATTTTCATTCTATTTTGAAATCCATGAAAGGTTCCACGCATTGAAACGAGCGGATACACTAAAAACGCAGCAAGAAATCTTGATTGGGTACGAAGGACAAACGAAATTCTAATAGATCGCGCATTGACGATGCGCGCCGCAAAAATTTGTGTACGTACGAGGCGTGTCTAAGTGGCATCGCAAACGTTTTGTACGACCGTCACGTTGCCCATGTAAACGAGACCGTTTAGCGGCCATTGAGCGACAAATGTGGCTGATAATAATCGGAGATCTCCTTCGCCGAGTAGGCTCGTTTCGTTCGAAAGGCCGAAGTGCACGTGCAGGGAGTCAACGCACCGATGAATAATAGCAACACTCTCTGTCTGCTGCACGTGAGCGCTTATAAATTTCAGGCACTTAGCAGCCCCAATTACACAGCGATAACATTCGCTGGGGAGTTTCCGAGCAAAGAATCACGGTTGAACTGGGAACCGTATTCGCGAATTGCGTGTCTCCCTTTCTAAACCCGTCATCCGCTTGCAATGCGTGGAATGGTGCGAACACGTCATTTTAATCTGCACCCGCGGAACAATGAAACTGATGTCGCCGACGACCGTCGTCGTCTTAAGTGAAAGACGTTAACCCCTTGCTTTAACATTTCTTTCGCAATTCCGCTCACCGGAGCTGGCTCAGCGTCGATAATAATTCGCTGGTAGCACGACGAATTCCACTTAAAATAGAGCTAGCCGAGGCTTGAAATCGCATTGGAAATAATTGTTTAACACTAAACCTAATGCAAATTACGCCTCGTAAACGAAAAAATAGGACTTTTGAGGGTGATAGCGTCCTAAATCGATCTTTTATCTAGCGTTTTTGACTACTGAAAAATCCCACTTTTATATTATCGAGAAATGAGAAGGCGAATCCCCGCACCCTTGCAATCCTGCAAAAAGGAGTCTAACCCTTTAAGCAGAACAGTTTACTAAATAATATATTGCGATCGCCAAGGGTGCGTCCAACGTGTTAATAAACAATGCTTATATACTTTCGCGAGTCATTGGAAGCGTTTCGAGGAAGACAAACGGATAGAAAATAGAAAAACAGAATGATTAAGACAACGGGATATTGCGAGACGGCCGAGAGTGATTCGAACTAATCGAATGATAGAAATGATTTCCTCAGGCATCGTGTTCCATCGCAGCAATCACTTCCTGTGCCTAATCTGACGCGGCAAGACCCCTTTCCAAGTCCACCCAACCACAACACGACGCTACTTAAATCATTCTTCCCCATTGACTTCTGCGTCACGTAGACCTTGTATACCAGCGACAACTGAATCGCACTGTCCGCTGCGTACTCGTTTGTTCTTTCAATGGAGATTTTTCATGACGCGGCTATCCGTCGCGTTATTATCGGTCGCGCACGGAAACCCATCGTGCGTGCGGTCTTTCATTGCCGAGGATATCTCTTGCGGATCTCTTCGAACATCCTTCAACCCCGACGCATCGTTACATCAACAAGGTACCGTTACCGACGTTGAACCATTTTCTTCGGAATATATGTTGTGGTTAGGCACTCTATGCGATTCGAGACACCTACTAGATTTCTTTCGGGAGACGTTCAAGATGATTCTACAGTGTCTGTATACCGGATGGGCTAAAATTCGGGACACAAAGCGACGCGACCCACAGTGCGTCAATGGGAATTTTGTCGTGGGGGACAGTAATCACTAGACTGCGGATTTTATGCATTTATGACAAAAATGAGTACGTACAATTTAATGCAGTGGACATATTAAAAATATTTAAAGACATTATTAGTTTCAGCTTAATAGGATAATTAAAAGAAGAATAGAATTTTTATTTGGCTTCTGTGTCCTGCAATCAATGCAAACATTTTTTATTTTGCATAAAGATCCGCAGTCTAATAATCACATTTTGAGTTTTAATGACGTATTTATACACATTTTAATATAAGCGATTAATAAAATTAAATGTTCAGAATTAACACATTATTTACCGGCGATTATCTCATAATTTTTTAAAGTCTATGATCCATGACTAAGGATTTTAAACCAACAAGTCACCCTCAGTAACGCAATCTAATTATCTCGTTTAGGATTATTATGTAAAAGAAGATTTTTAAACTTCCTTTTAGTACAGAACAATTATTGAAAAACCTATTAATAGGCTTCCGGTAGATGACGTCGTTCATCGTAATAAAAGTGACACAAGTCAGAAAAGAAAATGTTAGAAGAGAGTCTCATTTGAAAATTACCTAAAATTGTCAATTTTATGGATTGTATATCACCAACTTAGAAATGTAGAAATTTTATGAAGTACACCACAATTTATATATCTATTATCGTTTTAGAAATATATTTTGAGTTGTGTCACCGTTTTTTATGAATGATCGAAGCGTTAAAAAGCCAATTAAAAGCTCAATGTGTCCCTCGTGTGTCAAATGGACAAAATGGTAAAGCACATCAAATGAAATGAGACGATGAATAATTAACTTCGCTAATTATTTTGTTAAGAATAAAGTGTTTACTGTTCGAAATCGTTCGGGCGCGAATGACTATCTGTTACAGTTTAAAGTAAAGCAATGGAAATCTTTCCTTCGTTCGACGACTACGTACGACTGAAGCAAGGAGTCCTCATTTTCTCCTCCTTGAGAGCGTACCTGTTTATCTTACGGCAGGGTCGTCTTATTGGGCCACGCGTTTCATGCATAACACGTGTTGGATAACAGTTCGCGTATCATGTGCCGCACCATCAGCAAAGGGTAGAGCAACATCGCGTCTGTAATCAGTATAACATTAAATTTTACGGGACTTTCTAATTTCCCGTCAAACGAAAGCGTCAGCCGCGCGGCGAATTCCAAGGAAAACCGAACCCCAGCTCCGGAGGCAATAATCTTTCCGCAATTAAAACCAATTAGGCTCGATCACAAAATTTCACTTTCGACGGACCGTTCTTGTAACCTTGAGGAGAATGTCTATACACTCTATACATTTGGGGGGGGGAGAGGGTGAGGAGAGGGTGGGGAGCAACAACAATGCGTACGTTCTACGATCTCCACCTGTTCGTACGCCCGTGAACTTCTAATCAAGGCGACATGCCACTTTCCTGCACTTAACGGAGACTGGCGAAAGTCGAATCCGTTCCACTTCCGCTTTACCAAATCGGAAGCTTCGGACAGGCGGACGTTTGACGAGCATTTCATCAGCCGATGGAACAAGTTTGAAATTATTAGTATCCTTCGCTTGCGAATTCGTTGGGTTGCATTCTGAACCATTATGAGTAGAGATGGCGTTTAAAATCACTCGTGGTGATTTATCACAGTGATCGCAAAATCGCTCGAATTAAATTTTCATAACAATTTAATATTATCCTCAGTAATACTATAATAAATTATCAATCTTGGTTGTGATTATTTCACGATCACGACTGTGATCCTAACTTTTTTATCTTGAGTCATAGTAATTCTTCATTTTGAGCTAAAAAATTGTAGATTTGTTATGTTCTTTATTTCTTTCTCTTATTGAATTTCGTTTTTGCTTTTTAGATTAAGTATTTTTATATATATTTATATTACATATTGTTTATATAAGACATATAAATACATATATTAATTTTTTATATTTTTGTTTCTATTTAAATTGTACTATTTGTATTAAGTTTTTATACATTTGTATATCTTTTATATATACAATATACCACACAATATAAAACATTTCGCAAAGTTTAAAGTCTGAAAAATTTTAAATTTAATTTTCTTTTACAATTCATAGTCATTAGTTATTACTAATGATTAATTTATTCATTATTCTTCTTGGTTTTATGTTTTATTATGTAACATGTCCCGAGAACACAAATTTCTATATAGAGTGACAAAAACAGTTATGTTTCTATGCTCTCCACTAATCAGAAGCGATCACAAGAAGTTGGAACGAACGTGATCGAAACACGAGTGATTCGGAAGTAGCAGTTCATCCCATCTCTAATTATGAGTAGGGCTTGCAATCCCGCATAGATTGATCTTTTATCTAGCGCTTTTGACTACTGAAAACCCCATCCTTGCATTATCAAGAAATGAGAAGGCGCGTCCCAGATCCTTACAATTTTGGAAGAACGAGTCTACCCCCTTAACTAAAAAAAGGTGGCTGCGAGAGATCTTACTCAAAGACAGAAAGAATAGGTTAATTTGTGGATATATAAAATGATCTATACTATTACAATATTCATTCTAAACTCAGCATTCCTTGTAAAATAACATGATTAAAGTGTTGGGAACGGTAGCTGTTCCGTTTCTCACACAGTGAGCGCTTTTACTCTCAAACGTGCCGTGGCAATAGAATTAAAGAGAAACTTTGTTTCGTTCAACTCTACCGAAGTGGGGATGAAATCTTGAATAGATAACATTATCCTTCTCCGAACTGTTACCATAATAGATCGGGTAACAACAGGACCGTAATATTTTATGGTGGCGCTCGTTAATTACTCCAGTAATTCCGGGTTTATCTTGACGCGATAGTTGCTGGCGTTAACTATTAGCCGCGACATCGGGTTTCTTATCGCTGCTACTAGTGTTACGCATTAGAATGGTCACGAATAAAATCGTCGTGAAGGCGTGGAGGTTCTACACGACGAACCTAACCCTGCAACCTTATAAATATGTATGGCTACTTTCGGTTGCACCACGGCGACCGAGAATCTGTTTATGCGGAACGATCTTCCTCTCGAGATAAATCGATAAAAAGTTTCCCGTTATGTAAGTTCGCTGACACGAGTTGTTTTATCAACAGACGACGTATGAAGCGTGATCAATTCGGACCGGAGCCAATCGCATTACATATTATCATCGTCGAAATATTGGAATGGCTTGCAGACGATATGACTTGGAGACTTTATCTGAGACAATTCCGGAGAAAACCAGCACAACTCGAAAACCACTAGTTTGGAGAAAATCCCATTTAAAGATTTAATGAAAGTTCAACTGAATATCACTTATCTCCATAAAATCACATCAGCAATATCTTCTACTTTGTTTAAAGTACATACTTAGAGGTAACTAACTTTTGTATAATTTTTTTTCTTCTAACCGAAATATTAACCCTAAGGGTTTAGAGATGACACTTTCCTTAAAAAAAAAACATAACTGCCCTCTAGTGGCCGGATATGCGAATTACATTTGTGACACTCTTCCACATAAAATATACCAATTTTTCATTTTGATTATGACGTAAGCGAACAATCGCAATTTTTTGAGTTATGCCGGTTTTCTTCCGAAGTAGCGATATACAGTTACTCACAAAATTGAGCGTACACAAGCTATAAAAGTCTATAAATTTAAATCCCCCAATTTTAAATTTTAGTTTATTTTTAATTATTTTTAATTTAATTTTTTATTTGTTCGATAAACAAAAAAGAAATCATTTTTTCGCATATTCAATGTTTGTACACACAATGTGAGGTCGTAATGAATGATTAACCATTAAAAATAAATCAAGCAATTCAGTTTGTATTGCGTTATTAACAGAAATGCAGTACATTTCCTCGTCACAAACTTGAGCGGACAGGAGGAGAATTGATTAAAAACTATGATTTGTTAGCAAAACTTCACGACGACTGCACAAAGAGAACAGAAGTAAATATTTCTACACTAAAATTAATGATAGAGTTGTTTTGTGGGGGTAGATCCTCGGGAGAAAAAAATTGGAGAAATAAATAAATAAACTAAAATCTAATAATAATAAATCTAAAATCATATTGTTATAAGTAGACTGCGGATTTTTATGCAAAATTGTGGGCCGCAGGAGTGAAATAAAAACGTGGTAAAATTGATTTCATCCCTTAATTAAAACAATATTACAACATTTTGAAATTTTTCGAATCTTCTATTGTTTTATATTTCACCTAGCCAATTTTTTCATAAATGCATAGAGATCCGCAGAGTCGTAAGTTTTTCTAATATGTAGTATAGCTTTCTCTGAAATTCCGGGATAGTTTGGCATTCGACCGAGATTTCGGGACAGTAACTTCAATTCCGGGACAGTAACTTCAATTCCGGGACAGTAACTTCAATTCCGGGACAGTAACTTCAATTCCGGGATAGTCCCGACCAATCTGAGAGGATTCGCAACCCTAACTACAGATATGACAAAATTGCTTCAAATCGCAGCATGTCTACAAATGTTCAAACTTGTATAACAGATTTTTAGTATGCTACACCGTCGTATTACAAGTTGTACAACAGCACCACAAACGTTGTAACCGTAGTTTAAACAGTCGTTGCAACTTCTGTCGTACAATTAGTTGTACAATAAATCGTATAGTCTGCAGGCCGTTGCAGAGAAGCAATCGTCACGCGGTGTTAGTGCGTCTGGGAAACCACGAGCTAGCTTAGCTTCTTCGAGGTATTTCGAAATTCCATGACATCAGGTGAATTATCGATTAGCCGAAGTTAGAAGTTAGCCATTGAGCGAAGAAAACATTCGCTTCGTAGAATGTGAAAGTTCGCGTAACGTCGGGTACTGACCGATGCACCGACTGCAGACGATTTTTGACCTAGCTGAAAGCGCCTGGTCCGAAAACAGCGAAAGCAGATGCGAGTATATGGGTCAAGGATGGTGTGACGTCATATATTTATGCGTTCTCATCAACGATTCCTCGTTGATACAGTCAATTAAAATTTTTGATGGTATATGTCGTAATCGTGCGACGCCGGTTACGACGAGTGAATCATTCGATTACGCGAACGTTGGCCAGATTGATCGAACCCATCGAAATTATTGGGATCAAAAGCCCGTGGACAACCGGGGACCAAAGTGGTGCACGACGGAGGACTTCAATTTCACTTTCACTCTGATTATACTTCGGTATTGGAAGGCGCTGCGTTTATAACGTCACGACACGCGTCGATTGCAATTAAGGCGGTAGACTCGTTTCCAGAATTGCAAGGGTGCGGGATTCGCGTTCTCATTTCTCGATAATACAAAAATGGGGTTTTTCAGTAGTTAAAAACGCTAGATAAAAGATCGAAAGCTATCTTCATAGCTACATGCTGCCGAATAATGCAAATTACGCCTCTTAAACGAAAAAATAGGACTTTTGAGGGCGATAGCGCCCTAGATCGATCTTTTATCTAGCGTTTTTGACTACTGAAAAACCCCATTTTTGTATTACCGAGAAATGAGAACGCGAATCCCGCACCCTTGCAATCCTAGAAAAAGGAGTCAACTCCCTTAAAGTCACCAACTGTAAGTTCAGTTGCGTATGAAGATAGCGAATGTCCCACACAGATTTATTAGTAGACTGCAGATCTTTATGAAAAATAAAAATTTTTTATCTGAATTGCAACAAACCAGAGTGAAATAGAAAGCTATTTTCTTTTTTAATATGTTGAATAGGCTGAAAATAATACAACAGAACTTTTAAATTCTTCTAATAGTTTTGCTGTTTTAGATTACATCTACTCATTTTTGTTATAAATGCATAAAATCTGCAGTCTATTTATTAGGTTGGAGGGAAAGTTCTGTCGTATTGTATTTTAGTTATATTACTGTCGTAATATTTTAAAGAAAACATTTGAATCAATTTATAAAAATATATGTTTAATATTGTTCAATGATATAATTTTCGTTATTTGTAACAACTCGTTGCCATCTTTCAGATAACCTGTCAATTCCTGTTTCGCAATGATTCTTTAGCAACTTGTGTTTTTGATTTACATGCACAATTAACTGCTTATTTAAAATACGACAGAACTTTCCCTCTCTTCGAAAGTTTTAGGCTTCTAATTATTCTACCCTTTGCACCGATAATTATTTATTTAACTGAGTTACACTCCGTTCATTAATACTGATAATGGTATTGATAGGTATGATCTACATACTCCAACAAAGCTACACATGGAATTGTAATTGAATTATACGATGTTATAACATATTGCAATGTGACAATGAATTATTTCAAATACTCTATTATTTTTATTTGACAAACAACATAAGAGAAATATTTTTATTCTGTGTTCGATTCAAATAAATAATTTTTTATTTTAAATATTTTTACATAAGATTAACTGAGTTGTATAACAGTAACTTCAACTGACAATGAGTTACATGCGTCAGGCACTATTCTATTTCAGAGTTCAGACACAGTTGGCAACGCTGACAAGACAGAATTAAAGAGTACTTGTGATTTTCTTCAAAGAAATATTCGATCAAATAAAAAATAAAATGAGAGAGATTATTTTATATAAATTCTAAGTAACGAAATCTAATCTAAAGAAAAATGATTTGCCTGTTGAAATAAAATAACACGTGATTATTTCATATAACATCTAGCCAACTAAGATAACATATTATCTTAACTATTATTTTTCTAATTTTTCTATGCGAATAATGCACAAGTCTGGATAAGCAAGCTTTGAACCATCTGACCTCAATTTCCAGTAAACCGCCATCGTATAAACAAAACTAAAGGCCACAGAGTAAACTTTGCACTTGGTTGGTAGTTGCTTGGCTATAAGTATCAAAGATATTCCAAGCTAACAGTTGCAAGGAAATACCGGAGTTAGTAAATGAAACTGTCAAACGAACCGTGTATGCAATATCCAGAGAAAATTAACGTTCGAGCAAGCTTCGCTTCACAAGAGTGTAGTGTCTTATACAAATTGGTAGATGTGTCGCGGTGAAAGGTCTAATTTTCTAAGTGACATTCCACGACGTTCGTTGCCGTAACGGTTCTACAGGTGTAGGTGTAGGTGCAACGAATTCGTTTACCGTATGTTCATCTGGCGACATTGGTTCATTCATTGGACAGCTCACATAATGTGCGCGCTGCATTTGGCTAGTGACAGATTTGTGTCCCCACCATAGACAATACAGTAGCGGACAAAAGTTTAAGACGACTATATTTTCAGTAGATTATCGCATTTTATTAGAGATGCTAAACGTCTAATAGTTCCCAATTGCTCTTAAGTGTCGAAGTTCAATAGAGTATCTTCTGACGGAATACGGTATATCAGACGTCTCAAAGGTGAAGATCTTAATCCAAACTGCACCATAGGAACACTCAAGCACGGTGGTGGTTGTGTAATAGTGTGGGCATCGTTCTCGCGAAACAGTCCAGGACTAATTCAAAAAATTAATGGCATTAAGGTTTCAATATCTGGACATTATGAAGGAAACCATGATACCTTATGCGCGTGAATATATGGGAGACAATTTCATCGTCCAGCAGGATAATGGTGCCAAACATACTTCTAAAATCGTGAAGCAGTACTTTACAGAAGAAAATATTACTGTTTTACCATGGCCATCACAATCACCGGATCTCAATCCGATTGAGAACTTGTGGAACATTGTTTAAAGGAACGTACACGAATATAAATCTAAAAATTTGAGTGACCTTTACACTGCAATTGAAACAGAGTGGAACGACATTTCAATAGAACAATGTGTAAAGCTAATTGATTCAATGTCATAAAGATGTGCTGCAGCCATTAAAAATAACGGTTACGCCACAAAATATTAACTTTTAAAGAAATTATTGTTACTTATATTAATGTAAATACCTTTTCCATAAATAAGTCTTAAATTAATGTCCGCAGCAAATACAGCATTGAAAGTTTCATGCGCATTCTGCCAAACATTGTTTATGTTTTGGAAGAGTCTAGGTTGTTCGTAGATAGAGTGCGAATATATGTGTAAATGTTAAGAACAGTTGAGGATTGTCCGACGTTTAGTATCTCTAATAAAATGTGATAATCTTCTGAGAAGATAGTCGTCTTAAACTTCTGTCCGCTACTGTATATGTATACTATACATATACTTATAGACCGAGTATCTGGTGTCCACAAATCACGTCACAAGATAATTCAAAATCTAAGGTCTATTCCCCACGCCTCCGCCGCGGGTCGGTCATGTGATACGTTTCGTCTCTGTCGTGCTTGTATCCGGTACTTGAAGAGAGTGGGTAACTCTTTTCCCATCAATTCGTGCTCCCTCCCCTCATCTAGCCACACTGGAATGAACACTTTTCAGTGAATAAACTTATTTCGTATTAAACAAAAGAATAAAGATGTCCTCTTCGTGTTTCATACAGTAATTCTTTTGTAAGTGTTTCGCTAAAGAGATCTTCTGTTTTAGAACTAGAGCGTGGATTTTATACGTTGATTGTCAAAAATGAATTGATGCAATTTAGGGTAGTCAAAAGATTAAAAGAATTTAAGAATATCAATATGTTATTTCCAAATTATTAAGATGATTAAAGAAAGGGAGCTTTTTTATGACCGTAGTTTCCTGCAAAATTAATGCAGACAATTTTTATTTTGCATATTCCGTAATGTATTTATGAGCCACTTGACACTATATTAATTTATTTAGCAGTCGTTCGAACGATATCCCCCGTATTCAAATTAATATTGTTATGGTGAGATTAGCAATTTGTATTTTGACCTATAATAAGCTTATATAAGATAATTGTGTAATTATCAATGGAGTGTCTCTAATCGTGTCTAAAAGTGATGTCACATCCACCATATAGCCCGAACATTGCACCATCAGATTACCATTTATTTCGAAGTTTACAAAACTCTTTGAATGGTAAAACATTCACTAATGATGATCTGAAATCGCACTTGGATTAGTTTCTTGTCGATAAGGACTAGAAGTTTTATGAGCGCGGAATTATGAAGCTACCAGAAAGATGGCAAAAGATCAGAAAACTTGGTTTTCATTTCACCTTAAAATACCGAAATTACTTTCTTGCCAACCTAATAATTTCAACAGACAGCTTAAGTGTTCATTGAACAGGTGACCCCACTACAGTTCGTTTCTCGCCTCAGGACTGACAAGGCGTGTTTCATTTTGTGACGGTCCAGATTCGTTTCGTTCACTTCCGTTTCATTATTCCCTCGAGGATACGATTCCGTAAGAACAATCGCGTTTTACCATATCCACCTAGGCTATAGAGCGGTTCCCTATTCAGTTTTCTTCCTGTTGTCAGACTCTCGTTCCTATTCTTTTGTATCCTCGAGTCGGAAGTTGGCATCGGTCGTTAAATCGGTAAAAGTCTCGCGAGACCCGAGAAAGGGGCAAAAAATTACCTGCCGATATTCGGATCACGGACTCTAGCACGAGAGGGGCTCTACCAACGATTACCAACAATCAACGAAACCGCGGACCGAGGAAACTGCGTAATTGTCAGCGGTCCCCGAGACAGTAGACCCATGTTCAACAAGTAATGAGCGGCGTGCCTCGAGCGCGCGGCGCAACGAGGCAAAACAATTGCGTTAGCAGGACGATTGCCAGGTTGGAAGAAGTCCAAGGGCCCTGGGGCAACCTTCGTACGCTTGTGCGACACACGCATGAACGGCGTCGTTCAACGCGGTATCCGCTCCAGGACCTTGATCTTGGAAGAGTAGATCGCGGAGAAAAAGAGATCGCGGAGGATTTAAATAGCTCACCTTCGGCTATTCTAATGGGATATTAATGGATTCAGGGGAGAAAAAAGGTTCCGATTTGCATCGCATGACTTGCGCGGAAGGCGACACGGAAATAGGCGAAGTCGTGTCCTTTTGGACACGCGTCTCAATGAACACCGCGACCGGATGGACACAGTCCACTTGGAGCAATACCGTTAACGCTGGCTGGCAAATAAATCGCAGTCGGCGTGCATAGCAATCAATCGCGTCACCCGGACGTTTATCAAGATGTACAGAGTTGCCTGCACGCGATCGAACGTGCCGGACAACTACCTTGAAGGAGGGTCTCGTAGCTTTTGCCGGTCACTCAGAATTTCGGGTTCTGGAAATCCGCCGAGGTCCTTGATCGGCCGACACTCCATCTTATTCTGTATTAATCCTTTCTCTGAAGGGTTATCAGGGGAAACGCTGATAGACCGAGGTGTTCGTCCGGCGATCAGGTGGGGATGAAGGTCGCACGCTGCCTCGTGCAAATGCCTCGAGAACGTACACCTAGACCTACAAAACGAGATTACTCGGGGCTATCTACCGGCATGCAGCCCGTTGCATCGCGTATGCACGCGTGCACTCGCCCATACGCCGACAGACACCGTGAACCGGGAGCGGAGAACGCATCTCTCGCTGCAGTCTGAAAGAACTACGTATCTTCGTCCATCTGGTATCGCGGAAGGTATCTCGTCAGGATAGTTGCGAGGTAGTTCAGTAATCGTTTTATATCTGATCAGCAGAGCGCCAGTGTCGTTATCGGAATGGTGAACGTGTGTAATGGATGATCAGGATCCTGAGAAGAGTGTTGTGCATTTTATCTTCAGGACTGGTTCCTTACAATATTAATTAGCGTCATGCTTCATACACAGGGTGTATGAAGAGTGTATGAATTATTTCCTCGTGTGCTTTTCAGAAATAGTTGCAAGGGAGATCCTAGGATAATATTTCACAATAGAAGTTTTTCTGTAGGCAATGATTAGGTTAGATTTACCTTTATGACCCTGTAGAATCATTAGCTTTTGTTACACCCTGTACGTTGCGTTGCCGCCGAGGTTCGCAAGACCGTCGGTGATCAACGGGTTTGGGAGGCGGTCACGGTGAAGAGATTGCTCGAAGACATCCTATACCAGTTTGAAAGCAAGCTTTTTCTCGTTCTAGGTGGTACCGCCACAGGCAGCCGCGAGAGATGTGGTCACGAGCGCGATTCCTGGTCCTGGCGTGGATGCTCGCGTTGTTGGTGGGAACGCGGGTCAGCGACGGGTCGCAGGGGCCGCGTCTCGGCGGCGCCGTAAACATCTTCAGCCGATACGGCTACCTGAGCATCAGCATGAGAGTGTTGCCCAGAAACGATACCGACACCTGGATATTTCGGGAGCCGACCCTTGACGTTTTCACGAACCCGGTACCGGCGACGGCGAACAAACAGCGCCAACAATCGGCGTTCTTTGACGGCGACTTCCACATGGAGTTCTGCGACAACATCCGGCAGCTTCTGCAGGCCTACTTCCGGGACTTCACGTTCGAGAACCTGGAGAGACCTTGGCGGGCGTTCACCGGCAGCTGGTCGAAAGCCGCCATCGCCCGGCACTTAGGCATCAACGCCTCTTTCATCTCCGGCGAATATTGTTACGTACTGGTGCGCGTCGCCAGGTTCCGGGAGAACCAGAAACTGGCTGGCACCGCAGAGTCGATGATCCTCGACGAGGCCGTTTTCAGGGAAACGAAGAACGTCACGGTCGGCGATACCGCGAGCGTCGTTCGATTCATCAAGAACTTCGGCTCGCACTATATCGCCTCCTATGTCACGGGGAATTCCTTGTATCAGGCGAGAATTTTTAAATAATGATAAATTAAAGAACTTCCAACTGTGAAAGATCAAAAACATATACAGTCACTCACAGTAAAAATCGTAGTGTCCATCAATGGATATTTTAACTCACAAGGAGGAGTCACAGTGGTGGGGCCGTCGATTTTGATGAAATTTTTTCTGGTGAATCTAGAACAAAAATAAGCAGACCCATGTCCGAGTGTTTTGGACAATATTTATTATTTATGAAGATAATTAACATTTAAATTGATATCCAAAAAATATCTTGATATGCTTCATTTCTTAATCAACTATTCCGGGCTTTATCTGATTTAGTATTCTTGGTACGCATGAATGTTGAACACTCTGACATGGTCCTGCTTCTTTTTGCTCTAGATTCACCAGAAAAAATTTAATTAGAATCGACGACCTCACCGCTGCGACCTCTCCTTGTTAGTTCAGTAACTGAATAAGAATTTTGCCAAAAATTGAATCATAACTCTTAGAAACTAAAGAAATGGAAATTATTTGTTATTATAAAAATGTAGCCGAAACTGATCTCGCAAACAAACTATCCTTTGTTTCGTAAATGTTACGCGAACAATAGTCACGAGCTGTTTTTCCTATAAGTGAACACTTTAAAACCGTCAACGTAATTGCACAAGGTTGCTCATGATTTAGAGGGAACGAGAATTGTGATACGAAATGTTTATCTTCCATCGCTAAAAGATTCTGATAGATGTTGCGCTCGGGTACTGTTCGGTTTATAGCATCTGCAATACTTTGCATCATCGTACTCGAGGCGATGAGGGTTACATAAGTTGCCTAATTGAAATTCACGTCGATATAACTTGAGAGCCCGATATTTTGTTAATTATATACGTCCTTGTCAGCCGAGTACGGATACTGTGGAAAAGTTGGATTTTATGATAATTTTCTTCTATTCGACACGGATCTTCTCTCAAAGCCTACGTAGTCAATCTTGCGCGTAATGACTTTACATCCTTAAACGTCTTATGAAATAGAAGAGATTGGTAGGTACTTGATATTTATTACTTCAGCTCACTTCAAGAATATTCGCAACAATATTTGAAACTAACTAGTATCCGATGGTTGTAAAAACTCGTATTTGAATTTACCTTATAAAGATAACAAGATTAAATTTATTTGAAGTTCGTGATCGTTTACCACAAAAGCATCTTTATAATTTCAATAATTATGAAATCAAAAATCTGGAACCGGTCATTTGATCGGTGGCGGTAGGTTTAGTGTTAATTAATTATACAGTCACAGCAGTGGCGCGTTACCCTATGGGCAACTTGGGCAAATGCCCGGGGCCCCGAACACAAACCAAGATCCAAGATCCAAGATCCAAATTCTACCCGAAATTCTACTTTGCCCAAGGACCCAACTAGTTATAACGCGCTACTGAGTCACAGTGCTAAGTGCGGTACTGATTGCATCCAACTAACAAGTATAATTTTTGTTTTAGGTATTCGTTTACACGCCTCAAGCGTATCTGCGCATAAAGGAACGTTTGAAGACCCGTGGAGTAGCGAACCTATCGAATCTCGAGTTAAGCAATTACTTCTCGCCGTGGTACGCCGAGCACATCGGCACGATTCAAGCGGCGAGCGGAAACCGCACCGTTGAAGCATGGGCGGTGGAAAGGCTCCGTAATCAATATTATATATTCTCGCACGCCAGCTTACTGAAACTGCATGGGGACGCGATGCTGCTGAAGCAGCTCGACGAGCTACTGGGCAACGAGGCACTGTTGCAGCTGCAACTGCGAACACTGGCGCCGATCTTCAACGATACACAGCGGCGCGAATGGTTCCTCGAGGTGATCGACAATTACTTTAAGTTGTGGGAAGTGAACATGTGAGGACACCCGCCGACGTTGAAAGAAACGCACAAACAGTCGGTGTCGGCTTCGTTTCCCTCGCGTGATCTGGTCCACGTCTTTGCACAATGGAGAAGGAAGCTCCAATTACTTCCAGCGAGGACCAATCATCTGCAGCTCGAAGAGAATCTCAGCTCCGGATCGTCGTGAATCGAGATCCACTCTGAAAGTTCACTACCGTTCTCCGTCGAACGGATACTAGGATGTAGGAGAGAAACGGTCAACTGTCGTATTGTTATAAATAAGTATTTATTATTATAATCGATAATAGAAAACATTTTTATACAAACGTTTTAAATATATCACAAGCATTTTCGCAAAAGTGTCTTGACTGAAAAATAAGCGACGTCTTGTTTCTTTAATTATTGTTACGTTCTAGATAGTAGTTGTATTGCTTTAATTCGGTTATCCTGGAGGGTAATTCGATTTACGAAGAAACAAGACTCGCGATCTTTTTCTCTTTCGTGTTGAGTTTGACTATTCTCCTTGAGTTAGGTGAAGTTTGGTCGACGAACCAATTCATGTGAAAATAAACATACACGGAACGTGATTTGAGACTTACGAAGTCATGGACATTTTTAGTAGAATTAAAATAAATTAATACAAATACTGAGTACGAGTAAAGAGAATGTTAGTGTGTATTTTCCGTAAATAGTCGAAATTGGTTTGATAAGCATGGTGAGATGACTGATGAATGGAACTTTATGATAATGTTAGCTTGTTTGAAGATGAAATGTCATGTGTTAGACTAAGTTTAATGTTTTTTCTCGTTTCCCTTCGTACAACAAACTTACTTCAATAAAAGTAGTGAGAGCACAAAACAATTTTCATAAGAAGTTTTATACTAATAGCATTAAAATGGACGTTACTTCGAAATTGAAAAGTACACTAAAGTGTATGTACAAATCAGTATTTTTATATGTAATCCAAGTGTACTTTGTATAAATTATAATGTAATCGACGCTTAAAGGTGGGACCTAGGAACTTTATTTTAGCGGTTTTGATAAATTCTTATGCACAAAGTGACTTGCTACCAAAAACAGAATGGCGTCATATTGTGAATAAAAAGAATCATTTGTTCGTAAGTTAACGTATCATAAACAAAACGTAACAATACTTACGCGACGTGAACTATCATGTAGAAAACAAAACTATGTAAAACGTTTTTAAAAATTTAATTGTCTGCAACTTGAACGATATCCTCCCAAAGCAAACGGTCAACAATACAAGTAAATATACTCCAATCCTCGACAATATTGACTATGGTGAAATGATCTAATTCTATGAATGCAATAATGCTCGAGTTCAGAATTCAAATATCGTAGTAGCCGTCATCGCTCATTCGCATTCGAGTTATAGAAAAATCTGAACGTTAACTGTGTCTCACTATCACCTCTTGAAAGTTTGTGCTCAATCCGTCTTTTTGAAAGTATGAAATTTTGCAGAGGCTTGTTGCTCTCTACCTAGTTTTCTACCGTTGACGACCAATATGACTGGTGTTTCAACTCGTATAGACTTGAAATCGAAGTCCTGGAAAAAGACACATAATAAGTACTATAAATATCACAGCAATGTGTTCGCGTTACACCTACATTATTAAGATAAGAAAACTTCTGGTGGATAACGAAAGGTTCAGGTATAGCCACAGAATCTCCTACAGTAACTCCACGACCCTTAGCCAGATTGTATACTGTTACGGCTATACACGTTTTCTCCTCGTCAACGAGACAAAAAGCGCTGAAAGATTATGTATTTATTAAATAAGATAATAAATACTGTTTCTTACTTATTATTTTTTCTTTAAACGGTACGGAATACACTCACAAAGGTACGCAATCTGTATCTTGTATCCAACATACTACTTTTCCGAATACTACTTTTTCTGGATTGACCCCAACAGCTAAATCTTTTAGCATTGTCAATTCTAGTTTCACAGTTTTCTGACCAGATGTGAATGAGCCACCCTTGTATGGTCCCAAATGTTTAACATCTAATGCCTACAGTTAATCAGAAACCTATAAATATGTACATGTACCAAAATCATACATTAAATGTACTAAATTTTCTACAATCTTAAACAATGGAGTACAATGAAATCATGACGTATAATATATATGAATGAAAAATGTAATTTTTATATGGAAAAAGAATTTTAAATACCCGTATCATTTGGTACAATCGCTTTGGTTTTACTTTTCCATTATTGTTTACTAAATTTTGCACATCTTTTAGGTACTGTAACAATTCATCTCTCTTAGTGCGTGGTGTGTCCCATATTGGATCTAGTAACATTGCCCTTTCGAATGATTTCAATGCTGCATAGTACTCTTCTTGATATTTTAAAGCCTAATACAATTATTTATTTGTATAAATAGAAATCTGAATCCAAGTGTCGCATTTGAAGACTATAAAATACCCACCACTGCTTTATTATGGAATAAGTGAGAATTACTTCCAGCTACAATGTCCTTTTCCTGAAAGTAAATTTGTAACGCAGTTAAATTATAGGATTGGAGAACTAAAGATGTATTAGTATGTACAGTGATTCCTATTAATATTCAGGCGCCCTCGAAAGAACGATAACATTTTTAATATTGGAATTTACGATTCGAACTTTTTTGATAGAGCAATTAGTTTACTGCATGGTGTAAAAAGAAATTTTTTCAAAAATTGTAATTGATCGAAATTGTAGAGAAAATACTGACAGTATCTCATTAGTATCATTAGTATCTCTTAGTATCTCATTGCAACATTGACTGTTGAACGTTGATTTTGTTGAAATTTTCAGAATATGTTTAATTGATATAGATCTACGAAACGTGTTTTCTAAATTTTCCATATAAGCCCACAAAAGTCTTTTGGTCTTTTTAAGAGTGTCCGAATATTAGTGGAAGACACTGTATATAACTTACTGCTTGCAGGTAAGCTGAAATGCAGCAACGTAGTGTCGCAGGATTTTGCGTTACTGTAAAAAAGGAAGACAAATAGGCATTCCCTAAAATTGCCCAGGAGGTACCATCCGTTGTGTCTAGACTAACTGCTTCTTTTGCGTACTCCATGCCCTGTTGTATATTTTGTATTCGTTGCTCATTAGTAGAAACTGGTTCCTGTCTAAGGACCATAGATAGACTTCTTAAAGATACTTTATTTTTACCCTATAACAGAAATTATTGCATTACAATTACAACACATTCGACTAAGAAATTAGTAAATAGAGAATGTATGAATGTATTACATGACGTAAAGCACCAACAAAACAATTCTTTGCTTGTTGAATGTCATCATTCTTCCAATAACATTCACCCAATTCATTCCATGCTTCTATTAAATTAGGTTCTAATTTTACTGCTTTAGTTAATAGTTCTTCTGCTTGAGGTACAAAACATTCCGTAACATTTAAGGCCTTTCCTTTCAGATAGTAGTATCTCGCTCGTGATCCATCAATTTCATATCCTTTGCATTCATCGAACTTATTTAATGTGTCTTTCATTTCTTTCTCTATATCACCGTTCTTTTTAATTGCTTCCTCAATGGGGCGATTTTCAAAATAATGGTCTCGAAAGAAATACAATGCATTCACTTTCTCCTATAACAATTTGAACAGACATCATAAGATAAATTAAATGAATGAGTTTTATTGAAACAATGAATTTGTTTTTGCATAAATCTTGAAATAAATTCGTAAATATACCGTGAGAGCAACAATAGGATCTTCTTTGACAACATTTGCGGATTGTGCCCCTGCGACCACTTTGTCATCTATAATTGCGGACATTTCTTTATATGCTCTTATAAAATGCTTATCACAGATATTGCATTGTACGTCAAATATACATGAAGTATATAACGTTATACATAATTCTCCGATTACATATGAGCCAATGTTAAAACAAAGCAACGTAATCTATCTCATTCGCGAACTGTCAAAACTCCAAAATGACCGACAAGGTTATGCGTGTTAGATTAATGCACTAAATGCACCGCTAACATAAGGTTCTGTTTACAATATTTTAATTCGAATCAACATTTATTCATTTGTGTTCTGAGTATCAGAAAATATAAAAACGAATTAAAAATGAATTAAAAATGAATTAAAAATGCTTCAGAAATACGTATACAAACTATATATGCAAGAGTGAATATAAAAAAATAATGCGAAACTTGTTTACTTAGTTCAATAAAAGAATAAACATAAAATATAATATCTTCCTAATAATAGACGTAGGAAATCGTATATTTAGAATATGTCTCTAATTCCTATCAATATCTGTTCACTCTATTGATATAATCAGATATAATATACGTTTTCGGTAAGCTTCATTCGCATGTACAAATTATAAATTGTACTCGACTAGATGCGAAACTTTCATTAGAAAGTTCTTTACTCGTACTTAGTATTTTCAACTTATGTAACCTTGAACTAGACTCTTTTCGCATAATGTATGTACAATAGTTAGACATTTCATAAATAATAATACAAAATACAACGGAGTTCTGAAGTTTTGTTCATGGAACTCTATTTTTGTGTATATTCGCACTTTGAGTAGGTTCTCGAACAGCGCAGGAGTTTCGCATCTATCCAAGCGTGCATTCTGTGATCTAACCAAAAAGTATCACACGAGGCGACACTCCAGGCGGTACCTTTGAAGTTGATGAGTAGTCTGTCCCTTTAAATTGGACAAGCGGGAAATTTGAATTAACTGTCCAATAATTAAAAATTTATTTGTACTAATACATACTCATTTTTAATAGGTTCTCGAACAGCGAGGGAGTTTCGCATTTGTCCCTGGTCCATCCAAAGAGTAGGTATCAAAAGAAGCGACATTCTAGCTGGTATCTTTGAAGCTGATGAGTGGCCTGTCCCTTTAAATTGTTTGCATGTACCATGTATACGCGGGAAATTTAAATCAACTATCCAATAATTAAAAATTTATTTGTACATTTTGAATAGGTTCTCGAAGAGCGCGGGAGTTTCGCATTTGTCCAAGCGTGCATTCCGTGATCCGACCAAAGAGTAGGTATCAAAAGAGGATCTTTGAAATTGTTTGCATGGACAAGCAGGAAATTTAAATCGACTGTCCAATAATTAAAAATTTATTTGTACATTTTGAATAGGTTCTCGAAGAGCACGGGAGTTTCGCATTTGTCCAAGCGTGCATTCTGTGATCCAATCAAAGAGTAGGTATTAAAAGAGGATCTTTGAAGTTGATGAGTGGCCTGACCCTTTAAATTGTTTGCATAGACGAGCAGGAAATTTATCCAATAATTAAAAATTTGTATTTTGAATAGGTTCTCAAAGAGAGTGGGAGTTTCGCATCTGTGGCAAGCGTGCATTCCGTGATCGAACAATGTAGCGAGGGTGTACGGTGTGTTTCGGGAATCCGCCGAGGGCGACGCTGTGAACAGTTCTCCCACTGCCACCTGTCGAGAGCATCGAACGGGATCGACTAGTCCACCGCGTACTCTGTGACCGAAGCTTTGGCCAGAAGGCTGCATCGTCTCGGGTTCGCCATTTTATGTGTTTGGCTCTGGGACTGGGACGGTGGGTGCGTGCGGTGCAAACATAGAGAGCGTATTCCGTTCGTTATCTGCAAGATGTTACCCAAATACTTCGCGCCCGACATGTACAAGTAACGACAGGTGTCGGAGTGAGTGATCGGGCAGCGAGGGCTCGGGCCGAAATGGTCCCGGAATAGTGAGCTGTGCGTGAGTGTGTTTTCATCGAGTAAGTGCGTCGCACTGGCTTTTTCGCTGCTGTCGTCGTTTGTTAATACCTGTGCCATTCGGGAAACACGGCTTTGGGTCAGATCACAGACGGCCTCAGGATTCCTCACGACACCCTCTCGTCACCATCTACGATGAGTTCGCGCAACATACCCTCAGACAAGGTGAGACTTGTCACTCCAGGTCTAACATGTCTACCGCACCCTTCCGCCTCCTCTTTCTCCTTTATCCTTCACATCCACGCAAACCCGGGATCACCGCGGGTCCGGCACCATTTGCGCCCAGTTGCGTTTTTATTCACCGAGTCACGGCCACGAAACCGTCAATGCGTAAAATTTCGTCCCCGGATCAATGAGATGTCTCGCAACGCGTCGCTCGTATCCCCTTTTTCCCCTGATTAAACAACGGACGTGCACCCTCGCAATACCGTGATATTCGTATCTCCTCTTTCTTTTCTCTTTCTCTCTCTCTCTCTTTCTCTCTGTTCACGTTGTCATCCTATTATCGTTCTACTTCCTCCGAGTCTATCACTCTCGAGCATCCCTCGCGCGACACTCGAAATATAACATCGGGGGATTCGGACTCAACAGTTTGACGTTTAAACCTTGACGAGTGGATTAAATCGCGCGCGCAATATAATTGTACACTTATAACCGATCGATCGAAAATTCCAGTTCGACTATCACCACTCCGAAAGAATATAGAAGCAGGCCGTCGTCACGGCGATCCCGATTTTCCCGTGCAACCTTCTCTTACTATCCTGACATTATCACGGCGAATTAACTGCTAACCATTCACCTTTTACATTTAATCAGGTGTTCAGATGTGTTAATGAACTGTTTCATATTTTCAAAGGAAGTTTCCGACGGGAAACAACCGTTTGGCAAACTGCTAGTGCCCTGTGTTATTTTTAGAACATTGTCGTTGGTCATGTTAATTTGCATTTTCGTTTCAAGAAATTAGATTTAGGATTTCGAGGAAATAATATAAACAGGATTTGGAGCGAATGGATATATTGCAATGTTATTTTTCGGACTTGCGTGAAGGACGCAGTCTAATTGCCACTGCAAGAGGCTAATTAATTTTGATTCGCGGGGGAAGCTGCGTCAGCCAGCGGGGGAGGGGGCGGTCGCATAACTTTCTCTCCTGGTCTTTTCATTTATTTCGTGTGACGCGGACTCGCGGTTCGTCCTGTGTCCGTGTTCCTCTCGGATCTATGCGCGAATTAATTGTATCGCGAGCGTTCTACGCGCGCTTTAAGTCAGCCGGATGGCGGCGGAATTTTTACAAAGTCCCGACTCCTCCGCATAGTGCACTCCCTGCGGCCGCTCTAACGAGCCTGTTTAATTGGCACCAATCGCATTACGCGCGGAATATAAGAGCTTTGTCGGTTCGCCCTGCGTTACGTGTGCCCCAGCCCCTCAACCCCCCGACCCCTCTCCCTCTTTGTCTCCTATCGATTCAGCTTTTGTTTCCCGTCTAAGTATTATTAAATCAGCGGACGAGGCGGCATTTGGACTAGAGCTCGAAAAATTCAAATGCTCGAGCTGCTTCAACCCCGAACTGTTTCAACCCCGAACTGTTTGTTTCAACCCCGAACTGTTTGTTTCAACCCCGAACTGTTTGTTTCAACCCCGAACTGTTTATTTCAACCCCGAACTGTTTGTTTCAACCCTGAATTATGGTGGCGAACGATAGAAATCTTAAAATTGGAATTTCTGTGTACGTGTATCTTCTTCCCCCTTTTGTGAAATTATTACAAACTAAAGAGAATTATTGCAATGATGACAATAATCGTTCGGCAAGCTGTAATATGCAGCAACTACAAAGTAATGAAACTAACAAAATGTTTGAATATCAAAATTGTAATCACAAAACTGTAGAATTACTTTTGTCTACCCAGCTTCTTTGTTTCTTTCTTTTAAGTAAACTATCAATTTTCTATCCCCTTTTGTAGCCAAAGTTGGGCAAAAATTTTATTCAAATAAAAATTTCCCACTTTATTCGAAATTTTTATTTACATAAAATTTTTGCCAACTCTATAGCTTTCTCGCTTCTATTATTTTATGTGACGTAGGTTGTACATTTTATCAAACTAATCCCTGTGTCGTTTTCACCTCTAACAAACTTTCAAAACCCATTTTTTAATAATTATCTGATTCAATAAGTTTGCGAAATATTCACATCATCACAACGCATGATTCACACTATTTGAAATGATCCGAATAAGTATGTTAACGCGTTGACAACCAACGTCACGTGTTTACGACAACCATAATCCTGTCTTCTGCGCAAAGAAAGTCAAATAGATTTCATACATCCCGTTATTTGAAACTGTAACGAGAGCGCAATGCCCGCAAAATTGAAAACAAGATGTACTTTGTGCAGAGAAAGTTAAATAAATTTGATTCGCATTGTTATTTGTAACTATAACGTAGAACGGCAATATTCGTAGAATGAAAACATTTATTTCGTTATTTTTATTGATTTCATGAACGGAGCTCGTTGAATTTGATAAAACATTGATTATAAGACTGTGTCGAAATGGAGGATGGTAGCACACGTTTTGAACCAATAAATCAAAAAATAACCGCTTCATTGTTGCTTGAAATGGCAATATTCCGATTGAACTCCGTTTATACAAGGTGGACCAATAACTTCAATCACCTAGAATATTTCTTTGAATATCTCGGTAACTAATAGATTTTTACACAGAATTTGACACTCTATCGATTCACGATGCGAGAGATAGGCTGTTCCATTGAAAGAAATGAAGGTGACTTTGAAATCCCAGAAACGCCTTCAGCCATTTAAAAAATGTTTGAAGCACAATATTTCCCTCTCTATACTATGCAAATTTTGTAGATACCATTTTATCATATTGTTACTAGACTACGAACTTTATGTATTTATGACGGAAATGAATAGCAATTTAAGACAGTAAAAATATTAGAAGAATTAAAAGAACATATCAAGAAAGAAAATTACTAGACACTGGATTTTATGTAATTATGACAAAAATTAATAGGTGCAAATTAATACTATTATGTTACTTTCAACCTATTGAATATATTAAGAAAGAAAATTACTAGACAGTGGATTTTAAATTTCTATTTCACTGCGGTTTGTTGCCATTTAAATAGAAAATGTTTTTATTCAGGCAATGAACTTCAATCAATAAAATATTTTCCATTTTGTTTGATGATCTTTTGCCACCTTTCTAGTAGTTTCACAATTTCGCGCTCATTAAACTTCTGGTCCTTATTGCAAAAAACTGATCTAAGTGCGATTTCAGGTCATCATCATTTCACCTTAGAATACCGAAATTACTTTCTCGCCAACCCAATATTACAAATAACCTGTAGGTTTAGTTTGACCCCTTGGAATAATGTAGTAGCACTGCGGATAAAATAGATTGATCCGACCTATTCGCAGCTAGAAATATCACGGCTATCCAAAATTCAGTGGCATTGATAGACCGTTAAATAGATGCAAATATTTGTGCACGAGGATTTGCGCCGATTATGCACGCCTCTTCTCCGCTATTTTCGTTCAGCCTTCCTTTCGCGATTAATTGCCGTCGATATCGATTGCTCCCCGTTCGCGCCGAAGATTTATTCTCGCGGGTTTCGTTGGTCGCGAAATAAAGAGAAGATATAATCGCCTCGGACATTGAATTGCACCGTTATTTCGCGGGGGTCAATCTTAACTCTTTCCGCCCAAAGGTCGATGCGTTATTAATAGACTGCGGATGTTTATGCATTTTCCAATTTTTGTAGGCAAATTTTAAGGAAGTGGAATGAACTAAAGTCCTACTTTTAATGGGAACAGCCTTTGGAGATCTAAAACAAATAAAAATTGTACAAAATTCCATCGAATTTTATATTCTAGCCTTTTTTGAAAATTTTTATAAGCTATAAAAGCTCATAGATCGTTTGCATGGGGACCTTATCAGGGTCATCAAAAATGACCAATAGAATCCTTTAAAGTGCGGAACCAATTATTTTTCATTCACTAGTTATTGCTTTTAACCCCTTAGTCGAAAGTGTCCATTTTCAGTGATATTTCTTCTAAAAACTCAGAGCTTTCCATACAAAATGATATTGTTGCATAAAACTAGTAAAAGAATTCATTGAGGAATTCCAAGATCGGCTAAAAAAAATGGTAACAGTACAAATTTAATTCAGGGATATCACAGACCTGATCCGTCCATTGGAGAGTTAACACTAAATATACCAACACCGGTCAAAATGACCGGCTCCAGGTTTTTTATTTTACAATTAGAAAAATAACAAACTGATTTCATAAGAAACGATAAATAAAATCGATCTTTTCATTTTTATAAGGGAACATGTCCCCTTGTTAATGTAGCCGAATTCAAAATCATTTAGAGCAAGATTAAAATTTACTCTTTTCAATAAAAACGCAGAAGGTAGCCTTTATATTAAGAATAACCGTAAGTAATGTAATTTTTACAGATTGATTAAACATTGCCACCTTATACGACATATCAATCACATTCATTAATATTTAGTTAATAGTTTGCTTATCGTAGAATTAATCTGTAATTAATCAATCTATTCTAAATGTTAAGCAAAATAACATTTTATACAAATAATTAAATATTAAGAAACGGCATTACTTTATTGGTACTCCTGATATTTCGACTGAAAAGCAAAATAGACAAAATAATTATTACATCTTTTTTATATACCAAATTCGTTCGAATTATGTTGCCGAGAGTTATTTATTGTCAGACCAAGACTGAAACAGAAATGTGGCGGCTAAACTTTGAAACACGTATAATATGCTCGAGCTAAAATTAATTTGCTCGCGTGTCAGCAACGAGTTCGCGATGATTATATAAAAGTTTACCGCAGTCACGATTATTCGGTTGAAAACGCGGTCGCGGTCGTTCTTGTTAAAAAACAAAATCGAATACCTGCGTCCCGTTACGCCGACAGCGAGTTTTCAATTAAGAAATGCTTTCCGCGGAGAATTGCGGGCTCGAGAAGATTAGTTTCGTTACAATTAATCGTGCAAATTGGAATTCATGGCGGAGGTATTATTCCACTGGCGAGCCGAGCATCCAGTCGACTTTTTGCGACTGCCGATGGCGAGGATATTCTATCGCCGATTTATTTAATCTTCTGATGATGCTAAATGTGTCCCGTCAGTATTCACTTACCCCAATAGATCATTATCACAAAAGTGAGCAAAGAAAACGGTAAACACACTGTAGAAGTATTTAGAACTATTGTTACTGTATTTTCAATCTATGAAACCTATTAACCCATTGCACTCCGAATTATTTTCCAATTTTGTTGCCAACAACTATTTTCAGTGTTTTATCATATATGAAATTTACTTCAAAAGACAGCTTCTTGACTGTTACTTATTTTAAACAATTTTGTCTACTAATTATATTAAATATAGCTTTTAAAGTAGAGTTGTGCAGAATTACAATTGAATTATTCCAGGAATTATAATTACAAAGTAATTGAATTACATTGTAATTCAGTCATATTGTAATTTATAATTCAGATCTTCATTCAATTAAATTACAATGTAATTCGTAATTGCAATTGGAGTGCAATTATAAAATACTTTGTAATTAAATGTAGCGTTATGTATTATGAACTAAAACGCGAGGAATAAAAAATACGCCGCATAGACAGCAAACAAGTATATGAAAGAAAAACATAAAAATATATCGCACTTCTTCAAAGTTCTGGGCTATAATTTGGAGAGCTGTATTTTAGTTGTATTGTATTTCAATTATATTGTATTTCAATTACACATCTGATTAAAATAATTAGTAATTGAATTAATTGAAAGGTTTGAATTATGTAATACAATTACCACGTAGTTGAGTTACTATATAAATTGAATTGTAGTTACTATATAATTGAATTGTAGTTACTATATAATTGAATTGTAGTTACTATATAATTGAATTGTAAATTATTTTTCTACTACCTTAACATCAAACAACTGACAAATGGACTTGGGCCACTTTCAAAATAAAAATTTGTATCATTTTACTAACCAGCCAATTTCCTTTTTACAAACTCTTTGTGATTTTAAATATATTAATTAATTTGCTTGATAATGAAAAGATAACGTAGAAATGTAAATATTAAAATTGCTAGCTTAATTTTTCTCGAAAATGGACTTAGGCCACTTTCAAAATAAACGGCTCATTTGTTTGTAACTAAAAAATAAGAAATTAAATGAATAAAGGAACAACCAAATACATATAAAAACCCGTTTCATTTACATTTTTCTTTCTCTGATGTCGAGTCACGCTCGACAAAGGAGTGCAAAGGGTTAAAAGAAGAGAACAATTTTTAGTTTGCTCGAGTTTGTTGTAATCGAGATATAGAATGTTTGTTTTGCATAAGGATTCACATTCTAATCATTACTTTTCTTGTTTCTTCATTAATAATATTTTATGATAATTGATCTTTGTTTATTTTCGTTCAATTTGGTTAATTAATTCTCTTGTGACTGTACGAAGAATTACTGTTTTATATTTTCAGCTTTTAATTTCTCCATGTTTGGAAAGGAATTTTTACCTACTTGCATGTAACTTCACGGAGAACCTTATTTGTAAACATCGAGTCGACGTTAATGAATCACATCTTCTTTAATAAATAATTTCTACATTGCTATCAACTATGGCCTTCATTCATTTTTAGATGAGCCGCCATTGTATACACTCTTTAATGATTAGCGATAACGCTGATGAATAAACCAACTCTCGGCGAACACATAATGGATTCGTGTATAAAATAAATAGTAACCAGTTAGCCATATAGAGTCTAATATAAAGAGACATAGATTACCATATTATTCGAGATGGAAAAGGAAAGATACGAATATCTTTTGTTTCAGCTAAAAACGAGAACGCACACTGATTGCAACTATCTCACAGATTTCCATAATTAGAGGTAAAATAGAAAATTTAAAGACACAAGTAAGTCGAGATAAACTGGAAAATCCGGCATTATTATCTGTTGAGTACGCGTGTTAGATCATAATAATTATATTTTAGTTAATCTTGAATAATAATTTATTTGAGAAGGGTGCTTCGATAGATTGCACGATCTCCAAAGAAATTGTAATAATAGGTTGGCAACTAAGATCTCCACATTGTCTTAAAGTCATTTATATATATTTTTTAAACAAGAATATTTTAGATCAAATTAATCGCAAAATTCAGAGCTTTCCAATTATATAAATTCAAAAGGAATGGTCACTGAATGAAGTTATAATGATTAGATTACGAATTATTTGCATTTATGACAAAAATGGGTAGTTGCAATTTAAAACAGTGGACAAATTTAAAAAATTTAAGAACACCAATGTATTACTTGCAGCTTATAAATATTATTAGAGAATGAAAGAAATTATTACGTGGCCCTTGTTTGCAGTTGATGCAAACAATTTTTATTTTGCATAAAGTTCTGCAGTCTAATAATAATACAATAAAAGAATTATGAAACAAAAGATCGCGAATTTAGTTGCCAACCTAATATAGATATAATAGTAATATATATAATAATACATATAATAGTAATATACATATAATAGTAATATATATAATAATAGTAATATATTGATATTAATTCTTGCATGATGGACCGCAGTTGCCGGTGACGGTACATAAAAATAATCCAGAAATGTGTCAAGATTTCGTCCACAATTATTGTATAATAAATAAACAGTTCTGCAGTATTTTTAGCAAAGCCCTGTACCCGACTGTAAAATTCAACATCACGCGGTTGAATCAATAGCGTACATTTTAGCGGTGCTACAGTCGGGCTGCACGTTTCACTCGAATTTTGATCCAGAGATACATAGATCATATGTACACGTTTCTAGTACTCTCACCACGAATTTACAAGTTATAATTTATTTACTCTTACACACAATATCATCACGTTTTTCGCATATTTCCCGTGCAAATATTTGTTCAATTTTTCGAAACTACTGCAAGCGACAACAATTTTTTTTCTACGTTTTCATGCTTCTAACCAAATTGGTTAAAAGCTTCCCGCAATGCAGGATAATATTTTATCAGAGCTGAAAACCTATACAGTATCGTGTAAGAATCTAAAATTTCATCAGAATTATTTGGAACGAACAAATTTGATTAAGTGATGATTGAACTGATCACTGATCAATGAACAAGACGTCAGTTTCATTAATTAATAATTGATTGATTAATTGAATAATCCATCAACAGATTTGTGAGATTTTACTGATTTTACTGATTAAAGAAAGATCAAACTGCGGCAGAGTATTGACTATATTTTATTTTAATTAAAAAAGTATTTACTAAAATAAATAAATATGATCGAAATTATGCCCTGCTTAGACTCATTTCAATCAGGAAAATTTCACCAATATGTTCGTCAAAGTTCTATAACAAAAGAATCAAAAACAAAAAAGACACAGATCTATACAAGATGTATTTGTAAAATTTTCAATATCTGCACCCTATAAAAAAGTTGTAAACAACAACTTCTAGTATTGTCTCTGTAATTCCGACCAATTGCAATTTTCCAAAAATGTTTGTCAAACTAATTGCTCCAACTTCTCAAAAAATATCCAAATCGTATAATCTAATATTTAAAAAGTCATCGTCCTTTTAACCCTTTGCACTCCTTTGTCGAGTATGACTCGACATCAGAGAAAGAAAAATGTAAAGGAAACTGGTTTTTACATGTATTTGGTACTTCGTTTATTTATTTAATTTCTTATTTTTTGGTTAAAAACAAATATAAATTACAACAAAGTTTGAGAGCTACATTTAATACAATTAGTAAACAAAATTGTTTAAAATAAGTAGCAGTCAAGGAACTATCCTTTGAAGTAAATTTCAAATGAAACACTTAAAATAGTAGGGAATTGTTGGCAATAAAATTGAAAAATAATTCAGAGTGCAAAGGGTTAATCGAACAAATAAGTCTTCTATGGCTTGTGTTCAATTTTGTGAGTAACTGCGTATTTTATGGTAAAAACCGCTAAAAGTTTGACTAAGTAGATTCCTTTTTTGAACCGAAGAGTTATTTCTTATTCTACGACTGTTACGCTACGACTGTTGACAATAAAATTGAAAAATAATTCGGAGTGCAAAGGATTAAAAGTGTTAAAAGTGTCCGAACATTACTGTGGTTGACTGTATTGTCACAGAGCGTAGTGGTCGTTAGTATCGAAATGGTTAAAAGATCGTGTTGCACTCAGCGTCATTCCGAAAGCAATTTCCACGTTCTGTTCCTCTTCTGAGCCCGCGAGCGGTGCAGCTAAAAGCGGCCGAGGATCGTTGCGTCAGAGCTACGTATGCACTCCATTCCAGTGTATCTCGTTCTCAAGGTAACGCGTGAGTCGTCTAAACCACCGAATTCTCACGGTTCATTCCGTTCGTGATTTATCAACACATTTGATCCCGTTGAAAAGTCATCGGGTCGACACCAGGTCCGTGTGTAGAGGGCGCAGCATAAAGACAGGGAAGAGAACGTGTCTGGCCGAGAACGGTGATTCCACCGCGGCTGCAGCCCCGCCTGCAGCCCCGCCATTGTCGTTGATACGTTGATATCGAGCAACCCACGGTCAAGGTCGATTAAAGAACAGACAGAATTTATTTCTTTTCACCCGGAGGCAGAAAGGGAGTTGCGCCAGCTAGCCCGGACAATTCTAGCTCCGTACAATTCTAGCTCCGTACAATAAACTGTGGCGAAAAAGGAGCTCCCCTCTTCTCATCCCTTTCCACAACCCCATAGGCCCCATGCTCGCGAACCTAGGACACGCGGATCAGATACTGACCACGAAGGCTTTGTAAGTGACTCACGCGTTTATTGTAATATTGGCCTATATTTTTTAATTATAACAGAGAGAAAAGATATAATCAAAAATACTAAACAATTATAAAATGTAAATACGTAATGTCAGATTTATAAAAAAATTAATAAATAAATAAAAATAAAATATATAAATAGAAAATAACAAAAATCCAGGTGGAATGTGCAAAAGTTAAAATTATAAATCAAAATGGTAATTAAAACTTTTTTTGGATTATTTCAAAAGAACCAAAAAGAATGAACTGTCAACTTTATCTCTTAACAAAATGTTCGATGTTTCTTCCCAGAGTGGGCATTAATCGATTAAAATTTTAATCGAGCTTGATTGATTAATGTGTACGATTTAAAAAGTAATCATTGAAAAATCGGCGATTGATTCAATCGATTGATGACGTTAATCATAAGGAGGGAGAGAGAGACGCGGTACGATGGTCGCAGCTTTCCAGGAACAATAACTTAGACCAATAGACCAAATGACAATACACCTAAACTCAGTCTACATTTTTTTCAGTATTCATACAGTTTTGATTCCGTATTTCATTCCGAAGTTTCAGCAGTTAATCATTAATCAATTATCCGATTGGCGGATTTAACAACAATCGCAATTAACGACTAAAGTAGAAATTTAACTGTTATTCCTAATTAACGATTAATAAGTATTCAATCGTTAACCGCAATTAACGATTAGTTAATTAATAACTAGGAGATTAATTGTTAATTGCGATTAACGATTGAAGTAGAAATTTATTCGTCAATCGTTGATTAAATTTTTGTCCAACTCCGATGTTTCTAATTGAGGCCACTGCCTTATGACTAGACTGCGGATCTTTATACGAAATAGAAATTGTCTGCATTGATTGCAAAAAATAGAAACTAAATTGTACGTTATTTCTTCCCTTATTGATTTTAATGGAGGAGATATGATATATCGACATCTTCAATTTTTAAAACATTTCAACAATTTTGAATTTCATCTACTCAATTTTCCTATAAATGCATAAAGATTAGTCTAATTATGACTCACGATCTAGTATTTAAAAAAGGAATAAAAATAATTCTGACCCACTCTTCGAAAAGGTTCGCCATCACTGCCATAGATCTACGCCCACGAAGGTGAAAATGGCCCGCGGTACCCGGAGAAAGAGGCCGGATCAAGTCGAATCCGTTTAAACGTGAAACGGCCATATCGTTTTTCCCGCATCCGGTCGGCCGATTCTCCTTCCCCTTCTGTTATTATAGAGCCCGCTCTATAACCATCCAGATAACTGCTCGCTACGAACGATCTCTAAGTACACGCATTGAAATTTTATCGCGTAGAAGCTGCGTGGTACTGGGAGGCCATAACATAGCAGTTTCTTTTTGTACATTACTCTGCGTCGATTTTTCTGCGTGTCGATAAAATATCTCATTTTTTCATTTAACACTAGAACTACCGAATCAGTAGAAATGACTTGCTCCTGATTTCTTCTATTAGAAGTAGTATTAAAATTATAAATATGTTTCCCTGAGAAATTTTTTTAGTCTCAACTTCTCTATTGAAGTACATATATGTATATTTAATACTAAATCTACCGAGCCTTAAAAGTAACTGGTACATGTTCCCTTATAAAAATGACAAGATTGATCTTATTTAGACTTAGTGCGGCTTTTATTATAATACGTGCTCTACTAAAGATATACAATCAATTCTACTAAAATCATTTTTATTATTTCAATAATTGTAAAATAATAAATCAAATAATTGATAATAAATAAAAATAAACAAAACTGGTACAAAATCTAGACAAATGCAATTTTGTCATTATTATAAGGCAATGTATGCCAATTGCGTTTAGTGCTCGTGTTCTAGTTCTAGTGTTGAAGCGATTCACTCTATTGTGCGCCATCTTCGTCACGCAGAATGTTTCAAAGACCAGCCTCCGTAACAAAAGATTTTCAGTTTCATTTCAAATGACACTGGCCTAAAAACTGTCACAGATCCTCCACCTACAAAAAGTCTTATTATTAAACTCTTTCGGCATGTCGGAAATTAATAATAATTCGAATGATGAAAAATGCTTTCTAATGTTTTTCGTAGAGAATGCTAACTGTCCATCCAAGAGTATTGAATTAACACTAGAAAGATAAACAGGACTGTGCTTACTCGAATTTTCAGTAATTTTAAAGAAATAATCGCACATTCGAAACCCGTCGTTTCGTCCATAGTTCCGGCGTTTCGTCCATAGTTCCGGCGTTAAGGCGGTAGACGCGTTTCCAGGATTGCAAGGATGCGGGATTCGCGTTCTCATTTCTCGATAATACAAACATGGGGTTTTACAGTAGTCAAAAACGGTATATAAAAGATCGATCTAGGGCGCTATCGCCCTTAAAAGTCTTACTTTTTCGTTTACGAGGCGTAATTTTCATTAGGGGAGAGTTGCCTAATGAGTACTGGTCACCTAAATCGTACCGGCTCATTTTTTTTTTGGTAACCAATTAATGTTTGCGACTTCTAGTGATAAAAATATAAAGCGTTTATTGAGTCGGTAATATAGGACACAATTTGTGTTATTTCGATTGATTTCGCGCCAACCTGTAGAAGCCGGAAGATTTCAAGTAAGTTTGATGTAAATTTTAACCAATTATTTTGAAACAAATTTCAATTAAATACTATAATTGATTAGTACATTTTGTGTTTTCTTTGAAATATATTTAATATACCATCTTTATAGTAAGTTTATAATATAATTTATATAATCTTTTAGGTTAGATAAATAGTATTTCTATCAGTTCGTTTAGTTTCCTAAATCGTACCGCAATGTGAAACTCTTAAATCGTACCAGTACGATTTAAGAAAATCGTACTGAAATTTTATCTAGGTCTTAATTCACTAACACTTAAACTTCCTATATTTTTTTTGATATTAAGATTTAACGTCGAATCAACATCTAGGTCATTAGCGACGAACTTCTGTGGTGTTTTTAGATATTGTGGAGGTGGTTGATTTCTTTAAGGAATTCAATAGTGTCTGCTGTATGCTTTTCGGATGTGAGGCCCGTGTTCGGGTTGATTCCAAATTTGAGTCGCTGGGTAGTGAATTTTTGGCAGTCATACAATCCGACCTACCGCTACATATTCGATAACAGATATTATGAACTATACGCAAAAAAACCAAAGCGACCATCACCACTATATTTCTATATTTCCATCATCACGTTCCTATATTTTCTTGCAATCCTGGAAACGAGTCTACCGCCTTAAATAAGTGAATATCGCATCGAAAGAGCAACTAGGTGAGCAGCAAGGTGAGCGAGCGTGTAATTGGCCGCTCGATAACTGCTCGTTTCCCGTGCCTGTCGCCAGAGCCCGAAAATCGGGTGGTTATCGAGCGGCCACCAGTGACATTGTCCTCTTTTCTTTCCGGCGTCGATTGCACTCGAGGTCATTCGCAGAGTTGACGATTCATTTGTGGTCCTGAATCACATGGATGACTCCTCGCGGATGAAGTCCCGCAAGGCTGATAAAAACTGGCGACGACGAGAGACACAGCTCGTTCGCGTTTCACTTGCAAATGTTTGATCGCGTCATAAAACGATGATTGTAAAGTCGTTGGTTTATTGCGCGACAACTGGCTGCGTCGGGAATACGAATTAATCGAGGGAAGAAAGGAAATTAGAGGGGGAGAGAAAGAGAGAGAGAGACCCGGGGACGTGTGAAAGGAGCTGCAAAAAGGATAAATTGATTTTAAGCGTTTTTATTAATATTTATAGTCAGCTGACGCATTTTCACATTAATTGCTTGCGGTTTAATGTTCGGTTCGCGGTAATGAAACGTTCTGTGCGTGATTTAGTGAAGCATTTTGCTCCATTTATTTAACAGAGCGATTTAAGTGCATTAAAAACACATTTTTGCGAACACGAAACGAGAAACCGAGTTTAACGTAAAATCATCGCGACAGAAGAAATATTGATCCGTTCGTACACGAGGATTATTGTTCATGATTTTCTTATAAATGCGCGGAAAAAGTACCGCGAGTTGCTTTCTTTCGACAAAAAAACATATAGGTTTTAGTATGCTTTCAGTACATGCACGCTCGAATAATAAGGGAACGTTCCCTGATGTTCTAATTACGCCATAGTGCACGATTCTTAATCCCCTTGATGCACATTCAAACTTAATCTCTTTGAAAAGCAATTTTATCATGATAAAATGTTCGTATTATCGACCTGGCATCTGTTTTGCAGTAACGCTTTTTGTATTGTACAGAAATACAATACATATACCTAAAAGACTGTCGTTATTTATGAATGTATGAAAACATTGTCGAGGACTTCATTCTTTTTGCCACTGCTTCCAGAGATTATTCTCGTTACCATTTTCCTCAACTCTGCAAACGGTTCAACATTACTTTTTTTCAAGAACAGAGATATACAGTGAAGCCTTGATCTCTAAGAAAAACTCTCGGATCCATGCTATTTCTTAGATCCTGTGGTTCTACTATTCCTTTGTCATTGTAAATCCTATCTTTCATTTTTAAGACTCCATATCGTATTAAATTATTATAATAATTAAATACTGTATTCTCAATAATATATTGAATTTCTATAATAATTTAATATAGTCCTCTCTCAATAATATTAATTATAATAATTAAATACTGTATTCTCAATAATATTGAATTTTCATAATAATTTAATATAGTCCTCAATAATATATTAAATTTTTATAATAATTAAATACTGTATTCTCAATAATATTGAACTTTCATAATAATTTAATATTGTCCTTAATATAATATATTAAATTTTTATAATAATTAAATACTGTATTCTCAATAATATATTGAATTTTCATAATAATTAAATACTGTATTCTCAATAATATTGAATTTTCATAATAATTTAATATTGGCCTCAATAATATTAAATGTATGGCCATGGAGTCTTAAAGGAAGGTTTGACGACAACATTACGCGATGATTAATTAAAATATGTAGTGAATGAACGCACTGTTAGTCAATGATAGAAGAAGCTCCAAAGTAGAGATGGCAATCTCATAAACGAAGAACGCAAACGACCAAAAAATTCAATGTTTTCCGTAGTGTAATTGAAAAACTCGTCATTTGTTATCAATCAGTAGACAGCGGATGTTTACGCAAAATAAAAATGTTTTGCATTGAAGCAGGAATAACATAAAAATGGATTTCATCCCTTAACGACTTTGTCGCATTAAAATCATATCAGTATTACAACATTCTCGAATTTTAAAAATCTTTTACTGTTTTATATTTCATCCAACCAATTTCTTCATAAATGCATAAAGACCCGCTGTCTATCAATCAGTTTTATTTAGAGAAAGTCATGTTTGTTTAAATCGAAGGTATCATATGCAACAATCTAATAGATTTTTGGTGGATGCTGAATAGAGATAAGTCGATTGAAGTTACGGCAGCTATATTCAGGGAATAATTTCAATTTGATAGTCCACACGGATCTCCCGAAAATGGGCGGATATTTCTCGTTAGCGATTGCGCGGTAAAGTCACTTTACACATTCTGCCTTTTCAGGAAGTAATTCCGATGTTTCGTCAATCAACCGTTAGAGCTTTGTCAAGGGTCTCAGGGCTGATACTTATCTAATGGCGAACTGGGATTACAGGTATGTACCATAGGTCCTTTCGGGAAGTGATTGCGACGTTTCGTCAGTCTGCTGGTACATTCAGTGGGGATTTGAAGACACGCTGATAGCGATCTAATAGCGTGGGAGGCTTGCGGCTATGAGCTGTACCCTTTGTGAAAACAATTACGTCGTTTCGTCAGTGTTGCTGTCGAGCTAGCGAGGGGCTCGAGGACTCATTGTTATTGCACCAATATGATCGGTATCTGTGCGACCCTATTTCTCAACGTGTTTACCCACCGCGATTTTTCCTACTTGAGTAATTAAAGCTGTTAGTTAGCGACATGCAACGGATCATCCAAAAACGTATGTTTGGCTCGTGCATGTCTATACAAGCACTATTAAATGTTAACACATTCCCTACCAGCATTTGTTTCGTTGCTTACCTTCCTTGTCCGAAAGTTTTATTAAATGCACCGTACCCAATTTTGGATTATTAAAACAGTTTAGCAGAAGAAAGTCACGGATTCTCTGAAAATTATGCATTCTACTATGACTTTAAACAACGAAGTGCATAAAATTGATTTGACTGTTTTTAGGTAAACTGTTAGATTATGGATGTCACATATTTGTGACAGTGGTAGCGAACATGTTAACAAACTGATTGAATTATGGTACAAGTTGCTAAAATGAAGAATTTTAACAACATGCAGAACTTTGTTTTACGTATAAATTACGGCATGCACCTAACTCTTCTCATACAGTTTGCATACAATTTATTAACAACCTCGATTGGAATTTTTCCCTGTTTGTATACCTCAAACAATACGTCTGCATTTTTTGGTTGATTTTTTCTCCGTGCTCTGTCCAAAGAATCCCAAATATGTTCAATAATATTCAAATCAGACTCATCCATCCATCCATATCTCATGCCATACCCTATGCCTTATTGTCTATAATCAATGTTAATCTATCCTAACGTCTTACATCTAATATTGCCTCTCCCTCTCTCCTTTTGATTATTTCTTTCTTTTCTCTCTCGAAACTCATGAGCCAGTCTACCATTTCTCCCACTGTTTATTATATTTATTCTATACCTTCACAGTCCTCTGCCAGATGCTTTAGCTTCCCCAGGTGTCTCTCGCATATCACATGCACATTCTTCTTTCCTTCTTTCTCCAATATTTATTCCTCTTTTCCATATTTCAACATCTTACTCTAGCCATCATGTTACTCCCGTAACATTTGAAAAGTTTCGGTGAATGTTTTTCTGAATTTCACACAAAATTTCACACAAATGCGTTGTTCTTCTTTCTCATTTATCATAAAATCGCTGAATGCAAATATCTTGTTTCACTGAAACAGCTGTAGATTTGCAACCAAGAAGATTATCGAAATTTTGCAAACTCGATCGTCCTCAGTTAGGGCTAAACATTTAAAACAATTGCACCACGCTCCGACCTTTCGTTGGCGCGCAATTTAAACAGTCCTGGAATTTTTTGATCAGACCTCGTACAGTCCATTAAATTTTTTTCATTCGATTTGTGCGGTATCCAAGTATCAAGGCGACTAACGAAGCCAAGCCGCACGAATGGTCGAGTTCGACACTTTCAGACTCTCTGCCATTTCAGGAGTGGTAATGCGCTGATTATTTGTGATCAGTGCCTTGATTAGGTTGTCATCAACGCCTACCGGAGCGTTGTCGGTCTTCAAGGTTAAATTCGCCCTCTCTGAATTTCACAAACCATTCGCGCACTGTTCGATCACTTACAGCATTGTCTCCATAAACTGCGCATATCTTTTTTGCGACTTGGACAGCATTCTTGCCTTTTTCCATAGTAAAAAAACATTAAATGCCGAAAATGCACTTTTTCGTTCTCCATGTTTAAATTGGCGCCAAACAAAGACGATTGTAGCTATGTTCATGGTGAATAGATTTAAATATTGGCGAATGCGCCATCTATGAGAAAATGTATAATATTAGAGGTTTATAAAAATAATTCAATGTTGCTAGAGTGTTCTTACGCCATCAATCGGAAATCGGCGGAGACTTACGAACAACCCAATATTTATATTGTTGCGTCGTCTCAATGCCCGACAATAATAACGAACCGTTGAGTGTACGCGTCCCGACAGAGAGTTAAATAAATATCAGTCAGTAGGATAGAAACTTGCACTTTAATAAAATTAACAACAACTTTAGGAAAACGGAAGTAATATAACTCGGAAATGACAACGTGACTATCTCCGGTGATGTGACTTG
Source organism: Lasioglossum marginatum (assembly GCA_028455795.1). Taxonomy (NCBI): domain Eukaryota; kingdom Metazoa; phylum Arthropoda; class Insecta; order Hymenoptera; family Halictidae; genus Lasioglossum; species Lasioglossum marginatum. The sequence continues at coordinate 4,003,766 of CM052253.1, read as the reverse complement.
TGCAGTCGATAATATTAAACAGCTACTATCGCAAATATCCTTAGCCTATTTATAATCGAAAGTCTTCGTGGGCGTAAAACTTTAGCCAATAGCCTAAATCCGAAAACTGCGTGGGTGGCTACCTTCCAGACCAGTATCATCTGATAGGGTCAGGGATGACCCGAAGAGGAAGTCTCATAAAAATACTGAGCCCAGGGTCCCTTCCGTAATTAAAGTCCCCAACAACTGTGAGTCGCACGTGGAGGTTTATGATCCGACAATCGCTATTGAGCTAGACGCCAGCACCGTGCAAAGTATGTTCCTTACACGAAAAATCCGTACCCTAATATATTAGATTGCAGGACTCTAATGATTAACCTGACTCTAACAATTAACCCACGAAAGTCCCACTGGTAAAATTTCCTAAACAATAACGAAGCTCAATCGCCAGGTTTACAAACACCCTTTTATAACGTTTGGCAAATTCTGCTTTCGCGTCATAACATATATCTATCACAGAACCTAGATGCCATTACACAAAGAACTTAATATTTTAATACGTAGAATTCGTCATCTATCATGTACTTGGTTTCCCCGGATTATACTTCCAAAGTTCAAAAATTTTGAACGCATGGATTGCGCCATAGTTATGCAGCCGCGGTGTATTATGACTGGTACGCTTTGGGGTCTCTCTAAAAACAGATGACAGTTGTTTCACGCAAACTGGAACTTCTTTCATCGAGCAGATCAAAGGAACAATTTCCTTCCAATATTGTTCTTCGACCTGCAATTTTCCTCGGCGAGTCTCGACCAGCCGTAACTTCGGTCAAGAAACTCGTAGGATGAGTGTACCTGCAAACGGAACGGTATGTATCGAACGAATACTATCTAGAGAAAGAGAAAGAGAGGGAAAGGAGATACGAGGCCGAGTGGAAAGGCCTGAAGATGGCTTTACGTCCACCGTTAGAGATCGTTCGTTCTATCATTTTTGTTTTACGTGTCCGCACCGGAGCCGTTTGATGCCAGTCGGTTTCAAAGCGAAGGACTCTTACTACTTTTGTATCCGGTGGGCTGGGCCGGTCGCTGCGGGCAACGCGGTTTCGCTTGTACCGTGTTCTCCATTCAGACGGAAAGTTAACGTTGGTGCTCCGAATTTTTAACCGGCCCGGCCAGCGATGCTTGTTTCGCTTTTACGATTCGTGACCCACTGAAAAGCGGCCGGAACCATTGCCGAGGGAAAACGTGAAATTCACAGCGCCCCGGAGCATAGTGATCGGACAATGCGATGAAAGTGACCAAAACTCAATTTTTCAAGTTGAACATTTTCCACATTCCTTTCTCCTACGAAAATCTAAAATATTGGTCGTTTTAGATAACAGACATTGCACCGTCAGATTTCTAAATCTTTCGCTCTTTGCAAAACAGTTCAAATGGACCAAATTTTTTCTTAACACATTACCGATCGGAGATTATTGCATAATTATAAAAAATTTTAATACATGGCTAAACACTTTTTAATGGAATCTTCAATAGCAACAGCAATTTTCATTGTGAACTAACAAGTCACCCTCAATAACATCATCTAATAGTTTCATTTAAGATTGCAATGTGAAACTTTCTTTTAGTACAGCACAATTATTGAAAATCCTATCAATAGGCTTTGCCGGTAGGTAAAGTGTTAAAAACAGACCGATACTGTGCGCATAATACCGCACGACCGAAGTGAAAACTTCTATAATGATTGCACACCTGTCTATTTGGGCTCTCCCGAGTTTGACCGGATAGCGTTTCACCTCGGAGCGTGACGGATCAGACTCGTTCACTGTCCAACAATTGAACTACAGAAGTTTTCACAATATAATTCCACTACAATAATCTACTTTATACTAAATTATTATTCAGTTTTCTACAAATTTCAAGAAATAATTTTTGTTATAAAGAATAGTCATCCCGATTTTTTAAACGTTAATATATATATTTTTCAGTTCTTAGTATCCTAGCTGTCGAGACAAATTCAACGACTTATACCACAACCTTAAATACAGCTACTTAAACCTTAACCCTCAGGGTGAAAATTCACCCATTTACTATTTTTACATACTATAAAATTATTGGTCCCTCTTTATCTGTGTTGTGAGACATACTTCTCTAAAATGTGACGTGATAAATGAAGCAAAGTTTATTAGTTTAAAGTGTGAAGCAAAAATGGGTGAGAAGGTATTATAGAATCTTTTCTGCAACTATTTCTGAGGAGCGTATGAGGGTTAAATCTTGAAATATAGTTTGCTTTCGATATAAGACGATGGCTAGGGACGGCTTTCGATGTATTGCGAATGAGGATATCTACTCGGCTTGACATTGTCGGGGAATACGATTAACGCGTTCGTGTTTCACTTTTAATTGCAAGTGACTCAGGATCAAGGCAAACTGCATGGTTCATGCGGGATCGTTAGCTAGTTAAAAAACACCGTCGTCGTGTGGATTTCCTCCGTCTCTCTATTTCTCTCTCTCTGTTTCTCCATCTCCCACCATGTACCACCTCCATTGAGTATTCTGGACGCGAGCCGCGCGTTCTCCTTCGAGAGAAATCCGATGGTATCACGTACCAGTCGTAAAACTTCAGTACTTTTGTCCCGCTTGTTTTTTATACCGGCCGCTCAAAACAATTCCCCGCGATCCCGGAAGAAGAACGAAACGTTGGGAACCGAGGGAATTCAGAAATCTTACCGTAATGGAAGCTGTGCCGATCGGTAATCCACTGTTTTCTTCTTGCTTCGGGTTACCTTTTGTCGTTACTAAACTGTGGATCTACAGTGACTCCCACTAATATTCGGATACTCTTAAAAAGATAACTTTTTTGATATTGTACTATACGATTTGAAGTTTTTTGGGAAGCTAGAGCAATTAGTTTGCTACAGGATGTGAAAAAATTTTTTTCAAAAATTGCAATTGATCGGAATTGTAGAAAAAATACTAAAAGTTGCATTTTACAACTTTTTTATGTGGGCCTACTTTGAAAATTTAAAAAATACGTTTTGCAGATCTGTATTAATTATATGCACTGTGAGAGTTTAAGATTTAAGAAAGATCTAAGAATCCCTAGATCTATTGCAGTTACAGGCCGAAAATCGTGAAAATCTGCAATTTTTACCATCTTTAAACGTTTGCAGCTCATTGCAACGTCGACCTGACGAAATTTTCAGAACATGTTTAATTAACACAGATCTACAAAACGTATTTTTTAAATGTTCAATATAGGCCCACATAAAAAAGTTGTAAAATGCAACTTTTCGTATTTTCTCTGCAATTCCGACAATTTGAAATTTTTAAAAAAATTTTAGTCACGTTGTGCAGCAAACCAATTGTTCTAACTTCCCAAAAAATTTCAAATCGTATGGTCCAATATTAAAAATGTTGTCGTGTTTTTAAAAGTGTCCGAATATTAATGGGAGTCACTGTATATGAGCCGTTTTCACAGGCCAAATCGATTAACTCCGCTCTTTGAAATATTTTAAATTTAAGTGTCAAAGCATATGGTTCAATTATAACCTTTTTTATTTGTAATAAATTTCCCAAATACATAATATAGATTAACACCATTAAACGACAAAATTTTTTTTGGTCGCCGAATAATAAATAATTTATTTCAGAAGCCATTCTGATTAACTCCGGACTCTAATGTAAATCGTTGCAATAATGAAATCCGCGTTCAAAAAATTTTATCGTTTAATGGCGTTAGTCTGTATTATTCGGGAAATTTATTATAAATAAAAAAAGTTATGACTGAACCAAGTGCTCTGACACTTAAATTTAAAATATTTCAAAAAGTGGAGTTAATCGATTTGGCCTGTGAACGGCATATATGCATATCTTGCGGAAATGGAATTATTGAAATTAGAGGTTTATTAGCGGTTAATGAACTTTTTCTGCAATAAAAAATATAATTTGAAGACTGATTTTGATGTTATTACTTCTTTTTCACTTGTCAAATCGATTAACTCCGTTAGTCACACAAAAGTTGTGATATTAATAACGATTACACCAAAGCTTTTCTATCTTATTCATTCTACATGTCTTTATATGAAAGCTACATCTGTATTTATGCATTATACAATGTTTATTTCAATTTTTATATTAAAGGGAATTTTGAAAAACTGTATATTATATATACATCATGGAGTTAATCGATTTGGCAAGTGAGCGGCTCATATGCAAATTGCACATTGTTTAAAGACTTCCAACGGGATCTACTAATTATGAATATTGTTCCTCTCTTTTAACGCAACAATTTTATATCTCAATGTAGCAAAGAGAAGTATTATGCATTTCAACGATTCAGAACGAATCCAGAATGACATTTGTAAAGAATGTTTGAAGTCACATTCGCCTGATTAATCTCGCTACCTACAGCTAACCGATGATGGCCTAAGCGGCGAGAATCGCTCAAGTATTCTCCGCCTCACATTGTTGGAACAAATTTCAAGGTCGCCAGCTGGTTATCCTGCCACTACCTCCAATCTTTTGTCCTCGGGTTCTCCTCATTACATTTAAAAGATGGAAAAGCGGGTGCTCTTTGCTTTTCACACAGTCAAAGCAGCGTGCAGTATGAAGTATGCGGGCCGTATCTAGTGTAGGGATTCAAACGTAGTTTGAAGGCGTTTGTAGACATTCAAAAGTAGTGGGACAAAAGATCTATATATAGGAATCGTGTTGACTACGAGAGAACTCGCGCGCGAATGGAATCTGAAAAGCCTCCGGCGGTAAACGAAAAAAGTCCTGATCTAGCGGAGTTTATGACATTGACAGGCTTGAGAACATTTATGATGGGATCAAGCGTCATTCTGACCGTTAAGGATAGAGTATCAGATTCGGATCGGTCTCGACGAGGTATCCAAAAAGGCTTCGAAGCGAAGAAATCCTTTTACATGTATCTCCTTTGAATTTAACACTGGGTTTACGGGACCCGTCAAAATGACGGGTTCTATAGTAATATTCTTAATTTGCGATTATTAAGATGGTGAAGGGCTTCCCTGAGGGATTATTTACCAAATTTATTTCTTTGGGTACATATTATTGGAAAATGGCCAAAAATTTGGACAGACACATTCTTGTTATGTTTATAGAATAATGTGAAATAGTTATTTCTAGAGCTCCGTAACTCTAGTGTTAATAAAGGTCGGATAAGAGAATCGAATGTGCACCCGAACCACAAAGTGATCTTTCTTCATACCATTCGATAGGGGTCCCAAAGAATACCCTCTGTGGCAAGTTTCAAGTCGGTACCCTTACCAGAAGTGTAGTTATGGGGTAGTCTTGGTTTTTAGTAAATTATGCTCTATTTCTTCTGTTCTACTCGAACTGAATTTTTGTTCGTAAAATTACGAACAAAAATTCATGAACATTCTATCTAATGGCACACACAATTCTGAATTTTCTCGGCTACACAATCGATTTTTAAAAAATTCCGCGAACTTACAATTGCTGATTTTCTATTGTAGTTGACCACTTCTATATTATTATGGTTATCAATATGTCGCATCCCGGCAAGAATAGTGACATAACTAAAAAATGCATTATTCTCACAACAACGATTTTAAGAAAACTATAAAATTTCCAGCGACACAGTACAGTCATTTTTAATCCTCCAGAAAAATATTTTTCGAAGTAAATTCGACTACGCTCTATAAAATGATATTACGGATGCCTCCATCAAAGTGACACTGTTCCTGCCACTACAGATATGAAGTAGCTCAAAAAGAAAACTGTCTTCTAGCGGTTCAATTAGGAATCAGAAATGTGACGTTTTTCTAGCATGTGGCTAACTTAAATGCATCTATCACTGTTCCAACTTCAAAATCGTTATTTTTTGAGTCATTGTTCTTGTCGGGATGCGATGTATTGTTTTCGGATTAGGCAAACATGTTTAACAAGATTGAAAATCGTAAGCACATTCTTTATATGGAAAATGGCAATCTCGTGTGCGAAATATTGAATAAAATGTGTCACGATACAAGAAGACTTTTCCTGGTTACAATGGCGTCTCGGCGTTTACGGGGCGGATCGCATCCTCCCTGAAGAATGCTCGAAGCCCCTTCGTGCTCGCGAACTCGTACCGAAGCCATTTCCCCGTTCTATTTTGAATCCATTGTTCTTCTGCTCGCCGCGGTGCACACAACGCATGCCACGTTTACACGCGTACTACAGGAACCTCATTAATGGGGGCTCCGTATTGAAGGAGCACGCAGCGAGACAGAGAGCCACGGCTCATAAGAAACTGGTCCTGTTTATGTGTCGAGCAAATAAAAATTGTTGTCGCGGCACGCGTTCTTTCGACCATGTGCCGGCACACAATACAATTCGCACTAGCCTGGACGCCTCACTCTGGGCTAGTACTATCAAAATCAACCTAACCCGTTTCTTTTTTATCTGCTTTCTTTTCCCTTTTTTAACCTTCGCAAGGTAATGTGGGGTCTCGGAGACCCCAGCTTCAGATTTTTGAAAAGAATTTTTATATGAATAAAATTAAATCTGTTTACTTTTTATCCTGTGTTATTCTTTATTCCAAATTTATTAAAAACGAGGCTATTTACGAAATTGATTTGTCCACCTTTCTATTTACGTGTTATTAGACCTTACCTTGCGAGGATTAAATCTATTTCCGCTTTTGGAAGTCACATATATACAGTTCATAAAGTGTTTTCTTTTTTAGAAGCAATATGCCATCTTTTATTTCGATTTATAAAAAGGATTGGCACACTAAATTTCCGATTTTTGAGAAAATAAATTGAAGGTGTTGTTATTGGTCTTTAAATTCGTTTCTTTAAGGACTACAATGTAATAGTAATGTTACCACAATGTAGTAACAAGAAAAATTATATTTTTTGCTATTTGAAAAACTGGACGTTACCTTGTTATCTCAAAAAATTGAACGATGTTTTTACAGTGGGCTCTCCTCCTTGATAAAGTCAGTAAATAATGAGTAGACTGCAGATCTGTATGCAAATTATAAATTTTCTGTATCGATTGCAAGAAACTGGAGCTAAAAAACTTTGTTTTCCTTCTTGAATCATTTTAATAAGCTGGAAATGGCGTGTTGACGTTCTCAGATTCATTTAATGTCTTTACTATTCTAAAATTTACAGTACCATGTTTATCAAAAATGCATAAAGCAGTCTAATTCATGAATCATTTTAATAAGCTGGAAATGGCATGTTGACGTTCTCAGATCCATTTAATGTCTTTACTGTTCTAAAATTTACGATACCATGTTTATCAAAAATGCATAAAATCCGCAGTCTAATTCATGTATCATATTAATAAGCTGGAAATGGCATGTTGACGTTCTCAAATTCATTTAATGTCTTTACTGTTCTAAAATTTACCGTTCCATTTTTATCAAAAATGCATAAAATCCGCAGTCTAATAATGTCTAATAATTTCAGGTGGTAATTTTTATTGATTGACCCTGTATACAATTTTTCTAGAATCGGAAATTTCGTGTTCAAATACTGTATGGAGCCACTGTAGGTAGGGTAAACTGTACTAGTGCCGGCACTGCAGTAGTTATTGGCACTTTTGATTTAAACGGCAAATATTAAGAATTCCTGGTATAGAAAATCATTTTTTATTGATTATTATCTTATTTATATTTCAAAGCAACGTTGTAAGTTTTCATAACAGAGTTCCATATGACTGTTAGCAAATGCGCCAATGATTGTACTATTTGTCTTACGATTGTTATTCACTGAAAATATTTTATAATAAAAGATTTATGACTAGTAAAACTGTTTGATTTTGCCGAAAAATTAGCTTTAACTTATAACTATTAGCTTATAATAATAGAAAGTTAAGCTCGTTTAAACATTTCAAAGAAAGCTAGAAAGATTTTTACTACGATTTTGGCTTAGGGTGCCAATCATTGTACAGTTTACCCTATACCGTTTTTTTGCAACGACTGAAGATTTTTCATAAGGTTAATAATTGACTGCGCACTTCGTAGAAGGAACTTATGGCGATGTACATATCTGACAATGAGACATTTGGCGCCGGGAAAATTACCGCGGCTTGATACGGAGACAAACACAACCGCTGCGCCGCTTGAATTGCGTACGGGTCGTTCCAGCACTTTTCCGTGTCTGTACTTCGCGAAGCGCTAATTTCCTGACCCTCTTGCTAGTCGCACTTTGTATCGTGACTCTGTGTATTTATTTGGCTTGTCAGAAAGTTCCGCTTGTTTCATGCGCGAGAAGTTTTTCCATGGTCGAGAATATCAACGTTTGTTAGAGGTAAATACGAGAGATCTTGCAGATGGTCAGGCTCGGGTTTGCATGCGTTCTCGGGGACGCCATTTCGAGGTGAAGCAACGCCCTCGTGTGTACACAGTGTGGCATGCATTTCATATACTTCATTATGAAACTCGATATTAAAATGAAAATATCGTTTTCTCATCGGAAGTCTGCTTGCTTAAAATCAAATATGAAATGCTTAATTAAACAGTGTATTATAAATGAACTCAATTTATAAAAAGAGATATATGAGCCGTTTATTTTGAAAGTGGCCCAAGTCCATTTCAGTTTAATTTGAGATATTTAAGAGTTTGCGTTTCAATGAAATTAAAAATATACGTACAGGATACCAATGTATCACAGAGTTAAATTTACAATTCCTATTAAAATAATAGCAATTATTAAGTGAATAATATGTCTTCTTACCGAGAATGGACTTGAGCCACTTTCAAAATTAACAACTAGATTTGTCATAAAATTTGAAACAGCCCAAGTCCATTCGATATAATTTAAAATGCTTCAAATTGAAAAAACAATATTCAATTTATTTTATATTTCGTTACAAAACTTGAGAAACACCATTTATGCAATTCAGGAAATCTTCTAACTGTATAAATTACATAACAATTTACTCCTCATTTACATTTTGTGATTTGAAGAAGTCATGGTGCTCCGATGGTATATATCGTAGTAAGTCCATTATATCTTTGTATTTCGCTGTTGCAAATTTGTCTTATATTTTTATAAAGTGGTGTCACTACAATATTTTCGAATTTTCTTGGTCTACTCCGGCGTGGCAATAAATTCAGTATTTTAAACTCTGCATTCTCATCCATTGATATCTTATAGAAAATTTTATACAGTTCATTTCTCAAAAAACGTATCCAGCATATTTTTAATCAATTTATTGTTTCTCCGTTAGAATTCTTTACCCTTTTCAAAATTGCATCCTCCAAAAATCTTGTTGATATGAAATCCTCTTGTTTCATTTCATTTAAAATAAAGTTATTACCTCTCCGGCACTTCTTGATAACATTATAATAATCTTGGGGGACAAACAGTAAATTATTTTTCTTTAATGACATTTCTACAACTGACAAATGGATTTAAGCTACTTTCAAAATAAAAATTTGTATCATTCTATTAACCAGCAAATTTCCTTTTTAGAAAATCTTTGTGATTTTAAATATATTAGTTACAATTTGCTTCAGAATGAAAAGATAACGTAGAAATATATATATTAAAATTACTAGCTTGATTTTTCTCTAAAATGGATTTAGGCCACTTTCAAACTAAACAGCTCGTATTTTCCACGAACTCTTTACAAATGGCGTACTTTAAAAGTAATAAAATGATATTTACGTGTGAAATGAAATATAGAGAACAGACTGAATGTAATACTTTTTAATTATGTACCTCAAACAGAGTCTAATGATTTTCGAAGCACAAAGTGGCTTTTGAATGCACCCTTATCAACAAGTTCTTTCTTGCGCGCAAAGAACGATTTCAATGAAACGAAATGAATGCTACGCACAGTTACGTCTTTCCGAACTATTTGACGACATTGCAGAAAACATTAAAGTACACTTGCTGGAAGATTATTGCTTGGCTGCGGATCTTTCTGTATTTATGACCGGCGCTTTGTGAAATACAAGGATACGACTATATTAACTAAAATTAATAAAGCTTTCATTTCGCAATGACCTGAAGAAATCTTTCAGTAGACGGAAGAGATTATATTTGAGTCGTTTGGTGCACAGCAGAATACAATCTTCCCTCTCATAGCGAGAAAATCGTTTCTACCGAAAGTGTTAAAATTTTATCCCCTCTACTAAGGGGTTCACACTATAAGAGGAAACATTTTTTTGGACTCCCTGTAGAATACAGACTGTATTAGGTTGTCAACGACCATTGCCCCGTTGCAAACACCGGTTCTCGTCCGATCACCGAAGTTAAACAGCGTGGAACGTGAACGGCGCCCGGATGGGTGACCGCCCGGTAAAAGCCGGAAAGTGGCCCCCGGTCGCTTTTCACGTGTTGTTGGCAAAATAGATGGTTCGGAACCCACCTTTATAAACGGTAGATCCCGTCGCTTAATACCCTAGCAGTTGAAGAAGCGACGTTAAATGAACAAAGAAAAAGAATGTATTAGGTTGGCAACTAAGTTTGCGACCTCCACATTTTCTCAAAGTCATTTATATATATTTTTTAAGTACGAGTACTTTATATCAAATTAATCGCAAAATTCAGAGCTTTCGAATGATATACAGTTCGAAAGGAATGGTCATTGAATGGGGTTATAATGATACAATAAAAGAATTAGGAAAGAAAATTTCGCGAATTTAGTTGCCAACCTAAAGCAGCCCCTAGACGATCAATATTATCGATCAATATTATCATAAATGATCACATTTTTTAACTAACTGCGACTTATTAACATCTGGATACTTTTCTTTATATTTCCGAAGCAGATGTTCGTATTGTTCATTTTTTTATCCAGTTGCTATACTCTTTACTCTTGATATTCCATAAAGCAGATAAGCTCTGATACACCTCGATACATTCTAAAATAAATTTTCTTTCTTCCTCTTTTTTCTTCGTAGCCATACTTGAAAATTCAATGTTCACTTTGCGACTGTGGAGATAGAACTGAGCCAATATTGCGCAATATTAGCCACAGACGAAGCAATATTTACGAGATTGTACAATAATATGTAGTTCTTTATAAACAACATCGATCATTTCATAAAAATCGATTTCAATAAAGGTAACACCAATAATCCACTGAAATGTTTAAAGCAATGAAAAATAGTATTTTCTACCCTACTACAATACCTGAATTGTGAAAAATCCCTAAATTCGAACAACTCGAAGATTGAACGGTCTCCTGGAACGGATCTACCATAGCGAGTGTCGCCAGATCAGGGAAATCGACTGGAATTGTGGGGAATACATTTACCCTCTCTCTGCCAGATTAGTCACGTGACCGGGCCATGGCGGACCGTGCGGGAATAACGCCGTGGAAGGGGAAGAATAGAGTGGGGACACAAATCTTGGTCTGGCGACTCTGGTTTCGAGAGACATTGCGATTAATCGCCAAAAAAGAACGATCGTTGCAAAGTATCGTCCGAAACGGGACGCGCCACTATTCCTTTTTTGTCCTTCTTTCTTTTCCGGGGCGGGCGGTATTGCGCGGCGAAAGCGATTTCGACGTGCGGCAGAGCAATTGGCCGAATATGTAAATTCGGTGATTTAGGTCCTGTGAAATTCATGATACGTTAAGCATACATTGCCGGAGCCACGTTCGACTGATTGCATCAGGAGCGTATTCTCGTATCGCAATTGCCGGCTCGATTCGTTACTACTACAAGCCTCCGAGACGGACAGGTGCATAAGTAACTGGCATTCACGATCGTTTTCGAGTCCGATAATATCCGATACCGGAGCGCAACGCGAGAGTCCGATATAATGTATACATATACATATTTCTTCAATAACAGAGCGCACAATGGACCGCGCGCTCGTGCACGTGTAACAGATGGAATTTTGTAATACGGCCCGGCGAAAAGCCTGCCGCATCTGTTTCGCCTTTTGTGCCGGTTGCCCCCGGTAATAAAATACAATTAAGCAATTTAACTTTTACGATCGGCGTTTTCCACGTTTGCATTGGGAGATGCAAACCAGTCGTGCTCGCCATTTACATAGATGATACAGTGATTGTAATATCGGTGAAGCGACGCTAACGGCCGCCAGTTACAACGAAATTTACAACGAAAAATGGAATGCGGCGAAACAATGTCTTCGTTATCGGCTAAAACAGACAGATACAAAGTGTGAAAGTATTCTCGCTGAATTACTGTAATACGAAACAATCCTCTGTGAATTGTACTTTACGGTCTACCCTTTTATTGAGCGGCCCGTAGACGATCAATTTTATCAATATATTTTGCACAATAATTGATATTGTACAATAATATCGATCGTCTATTCTTGTGCAACATGTTGCAATTCGTCAATCATTACCATTCACGGTCAATCATGTTGCGCAATATGCTTGACCGTGAATGGGCCCCTAAATCAAATTGAAAGATTGCGCAATATATTGAGTCAATCAAAAAGAGTTTGATTTTTATTGTACAATTCTCGTAAATATTGCTTCGTCTGTGAGTAATATTACGCAATATTGGCTCAGTTCTATCTTCACAGTAAGCAAAGTGAACATTGAATTTTTAAGTAGCTGCAAAGGAAAAAGAGGAAGAAAGAAAATTCATTTATGATAATATTGATCGTCTAGGGGCCGCTTTAGATCACTTAACAAATTTTCATGAGTGTACTCATTTCTTTTTTTGAACCATTCCTTCATCCACCTGCGCTTCTTTTTCTCCTTCTTTTTTTAAAGCTATAACTAATGCAATGGCCACACAACTTGCTTTCTTTTTATTCCACATGTTAACTGCAGTGTCATCAGTCGTGCACTAACTTATTGGGCAATAATATCGTCTCATGTGGGTGAGCCAGCAATATTATTGCGCAATATATTGTGCCATATATTGTGCCATATATTGACGATAATATTGATCGTCTAGGGGTCACTTAAGGAAAAGTTCTATCGTCTTCTCGTTACGACCAAGTGCGTACGCGCTAATATGTTTTCCGGTACCCAGTGGTCGCTTGCGGCTGGTCGACAGTGCGTGACGACTCTTAACGTGTAGAATCAACATTTGGTCGAAAGAACAGTAGTTTTCTAGACCACTGTGCGCCGCGCGGCGCCAGTGACCGTTCGGTTCCCACGGTGGGCTCGGTTCGCCCGATCAGCGGCACACAAACTATTTCAAAGAGAATATTGAATGGCCGCGGGAGTGGTTATCGTTGTTGATGCACCGTGTTTAAACTAACGCGTAATTATATTCCCCGGTATTCCCGCGTTGCACCGAATGCCGGGTCTCTCGGAGTCTTCTCAGCGTAATAATACGGCGGAGGCATTCGCAAGAACGAGTAAGGGTTATCTCCGTTACACTATTAATTACTTAAAGCTTCAAAGCGAACGATAATGAACAGGGAGAACGAAGGAAAGAGAGGTCAGAGGAAGATTCATCGCGCCGCGGTTCCACGGAAAACGGTAACCGTAACGGCCGCGGAGAGACGAGAAAGAAGCGGAAAGAACGGGGGAGGGAAATGACGATGGAGGGTTCAACGGGAGGGAACACTCGCGAAAGAGAGAGGGGAAACGGTGGCAACGAAGAAAAGCGGATGAACTGGTCAGACAAAGTCTTTGTCCCTGACGTCGGCCATCCCTGCGAGCGTAGCGAACGACGTTCCTTCTGTATTGTGTATTGTTCGAATATTTATTTCGAGTCCGTCCCCGAAGTTTACGAAAAGTTCCTTTCTCTTTCGTAATCTAGATTTCCCGACCCTTACAGCGTCCCAACCTTCCAACGGTAAATAAAATCTAGAGTAGCGAATTCGTGGGACGACCGCACATCAGAATCAACGTTCCTAGTGGACACGAGCAACCAGCCAAAATACAGTAGAACTCCGATTATCCGGGACTCTGATGTTCGAATTCTTTATCGTCTGAATACTCTCCACAAAGAATTAGTTTGCATTAAACCAACCCATACGCTACACGATTTACATACTGCACACTTCAATAAGGATTAAGCACTGAAAATATGTAATTGTTGTATTATACGAACAATCATGTTCCATTAATTAGCACAGATAATCGGAGTTCTATTGTATGTTGATCGCCAGAAAACCTGGCGAACCTATAATGCTACAGTTCTAGTGCAAAGAGAATTTATTTATTTACCTTCTTTTGTGCGAACAGAGGAGTCATTACTCGTTAGTAGACTGCGGATCTTTATGCATTTACAATAAACGCCCCTTTACTGTCCAACAGCCGTGTTTTGCTCGGACAGTGATCGTACCCGGACACTATTTTTGATTTATGACTGCGTCAACCGCGCCGAGACTTCAATAGAGAGCCGAACATAGAGAAGGACGAAGTGGAGTGGGTAGACACTGAACAGTGATCGTGCCCACGAACCCGGACAGTAAAGGGGCGTTTACTGTATAAGAAAAATGAGTAGGTGTAATCTAAAACAGTGAAAACATTAGAAGAATTTAAGACTTCTGTTACATTATTTTCAACCTTTAATCCATACTGACGAAGAAAATAAATTTCTGTTTCACTCCAGTTTGTTATAATTCAGGTAAAACATTTCTATTTTGCATAAAGATCCGCATTAATAGACTGCGGTTTTTGCAATTTTCAATTTTTGTAGACGAATTTTAAGAAACTGGAATAAAATAGAATGTTATTTTCCGCAGTAGTAGCCGTTTTAGATCTGAAATAAATTAAAATTGTGCTAAATTCTGTCATATTTTATATCCTAGCATTTTTTAAAACTTTGCAGAAGCCATAATTGCATAAAGATCCGCAGTCTAGTCATTAGTTATTGTTTTACTAGCCCACTTCGTTCTGGTTTTTATTTATCTATTTATCTACAGTATTCCGAATTTCCTGCGAATCTTCTGCGCCAAAACGTGTCTGATTTCGCGTGTAGTGACCTCATGAAAAATAGGATCGGCCATCCGGTGATTACGCGCTCCTCGGTATCTTCGATCGGGTTCGTTGAGATTGATACGGAGGCGTCGTACAACACGCTCGTATTTCCAAGTTGTCGGTTTAAAGCCGGCAAGTAAGGCGGCTGATCAGTCGTTACCGCGCGGCAAGCAGATTTACGAGCGTTTTTACGCGAAATCGTTTCACATCCGACGCGGCCGCAAAACCGCGCGAAAATCGAGCGGTTCGTTTCGCTGGCATTACCGGTGCAGCGGGGACTGCATCCGCACGCTCGCGATAATCTAAATTCGTTCTTTTCCGATCTTCCATTTCCGCCATATTTACGGGACACGCTGGAATTGTTCCATGGCCGAATTTTTATTTTACGAGCCGCGCTACTGCGAATGCCCGAATTCAATACAGTGTATATCGCTTTATAAATGTTCAGCACTTTTGAAAATGATGGAGATCAATTGAAATTTTGATAATTTATAATCAGAGAAAGCGTTTAAATATAGGAACATTGATGTCTTCTTATCGATAGAGAACCTATTTAATAATATTGGTTTATTTCTTTTTTTATCAGTAGTATTAGGTTGGAACGAAAGTTCGTAGCGTTTATAAATTAAAATTGAAAGCTAAACTTCAGATATTTATTCACAGATCTATTCAATAATGTATTTTCCATTCTGTTCTATTACGTTTTGTCATTTTCGAGGTAACTTCTCATGTTATTGAATAAATCTATTAAATACCTTAATTTTATCTTCGATTCTTAATTTGAAAACGCTGCGAACTTTCTTTCCAACCCAATACATTTCTCGTACTTAAGAATGCTGTTTTCTATTAGAAATATTGTTTATAATTTATTCAAAAATTATTATTCAATTGTCTAAGGAGAATCGTGAAGGTTTCATTTAATTGACAATGAATATTTAAGTCCCAAGGAGTTCCACCTTCTTTCAAAGTGGGACAAAACGTACTGAATTCTATCGAATTGTATGTTCTAGGATTTTTTCACCGCAATTTATATATTTATTATTACTAGACTGCGGATCTTTATGCAAAATAAAAAATGTTTGCATTGATTGCAAGACACAGGTGACAAACAAAAATTTCTTTCTTCTCTTAATTATCTTATTAACGTGAAACTTATACACTGGTGGCCTTAAATCTTTTTAATAGGTCCACTGTTTTAAATTGTACGTACTTATTTTTGTCATAAATGCATAAAATCCGCAGTCTAATTATATATATATTACACTTTTTTTAAAAAAAATATGTTCAGAGCTGTGTCACTTTTCTCGCGAATGAACGATATGCTAAATCGACTCGAAATAAATGTAAAAAAATATGAAATTTGTGAACAAGAATAATGGAAACCTCGTTGTTCGAGGGAGTACTGTATTCATTGTATTCTTTGCGTACACGGATGTAGATATCCGTGTATTTTTCTGCAAAAACTAAATTCACGCTCAGCCGTTCAACGTCATATCACCGCGTATTAAAATAGACGTGTAATGTAAATGCAGGAATATTCGCGAAATTAAAATACACGGTTACCAGTGTATTTAATATTACACGTATATTTACTTTACATACACGCGCAATAGCGAGCTCCAGTACAAATACTACGCATGTTGAACATTGAGAGTATTTATACGGACGAGTCGTAATTCTTAGCCGTTCGATACGATGAATATTTATGCACGCTAATTGTTTTGCTCCACGCGAATAACCGGTCTAGAATGTTTATCGAAAGGAAAAATATCAATTACATTGGACACAATATATTCACTTATTCAAATCTGGTATATGAATCTCTGATCCGGTTTGTGTATCGGAAGCTATGGTGCCAATTAATTGGACACATTTATTTATTTTAATGTACAGTGAAACGAATTATAATATTCGGACACTCTTAAAAAGACGATAACTTTTTTAATATTGTACTATACGATTTGTACTTTTTTGGGAAGCTAGAGCAATTAGTTTACTACAGAATGTGAAAAGAAATTTTTTCAAAAATTGCAATTGATCGGAATTGTAGAAAAAATACTGGGAGTTGCATTTTACAACTTTTTTATATGTGGGCCTATATTGAAAATTTAAAAAATATGTTTTGTAGATCTGTGTCAATTATATGCACTGTGAAAGTTTCATCGAAATCGGTTGGTGCGGGAAAAAACGACAGGCATTGAAAGATGTAAGAATCCTTAGATTTATTGCAGTTAGAGAAAATCTGCAATTTTTACCATCTTTAAATGTTTATAGCTCATTGCAACGTCGACCAATTATGACGAAATTTTCAGAACATGTTTAATTGACACAGATTTACAAAACGTATTCTTAAAATTTTCAATGCAAGTCCACATAAAAAAGTTGTAAAATGCAACTTTTAGTATTTTTTCTACAATTCCGATCAATTGCAATTTTTGAAAAAATTTGTTTTCACATCCTGTAGTAAACTAATTGCTCTAGCTTCTCAAAAAAGTTCAAATCATACAGTACAATATTAAAAAAGTTATCGTGTTTTTCAGAGCGTCCGAATATTAATTTGTTTCACTGTAGGTAATGCAGACTGGTCCAGTGCATATTAACACATAATTATCTCTGCTATTTTTGAAAATATGATAAAACTTTATTAACCAAAGGTGTCTAATATAAAGAGGACTACAGTATGGCAATAACCATTTTTTGGTAGTTGAAAGGGTTTCGGCGATTTCAAGGTAAACTTCATTTTTTAAAATAGAAACATATTTTTCTCACCTTTATTTCTTAAAATAGAAACATATTTTTCTCACCTTTATTTCTTAAAATAGAAACATATTTTTCTCACCTTTATTTTTTAAATAGAATTTTAAAATAGAAACATATATTTGATGCAGCTCGTTATTTTCTATAAAAAGCTATTAACCTATGCATATCGAGAAATGATTAATATATATATATTATTGTACAATGTAAGTACACTTGGTGAGAAATAACAGTTTTTCAAAATCATACAGAGCGTTACTCAAATGTTTTCCTAGGTGTATCGGACCCGATTAATATCTAATTAAAAATCATACGCGACAGTCCCATCGATTGACAATAATGCCTATATTCAATATCTTAAAAATGCGCAATATTTCTGAAAGAGAACGTGACGCAAAGAAACACGCAGCAAGAGAAACTCTGCTAAGTACTTAATTCGAATGCGCGAGTCTCAGCCGGGAATCTCAAGAATCTTCGCGTGCCTATTAACACGTAAACGTGTCAAAACACCTAGTCGCTCGTTCCAACGCAGTAACATCGGCGCAACACGTGAATAAATAAGTTGGCGAAGCATTTCTATATTCAAAACGTCGAACGATAATATTTACATTATTATCGAGCCGATTAACCTGTTCCGACGTTGAAGTTCGCGATGCAAGTTCATTTTCAGTCAACAAACAAGTTTGCAAGAGTAGCAAACATTAAATCATTCCACTCGGTGGAGGGAAGGACAATATTTGCGAAGTAATGAGCTATGAGCTCCAAAACCCCTAAAATCGTTCTGTTTGTACTTAATCATGTATAATTACCAGAGAAATTGACTTTAATAACATTTTTCCACATCGTACAGCTGAGAATTTGATCACGATACACCGGCGAGCGAGTAACCTTGCTTGGTTAGCCTAATTAGTTTATGAATCATCCCGAGCGGAGTTGTAATCGGCGAGCGTTCTATAGACCGCTTTGCAATACGTGTGGCAACCGCGCTGTTTTGTTTCTACTGTGCTAAACAATTTACTCGAGTGAATCAGTGTAGATGTTGTTCAGTGGTACGCTCGAGTTTAGCAACTGGCAATTGTTTCTCCGGTTACTGACCTGTGAAGCATAGGCCTGTATCGTTGTCTTTTTTTGGCGACCATGATTCATATTTCAGTCTTGCCCTCGAAGTTAGAATTGTGTGTAATATACGTATAGTTTAGCTCAATTGAGGCAAAACCGTCCCCACCATAGTGTCCACTGTCGCTTCGCCTGTCGTGAGTAGCTACGAAGGTATATGCGATGGCTACATATATGTTGATCTATTGGGACCAATGATCGAGTGTAGTAGCTCTTCTTCTGGCAGCGGCACCTAATTTTTGTTCAAACCAGCGTAATTCTCGTAAAATTTCGCATATGACACGAGTGTAACGTACTCAATAGCTGCTAGCAAGAGATAGAAATACATTTAGCACAAGATGGCTACATAGAAGGTGGTCCAATGGGTCCAAAGATCGCTTGTATGTAGCCCCTCTTCTGGCAGTGGGAATTAATTCTTGTTTGGAGCAGCGTAATCCTCATGAAATTTCAAGAGATAGAAACACATTTAGCACAAGATGACTACATAGAAGGTGGCCCATTGGGTCCAATGATTGCGCGTAGCTCTTCTCCTGGCTACGGCAGCTAATTTTTGTTCAAACCAGCGTAATTCTCGTGAAGTTCTGCAAAAGAAACGAGTGTAGCTTACTCCGTATCGAAGTGGTAGCAAGAGATAGAAATACATTTAGCACAAGATGGCTACATAGAAGGTGGCCCATTAGGTCCAATGATCGAGTGTAACTCTTCTTCTGTCAGAGGCAGCTAATTTTTGTTCAAACCAGCGCATTCCTCGTGAAGTTTCGCAGAAGAAACGAGTATAACTTATTCCGTATCGAAGTGCTAGCAAGAGATACGAACACATTTAGCACATTTTAGTGTTAAATGGAATTTTTGGCACGAAATGTGGTTGATACACATTTTACGAAACGCAAATTTTTTAAATTTTGTAAGCACCATAATCTCCAGCAGTCTTTTCACGTTCCCGTGGAGGGAACATCCGAGTTGATGACTGTGTAGATTTAAATTAATTTCGGAGATGCATGCACGGTTCTGTATAATTTGTCGCCTCGACTTTCATCCCCTGAATGATGTCTTTCGAAAAAGACAATATTTTGCTACGTGTCCCTGGTGAAAATGTCTCGAAAAATGTTAGTTTGAACATCAAATGTGAACGGTTATATTTAAAAATAATAGTTTCATTGATCAATTATAAAGTCACCACTATTTTCTACAATTGTCTCCGAATATTTTACATTCTGATTTCCATTTTCGTAGAAGTTACATGTTCATTTTCAAAAAAGGTCACGAGGTAAATTGGGTACGAACTTTTGCAATCATCCAATATGAATGATACAAAAAAATGTTTTAAACAGAAGTTGTATGGCTTCGCGAGGACACATCATGCTGTTATTTATTTGACCTTGAGGTGACCTCGAAAAGGCCTATATGCACGTTGTTCACGATAGCGAGAATAGTAGAACCGTTTCGAAACTCGTACAATCTCATATCATATCACCTTTAACCATTATTTTTATACCATTAAACCATTTTAACCATTAGAAAACGCTATGCAAATAACTAGACTGCGGATCTTTATGCATTTATGACTTATGAAAATGTTGAAGAAAGGCTAGAATATAAAATTTGATAGAATTTTGTACAATTTTTATTTGTTATAGGTCTACAAAGGATGTTCCCATTAAAAATAGGATTTTATTTCATTCCGCGTTCTTAAAATTTGTCTACAAAAATTGGAAAATGCATAAACACCCGTAGTCTAAAAAAAAACCTGCTGTCAAAAAACAACTGAAGGTGCACTCTTTTCAATGGTATTATATATATGGTGTTATCCAAAATAGACTATAGGAAGTTTTTTTAAATAAAAAACATACTATTTTTAATTTTATTGGTTTTTTTTTATTTAATTATCAGGTATCATCTATGACAATTATGTGTGAAAGACGATATCTGTCAAATGACCACGTTTACAAACATCAATTCGAACATCAAAATTTTCGATGACATTTTGGGTCATTAGCAACACTTTCAGTAATGTTTTCATTCAAACGAGCTGTTTTTGGTCTGCCAGACTTTGGTTTATCATGAACAGATCCAGTTTCATCAAATTTCTTAACCAAATTTCGAATTTTTTTCCCAGATGAACGATTATATATGTGTGCTGAAAAAATCACGTAATTTACGATGGGCATTTTTTATTGAACACTGATTTGCAACATAAATTTGAATAACTTTAACACGCTCTTCAATCGTATACGACTCCATTGTTAAAATCGTCTATCATTGTAGATTAGAAATACAAGAAAGTGACAAGAAACAGACATGGCGTTTGACAGATATTCTCATTCAACATCCTAAAGGTACTTTTGGATAACTCTATATAATACGATTTGTTCGATGCAATCCCACTGTCACAGGAATAACACCATCTGTTAGAAACGTATCAAGACTTTTGCAATGACCCAATACGTGGAGGATCTCGGTAGCTCTGCAGGCTCAGCAACTCAGCTCCGAGACGTTCACCCATTCCTGAGACCCACTGTCGATTTTCCGGAGTTCTCGTTGATCCCTCAGATTTACATACACCTTGGAACCCCGAACCCATAAATCTTTCACTATAGTGGAACTGGTTGCCAGCACGCCTCCGTCGAAGGACACTGCGAGCTACGCGCGCGCATTTTCGGCGCAGACACTGTCTGGCGTTCTGAGTTTGCTATCTTAAACTTTGCATCGCGACGCTCGTCTATAGTAGAACGAAGTTGCATAACCGGCACTGTAGTCCTCGACTTTAATCCAAACAGTGGCGGAACGATTAGCCTGGAAACTGAACGATCATGTTTTCTCGAAGACAAATGGCATCGATTTTGGAGAATTCTGTTGCTATAAACGCGTAAACGACCTAATTCATAAGCAATGCCTTATTGTAAGCTGCCGTTATGTCAATCGTTTCCTGAGAAACCCATAAACTCGAACGATTTCCTCTTCTTTAACTGTCGTCTGTTGCATATTTACTACTAAATTTGCTCATTTTCCGGATGGTAGAACATCGATCTGGTGGGAAAAGTAAACAATAACAATAACAATTTTTAGTCTTATTTTTTATATTACGGTTACAATATTCGAGCACAATGTAGCACAAACTTAGCATAACTCAGCACAACTGTCGAAATTATTTAATTCGACAAGTGGGGGGCTAACTTTTAGGAGGCAATAAAATTTGTAAATTTCTTCTTCGAAAATCGAGAAAATGTTCCAATATTCTTAAAAATAAATGTATAGAAATTAGACTCCAGGAGTATTCTGCTGACTTGCATTGAAAAATTAAAACATGAATCTCTTTTTTTGACACAAACATGCGTAAGATTTTCTTTTAGAATATTGTAGACATATTCACAAATACTTTCCATGCAAACCAAGCATGTTGTTCGGTATTGTTTTATTTATTTATTTAAGATGAAAGTCGGACAACATGATTTTTATTTATGATATTTATGAAACTATATTTTAACCCCTTGCCTTACAATATCGTGCCTGACTCGTGATGAAGATTCTGAACAGATTCTGATAAAAATGTATGTTAATAATTTCCTTTAAACCGAAATAAAATACTATTTTGGTTCTGTTAACCCTCTATTGCATGAATTTTTATGGCAAGTTGAAAAATATATATATATGGCTGTTAGTCTACTTAAAAATGAGAAAATGTTATTTATTGCATTTTATGACTACTCTAGCGGAGAAACGATAGATTTCTTTTTCCCCAACCTAATAATTATCCCGAAAAAAATTCTTTAAAATCACTTGTTTTCACTGTCGTTACACGAGAAGCCCTGTCAAGTGTTTATTCGCCCTAGTATTGTTGCCGAGTGTAATCAGAATGTTTGTTGACTCCATATTGCGCGTTGTTTGCAGTTCACGCGTTGCCCGAGCAGGAGTTACGATACAGTAATCGGGCCACGCGTCTACCATGAATTTCGCAAGAATAGCACAAGTAGTCCGCGCACTTTCTCTTTGCGCGCGGTCAGGTACACTTTTACGAAAGCGTAAAAAAACTTCCTGTGGAATTGTGGCAATGAAAACGTTACACGGCGCGAGTCGTAAGTCGTGAACCGCACCGCGGAATCGGCAACGAGGCTCGCCGATCCGAGCTGTTGAGTAATACCGTGCGAAACGCGCGCTCCCGTGAAAGTCCTTGCGTTCGACGCTGCAGGAGTTTTTCGGTGCCCCTCTTTCGATTGCTCTGTATACGAACGCGATACGTGGCACGCCACATGCCTGCAAAACGATATTTCCGTGTGAAACATTGCGATCGGACAGAAAGCTGCTCTTCTTCGGGTTTTTCAGTAGACAATAACGCTAGATAAAAGATCGATCTAGGGCGCTATCGCCCTCAGAAGTCCTATTTTTTCGTTTACGAGGCATAATTTGCATTATTAGAAAGCATGTAGCTATGAAAATAGCTACAGTGACTCCCACTAATATTCAGACACTCTTAAAAAGACGATAACTTTTTTAATATTGTACTATACGATTCGAATTTTTTTGCAAAGATAGAGCAATTAGTTTGCTACAGGATGTGAAAGAAAGATTTTTCAAAAATTAATCGGAATTGTAAAAAAAATACTAAAAGTTGCATTTTACAACTTTTTTATGTGGGCCTATTTGAAAATTTTAAAGAATACGTTTTGTATTATGTAATATTCGGACACTCTTAAAAAGTCGATAACTTTTTTAATATTGTACTATATGATTTGAACTTTTTTTGGGAAGGATTTTTATAATTTGAACTTCGTTTGGCGTGATCGGCGAGATCACAAAGAAATATTACTAGAACTACCGGATCTAAGAAACAACACGGACCCGAGGGTTTCTTTCGATCAAGGCTTTAATGTATTTAAATTATTTGAATATTTCTACTGTTTTAAATGACACCTACTCATTTTTGTCATATATACATCAAATCCGCAGTTTAGATAATAATATGAAAAATTGCAATTTTTCATGATTTTCGGCCTTTTTACCACTTTTGATCGTTTATAACTCGTAAACCAATTAACCAATTTCAATGAAATTTTCATAGCGTATATAATTTATACGAGTTGACCAAACACATCTTTTAAATTTTACTATTATATCTTTTATGTTTTACTATTTTAGGTTACCATTTTTGGAAAAATGTGTAGGTTCCATTTAAGACAGTGAAAAAGTTACAATAATCTAATAATGTCAATCTAATGTTTTCAGCTTGTTAAAATTATTAAAGTAAGAATTAAACGTCTATCTGGCTCCAGTCTCTTGCAAATAATGCAGACAATTTTTATTTTGCATAAAAATCCGCAGTCCTACTGATCACACACACTTTAAATCAAAATAACTATGTGATTTTCAAACTTTTTATTTGTAAACCAATTAACCAATTTCAATGAAATTTTCAGAACGTATATAATTTATACGAGTTGACCAAATACATCTTTTAAATTTTCGTTATTGGCCCAGCTAAAAAAGTTGTGAAAATCAATTTTTTCTATTGTTTTTCACAATTCCAACCAAATGCATTTTTTCAACATATTTTTTAGACGTCATTTATTAAACTAATTCTTCTAGCCTTATAGAGAAATTGAAGTCGTTTGGTCCATTCATAAAAAAGTTATTCTGAGTGTGTGTGTGATCAGTTTTGCTTCTAACTGTATAGTGCAATATTCGCATCACACAAATTTTTGTTATATCTTCCCGTAAAATTGCCAGAAAATGGCAGCTGTCTGATCGTTCCGTAAACCGTAATGCTCCCAGCTCGTTCTCATATTACTTGATAAAACCATAAAGCTGATACAGCTCGTGCTCTAATTGGTATTAGAGGGAAAATGGGGCAGGAATAAAAGGATTAGAAGTGGCCACGGGACTAGGTGAAGGTAATACTGCCGGGAAGACCGTAGATACTTCTAACGCTTCTAACGTGACACATGATACGTACGTGCACTGTATCAAGGATCTCGTTCGTTCGGCTCGTCGGGGTGTTATGCAATAATTAATTGTGTAAAATATTCGATGTGTTACGGCGTGGTTGCATCATCTACCATTGACCTCGGCTTTGAACGGTCTTCTTTCATGGGATCGTACAATGATTGCGCTACACTGCGAAATCAATTCAGATCAGATATACCGGAGAATCGAATCTACAGGGTGGTACAAAAATATTTCTTCTATATTTCTGTTGACACGATTGGCCTGTTCTTCGACAATCGGAGTTTCTTCGCTCTGTTAACACTGAACCTATCACCACCGGCTCCAGATTTTTTATTTCACAATTATTGAAATGATTACATAAATATATCTAGGAGTTTATTCGCTCTGTTAACACTAAACCTATCACCACCTATTCCAGATATTTTATTTCGCAGTTATTGAAATGGTTAAATAAATATATTTGGAAGTTTATTCGCTCTGTTAACACTAAACCAACCACCACCGGTTCCAGATTTTTTGTTTCACAATTATTGAAATGGTTAAATAAATACATTTAGGAGCTTATTCGCTCTGTTAACACTAAACCAACCATCACCGGTCCAGATTTTTTATTTCACAATTATTGAAATGATTAAACAAACATATTTAGTAGAGCAGATATTATTTTTATAAGGCAGCAGGTACCGGCTACTTGTAAGGCTCGATAGCTTTAGTGTTAATTGATTCCAAGCAATTATTTAGGTATCTTTTATATTTTATAGTTAATATATTTAGGTTTCGTTCCAAACTCAAATATTTTAGAGATGCAACTAGTTTACACAGGGTGATACCGAAATAGATAGCCAAACTTTTACACAACATGTTCTCCTTCTCGTAGAGATAATATTTTCTCCTATAGAATATTAATTAATAAATTGGTTAACGGCATATTCTATTGTAGCCAAACTCCTTTTTACAATTTTTTCCAGTGTGCATAGACATAAATATTCCTTGCTCACAGTCAGACGAAACTGTTTTACGATTACATTCACACATTACATTCACAAATTTACATTCACAAATTTACATTCACAAATTTACATTCACAAATTTACATTCACAATTAAATTCACAAATTTACATTCACAAATTTACAGTCACAATTAAATTCACAAATTTACAATTCACAATTAAGTTCACAAATTATTTCGGCGATTTCTCGAAGTTTTAAGTAAACTTAGATAGTTTGGCTGCGTATTTCATAGTCACCCTGTAGAATTTCATAGCCCACATTCAAAAGTAGACTGCGGATCGCAGTCGTCGTCTCGTTTCAATTTGATATCGCCTTTCATATTTTTTAATTTTAATTACTCGCGAGGATAAGGACTTTCTACAGAGTGTACGGTGGGAATCTAGCACGGCTTGCGACGAACGATTTCCAAACAAAATGGCGATGTCCGTTTTCCACGGAGGCGCGGCGGGATGTTTGGAAACGATGAGCCAATGTATCGGTGGCTGTCGGGAAAAACGATAAGGGAAACGTTTGAGCAATCAATGTTACGTAATGGGACCCACCGATCCAGGAAATTCGAGTATCTTCCAGGAAGCTCGGATATCGGACATCGAAAGTGTTTTGATGAGGATTTGATCGATCTACACAACGCACAGTTAGGTATATGACCCGAAAAATCTCAAAAGGCTCAACGTCAGCAATAACATTATGAAATCAAAAAATTCTTACTATTAATTTGCATCAGGAAACACACGCTGCGATTGTTGATGCTCATTTCTACTTAAATTAGCTATAAATCTTCAATCTGTGAAAATCGGGGACTCATTCTTTTTGCACTATGATTACAAATCATTATCGAATGTAATGATACCAGAAAGAGCACCGGATATTACTCAATAGTATAACAAAATCGTCAATGAAGTTTTGTGATCGTAAAAAATCTTACAGAATGACTGATTGTGTTCAAATATGAATAACTAGACTGCGGATTTTATGCATTTATGAGAAAAATGACTGGGTCAAATTTAAAGTGAAGTGATTACAAAAATTTAAGGATGTCGATATAAATATTTTCAACTCTACGATCCTTAAAGAATCGAAAATATTTATATTTGCCTCCTGTTTCTTACAATCTATGAAGAAACTTTTTATTTTGCAGAAAGGTCTGCAGTCTATTGATAACTATACTAATTTAGATGTAAACGAAATGAAATCTGCGTGAAAGTGCGGTGTATATACACTGCCGGCCAAAAGTCTGGGACCACTCTATATTTTATTACATGTGTGTGTCTTATATGTGTAATCTTATCATTTTTTATGAAAACCCTTCATCATACAATAATGTAATTCCGTGTGACATCTCTCTTATGCGGAGGTCCCAAACGTTTGGCCGGCAGTGTACTTGAAAAGCTTTTGCAATGTAAGAATTTACACAATTTCCTTAAAACACTTGAAAATCGCTAATGAATGAATGCTGTTTCAGAGACTGTTTAAGAACGTTATAAGAGTTCTTCTTGGATGTACAAATAAAAAAAAAACAATATTGCAATCTTATTCTTCAAACCTCTAATTGCGTCAAATAACAAAAATTGTACGACTTACGAAAATTTTTGATATCGTCTTTTTCCCGACTTTTCGGGCCAAATACTCCACTGTGCGACGGATTGCTTTCATCTTAGAATAATTGCGAAAACGGGTTAAGCGGATTACGATAGAAATTACAATCGGCGAAATTACGCCAGGTTTTCGACACTATTCGAGAACCGAGCGAACTTTCTCCGGTTCAAACACATTTACACGATACAGCTGTTCCGTGTAAACGAATAACGGGTCGCATACATATTCATGATGACAATAAAGCGGACGTTCGCCGGGTCTCCGCCGTTATTACACGCACAGCCTTCAAATCGGAATTCAACAGGGTGCTCGTGGCTTTTCTTTTGGAAAATGGATTTGCGCTTTTCCACGCCGCACACTCACAACCAGAACCGAATAAAGCTGGGCAAAATTCATGCTCGTGTTAATTATACGTTATTAATTATACCGCATTGCGAGGAATAGGAATCGAGCAGGAATATTCTTCCTTGCTTTAATGAATTTAATAGAAATTTTTAGAATATTTATAGCTTATATGAATCTACAAAACACATTTTTTAAATTTTCGTTACAAATCTGAATGAAAAAGTTGCGACAAAATTTAATCTAATCCATCTAGCTTGTCTGGAAATCTAAAGTCGTTTGACGCATTTATGAAAAAGTTACTCTGATTTATTTTGATACCGTGTGCCATTAATTATGCGACTGTAAGTAATACCAGAATTAAATTCTGCGATCCTAGAAACTGTCAAAACCGATCCGTTTGCAATTAATAGCCAGGTCAAATTTAAAATAGCTGGGAAATTGAAGGGATTCGAAAATAACAACTCTTGTCAATTGATTAAATTCATTCAGACAATTTTCATGTTGCATAAAGATTCTGTCTAGTGATTGATAACCAGACTGTGGATTTTTATGCAAAATGAAAACATTTTGCATCGATTGGAGGAGAAGCAGTAGTTAAAGAAAAATTCATTTCACCCCTTAATAGTCTTTTTACGGTGAAAACAACATGACAATATTCTTGGATTTTTTATATTTCACTCAGTTAATTTCTCCATAAATGCAATTAACATGTAATTAGTATGAATTTTGTCCAGCTGTTTGGGAATGTGGTCCACCGTAAAATGGGTGAAAGTGCACGAAGGGCGCCATGGAAGGTAGCCCGGCGAAATTATGAAAGGGAATTACGGAGCCGTAAAAGATAATCGTCGATCGGGCGAACATCGATGCCATAAGATGGAACCGGATTAACTTCGAACGGTATTCGTAGAGACTCGATCGCATGTACTCGAAGTACCGTTCCCGTATACCGTAACGCTGTTGTTATAGTGTAGTAAGTGGCTCACGAAGTCCCGCTTTCGATCCACGAAAAAGTTTATCCAGGACTCCGCCGTGGCTGGAGCATCCCGTCATTTACGGTTTCACGCTTTAACTGTTCCACGGAAAAAATAATAAAGTTCTACCTGAATTCTGTTAGGCAGACGCCGAAGAAACTGTAACCGGATGCGATAGTTGAATCTCCCGCAAGAAGGCGAGAGAAAATCAGAAAGTACATGCCGTCCGCACATATTAAATGGCGGATTTTGCTGATCGACGTGCTCGTTCGTGGTGATGATCAATCTAAACGATTGCTAAGGGCTGTCTGCGTGCTCGAAGAAAGTGCAGGCTCGCCCAAGCCTCGTTTAAACTCAGGTATTTTAAGCTAGAGATTATACTTTCTCGTCGAATTTGCGTATCGGATACGACATTCTGGCATGCCAACGATCACTTTCTTCTGCTTTCTGACTCCCGTTTGACTCGATATTCGGTTCGCAAATTATTAGAAGATTTCTGTAGTCAATAACTTCATTCCGTTTCCCTCCTATTTCAAGGTTTACCCCGATTTTGTCCGATAGTTCCTCTTAGAGCAGTGGTCGGCAAACTCATTAATAGACTGCGGATTTTATGCATTTATGAGAAAGATGTGTAGGTGTAACTGAAAACAGTAAGGAGATTAGAACAATTTAAGAATATTGTTGTATTATTTCCAACCTGTTAAAGATATTACAAAAGAAAATAACTTTCTATTTCACTCCGGTTTGTTGCAATCCAGGGAGAACATTTTCATTTTGCATAAAGATCCGCCGTCTACTCATTAGTCAAGAGAGCCAATTATTAGCAGTACAACGAACTACTGCTTTACGATCCTAACATAACCCTACTATGACAGATCTTTATATTCCCCACTACTTTTGAATGTGATCTTTGTATTCCCAATGACATTTAAAATTGCACTCGACTGTATTCTCAAATACCTTTCAATTGCAAACCTTTGCATTCCTTATCCCATTTAAAATTGTGACTTTTTCGCCCAGAGACATTCTCAAAGATCTTGAAATTGCAACCCTTTGCAACCCCCACAGGATTTGAAATTGTGACATTTTGCATCCCCAAAGATCTTAGTATGACAGATCATTGTATTCCCAATGAATTTATACGAAATTTGCATTTATAGTAAAATTTGGTAGATGAAATTCGAAATCAAGAAGAAATTAAAAAGATTGAAGATGTCAATATATGACTTCTCCTCTTTTAAAATCATTAAGAGAAGAAATAACATTCAATTTAGTTTCTATTTCCTGCAATCTATGCAGACAATTTTTATTTTGCATAGAGATCCGCAGTCTACTCATTAGTCAAAAGAGCCAAATATCGGCAGTACAACGATTTAGATTTCTTTTGAGAGCCAAATTCCTTTACAAGAACCCAGTTTTTGAAAGTCGGTTAAAACTATTGGGTCGTTCGGAAAGCCATTTCGTTTTTCGTGTAGAAATGGCATTGCTTCCATTTGTTATTACTAACCTTATTTTAAATCGCAAAATCGTGGTATATCTTGACAGCTGACATTTCGGACGTGATTTCCTACTTTGTAGTACTTTCTAATCTTTCAAATATGTTTTTATCATTACATCAAATATGCAAAATCAAAATACGATTTCCATCACCTTCTGCTTTTTTATTACCGCAAGGGTAAAAATGTAGTGCACGAAAGAAAAAATTGGGCGCTGTTTAAAGAGAGGATGTACCATCGATTACTATTTTTTTCGCTTTTTCAACATTTTTTTCGCTTTTTCAACATTTTTTTCGCTTTTTCAACATTTTTTATACGGTGCAAATTTCATTTCAAATAAAGTCGTGAAAATTTATATAATTCAATATTTTTCTAATAAAAAACAGAAATTCTACAAGCATGGGATCTTTAAGTTGCCTGAAAAATCGTAAGAGACCATAGAACAAAATGTCATAAAACTTATTCTAAATGATAAAGAATTGGCTTTCATTTTATCTTAAGAAAACGAAATGACTTTCCGAACGATTCAATAGACAAATTGAATAAAATTGAAAATTGTATTAATATACTATTAAATTAAGATAAAATAGGTTTATTCTAAACACGTCATTTGTGGAAAAGTCGCAAATCAAGCAGCCAAAAAGCCGCAGTTCGCCGACCAACTGTCTTAGAGGTTAGGTGCGTTCTTAGTGCGACCGACCTGCCCCCTTCACGAAGGCAAGGTTTGGCATGGATTCGCCATACTCGTAATGTTATCATTACCGGAATTAATGAAGTTGAATTACGGAAAATTAGAGATTCGAATCAGGTCGATTCGAGATTAAAAGATCCTAATTGGACCGGCTCAAAACCGAGGACTCTCTGGTTCAACGCTCCACGCTTGAAAGTTCGCGCTAAACGAATCAAAATTACCGAACATTCTTAAGTTGGCTTGCTATCAAGCAACTTTATCGCGGTTTATGAGGCAGTAAAAGGCCAGAGCTCAAGCGAAAAAAAAGACATTCGAAGGAATTTAGGAAGAAAGTTTTTTCATTTTGGACTGGCAATCTTGCCTTTAATCCTGTCTGCAGAATCGAGCTCGAGATTAAACCTGCAATCCACGCCCTAATTTATCTAGCGATTTATCTTGTTTTGATAGCCGGTCTCTGTACTCCATCTCTTACCTTTTGCGATGAAGAACGAGCTTATCAAGCTCGCTAGGGAGGTTACCCAATCGTAACACGCCGATTTTAATAGAATTTTTGGATGATGTAAAACTGAGAAAAAATATTTTACACGTGGTTCACATAAATATAATTTGGCCGTTTCTAGACAATAATTATTAAATGAAACATCATTTGATGACTCTGAGGCTGCACTAAAAATTGCTGTGTCATTATTCAAAATATCGTTTACATTATTAAATATGTCGATATCTATTACTAAAATATATTTAAGTATAAAATTTAAAAATATATAGGGAATGGAAATATTCCAGGTCAGAAGAAATGTACAATTTTCAAGTTAAAATTGCTCAGAGTATAAAGGTTAAGACTATCAATATATTGTAGTAGAATATCGTTGTATTAATTCTTCACCGACACCAGTTATTTCCAGAAATAATTTTGCATTTTCAGAAGCACGTTTAGCGGAAAACAGGTCTTCAGTTATGAAAAAAATTTTGAATAAATTGAACGATGTAAAACGGATTGTAAAATCGGAGGCTTCTAAAATGAGTGAAAATTGATTGTCGTGCGTTCCATTTTTCACGAAATTCTCACAGTTTAAATACAAGAAATTTTTCAAAAATCGGGTATTTACTGTTCAAATACTTGTTGGACCCAATGCACATGTACATCGATGAATTGCATTTTCGATAGACATATTCTACTGCGGTATCAACGACGATTATATAACACTATTTTGTTGGATAGCGACGCTAAGTTCACAATTGTGTACGCCGTGCGAAAACCAGCTGTAGCGTATATTTGAACAGATTAGCATACTGTGTTAAGTGAGATTCGAAATGTCCGGTTCCCATGAATTTGTTCCATAATCTATTGTAGATGATATGAACGGGAAAGGATGGATGCGTAGAATATATTTCAATAAAAAATCTTCCATTTATTTCCGCAAATATATTTTACCAAATATTTTTTTAATTTAAATATTATAGTAAATATGCATACAGATGAGACGACACGTATATTATTAATTATTATCAGAATAATTATTAAAAGAAAAACGCACCTTTATTCCACTGTTCTTTTAACCCTCGGACAACGGACGATTTTTATAGCTATATAATTGGCAATGCTTCACTTCATGCTGAGGCAATGCTTCACAGCACTAATTAATAATTTTTAAATATTAATCTTTACAATATCCTCAATGAAAAAGGTGTTTAATTGCCACAAATTGAATATTCAAATGACAATTTGGATGTTCCTGTAAAAATAGACTCAGGCACAGCCGTCGGAGAATTAATAGACCACGATAACTTTTATTTTGCATAAAGATTCGCAGTCGAATGGTAGTAATCAGTATTTTCATTGGTCGAAGAAGAGGTTGTGACGTTCGCCTCGCAAGAAAACAATGATAAATGCGAAAAATAAAGCCCTTCTCAAAATATGATAACACGAAACATTATTTAGAAAAACAACAACGTACCTCCTCGCGTTCACCAAGAGATTCTCCTGGCTATAGAGCAAACTGTCTGAAAACATTTCCCTCGAGGACGCGGCGAGCTGCGCAAAAACATTTTGCAACTTTTATCCGCCACTTTTCAACTCAACGGCTGTTTCTTTCGGAATACTGTTAAAACTTCTTCGGAATAACTTTGCAACCCGATTCTACGGCTCTGTAAAAGAGCGTTACGCGCGTTTTCTGCGCACATAGTTGCCTCGAGGGTGCTCGCTGCACAGAAACCGAAGATTTCAGATACGCCCTGAAGTTACGAAATTTTCGATTTTTTAGCATCGATATCTCCGATGAGCTGGATACACTCTGCCAACTGCGGTTTTATACATCGACTGTGTCCGATATAATTTACCGAATATATCAAACATGAAAACATTAATTTTATACATTACTTTTCGCGGAAAAAACGTCGAAAGATATGTTTCTTATATTTTATTGCCACGGCGCAGCTCGTCAAAAAATCTGAAAAAATTCATGAACAGTATTTACACCTATACACAGACACTGTAAAAATATAAACGACGTCGCTCTTAAACTTCGATGCGAAATCTGTATTTCACCGATTTTCATGAGGTTTTTGATTTTTTAGAACCGGGATTTTCAACTTAAAAATCCAACTTAATTCAGAAATAAACCAAATTCAACTTAAAAAAGATTATTCGCAGTATGTGTGTCTGATTATTTCACATCTGTTCGGCTTTTTCTTCAGAATTTTCCAGAAACGAATTATTCATTCATTTCCACTTTATTCCATAAAACTACCCTCCTGGTCGAAATATAGGGTTAAAATTGTACATGTTTTTGGACTCATGGGCCGTTTGATACGGATAAAAGAATCAGTGACGTCGATATTAATAATAATCGAACTAGTCACTGGTACGCAACTAAACCGCTATACTACCGTGGACGCCACAAAAATGGACGACAGAGTGTCTTGACTCACTTTCATAACAAAAACTGAAAATGAATCGCGCGTTCTTTTCCTTTTTTATAAATGATGATCGGAACAACTTACCTCGGGACTACTTTTAGCCCCGATCTCCCGTAGCTCGTTTTTGGTTGGCCAGATGGTTTTCGGAGTGGCCACGAGATATTGGCTCGCGTGCAAATTAGCCGTATTCGGGATTTTCTATGCAACCGTCCAACCAGCACGCGGAGAACAACTTTTAGCCGTTATGCTGCGAAATTGAGCGAGGCTCGCCGACATGTCGAGCCATTAGTCTAACGAATTTGAATCGCAAAGCGTGCCACGAATACGAGCCGCAGGATGTGACCACGCGCCCGGTACCTGTGCGCGGACCTAACTGGTATTACGGGGGAACCTTCTGCGAGAATGGTCCATCGCGATAGGTGGTGGTCAGTCAGTTTGGTAGGCTGCTCGTCAACCATTTAATACCTCGCTCGTGGCCGATTGCGAGTTAACGTGTCGTCTCTACGGACGGCTATTAGAGAATCGGTCCAATTCGTACTGCGGACCGCGGTTTACGTAATCTTGGGTACCGAGGCCGTTCCCCGCCGATTCTATCCCGTTCTCTGCCAATAAAGGGTTTAGCAGGATAAGCACCAGTCCACCGGTCCTCGCGACAATTTTTATTGATATCGCGGGGTAAACTTTACTTTATCGGACTTGGAATTTTTGCCTTTCTCCTACAAATTATTATGTATTTGGTATGTAATCCAGTAGATTTGTACCCGGAGAACCTGCAGATCGAAGTTTCGATCCGGTAGGATCAATGGTTCGGGAGTTATGGTTGCTTAAAGTTGAGCAATTTGCAGTGTTTTTGACAGGTCAGGGCGCCGCCATATTGATGCAAATGGCTCAACTTTAAGCGACCATAACTTCTGAACCATTGATCCTAGAGGATCGAAACTTCGATCTGCAGGTTCCCCGGGTACAAATCTACTGGATTAAAGAGCAGGCATATCGCGTGAAAAACAATGCTTCTACATTGAAAGATAATCTCCCAAAATTTTAAATCACTATCCCTTCTCATCTAAGGATAATATGAGGGTAAACAACCTGAGCTTTATCATTTTTATTCTCGGTTGTTAACCCTTTGCACTCCGAATTATTTCTCAATTTTATTGCCAACAATTCCCTACTATTTTAAGTGTTTAACTTGAAATTTACTTCAAAGGACTGCTACTTATTTTAAACAATTTTGTGTACTGATGATATTAGATATAGCTCTCAAATTTTGTTGTAATTTATATATGTGCAACTTTTATTTGTTTTTAACTAAAAAATCAGAAATTAAAACCCTGTTCCATTTACATTTTTCTTTCTCTGATGTCGAATCACACTCGCAAAGGGTTAATGGAGATATTAAGATGAAAAAAAAACGAAAATAATCGTACTTACCTCCTGCATTCAAATGATTTAATTATAACACACAATACGTTGATAATGGGAGAGTGAGTTTTCCCTGAGCAATAACTAATCATGCTAACAAGTTTGCGTCAATCAAGTAGGTGTCACTGAAAGAGAAATTCTATCATAGAAGGCAAATGTTTCTGTAACGTGAATGAAATATTCAAAGATTGCAATGGAAGTTAGAGAGCATAATCAATTGACAATGTTTTCCATTAAACCACGTTGGTTGATTGAAGTGTTCATAGAAAATTCGAGGGTATGTGTAAACAACGTTAGTTCCCACATTATAATTGGCAATAACATAACTAAATTTCCATATTTACACGTTAATATGGTTACATAGAACTCCCGTATCGCAAATTTGGTTGTTCAGCCACGGTACTGGTAATTGATACCGTTTATTGTTAGTGACCTGGTCTTATTGCAAATATACAATAATAGACAATACTGTGTACAGCGTATCGTTCCTGTAATTTCCTAGTTCGGAACTGGACGGTGATTACAGAGAACAGTGGAACTGATTTTAGGATGGTTCCATTGTCTGAAGTTTCACTTCCGCTTTGTCCCGCGCGCTCTCTCGCTCCTTTTTTCTTCTTCTTTCTCATTGTCTCGCTATTAGAAAGGCTGCAGTCGAGCTACGAAAGTGGGGATACAACAATGAAATTAGAAAGAGGTGGACAAAACGCGATTATAGTGTCGGAGTAGCTTATATCAACACACTGACATCCGCATTGTCTTATTACTAGACTGACGAAAATTGTCCCAGGCAATTGTAAAAAACGAATTGTTAAACGAAAATGTATTTCCTCTTTAAATCATCTGAATAATCGAAAATAAGATAAAAATGTCTTCTCAGTTTTCAATTTTATAGCTACTTATTCGCCAGCAATTTTCGAAAGTGACATAGTAACTCATTCCATTAACACTAAACCTACCGAGCAAAATCGATTAAAATATTTTACCTTGTAAAAATGACAAGGCTCTATTTATTTAGATCTTGTGCAACTTTTATTACAATATGTGCTTGGACAAAAAAATTGGTTGAATCAATTTTCATGTAAGCAACTTCATAATTTCAATAATTGCGAAATGGAAAAGATAAAACCGGTCATTTGACCGGCAGTGGTGAGTTTAGCGTTAACCTTCGCGTGATCCTCCGAGAGAAAATTCACCCATTTACTATTTTTATAGACTGTAATTAATTAAATAAAAAATAAATAGACTGTCTTCCCTATGGCGATACATATTTCTCAAAAATGTGACGCTATAAATGAAACGTATTTTGTTAATTTCAATTGTAAAGCAAAATTGGGTGATATATTATATTATCCTAGCTCCTTTTGTGCAACTATGGTATTTCTGGGAGGCCTAGGAGAGACTAGGGGCTAAAAGTTCCAATTTTGACGTAGAAGTAGTATAGATATTCTCATCTTTAACGAGTAATTTATTGTTAAATTAGATTTTATAATTCTGACCTCGAAATTGAAATATTGTAATAGGTTTTTAATATTTTTTCTTTTATTTGTCGTTGAGCGAAGTGAAACTTTTTGCCCTGTTGCAGGGCAAGTTGTTTTTGCATGGGGGCAAGTTGTTAGTAAGGAATAAAATTTGCTAATAATTAAAACTTTGTAATAATTAATAATGAAATTCAAAATTGTAGAAAAATTTTAAAGATTGAATATATATATATATATATATATATATATATATATATGTGATTTCTCATCTATTAAAATTATTAAGGGAAGAAATAACATTCTGTTTGATTTCTATTCCTTGCAATCGATACAGACAATTTTTATTTTGCATAAAGATCCGCAGTCTATTGATTTATTTAGGTGTAGGTTAACAAAAATATGCTATGTTTAACAGAACATTAAAATAATATAATAACTGAAACATTAACTTTGGTATGAAATTACTTTGGCATATGTTGCATTCCATTCTTTAGCCATCAAGATGGTGGAATAGTGTCTTTACCCACTTTTGTAACAAAAACAACTGAAAACAAATCAAGCATTCTTCTCCTTTTTTATAAATAATGATCGGAACAACTCACCCCAGGAACTTTTAGCGCCGGTCTTCCCAACCTATTGCCACGAAAAATGAACGGAACGTCTGGTGTTGCATAATTGTCTGGTACGTCGGGTTCGCGTTGAAAATATCGCGCTAGAATCTGGACCGTCCGACTGTAACACGGCCCTGTAATCCGGACGAGCGAACACATTATTGTATCCGAACGGGTCTGCGCGGGTACGATTCTTCTCGCGCGTTTAAACGAATTTCATTTCGGCCTTTCAGTTTATTCTCCCCGGAATGATTTCAATTGTCGGACATTGCTTTATAGAAATTCACGTCGCCACGAAGCGCGAACGGTAAAATCCTGGAGAAAATTTTACGACGTCCAAACGGAATGCTGCTTTCTCTCTCTGTTTCTTTCTTTCTCTCCATCTCTTCCCATGTGTGCATGCGTGTGATACGAATTTTACATTTCTCTCGGGTCGCGCGCGGTTTCACGTTCTGCTCGGGCCCGCCCAATAGACCTCGCGAGTACTACTTGGCATTTTATCAGTGCCCTCCGCTGTTCTCTATTTATTGAACGTGTAATTGGAGCGGCTCCAAGGTTAAGGATATTTCGAAACGTTGCTTCTCTCTCTCTTCTTTTTTCTGTACATTGATGCGAGGAATCTCGGTGAAACGGAGGAAAGGAATAGCGCCACAAAAATACCCGAGGGATTCTTCGGTCCTGATTTATCGACGGGAATATTTCGAGTAACTCGCGGTCGATTAACTCGCGGAGCGAACAACTTTCAGCGGTGCTTCAGGTTTTATGATCGCGGCCGCCGCGAGTCGTGCGTAAGGTAATTTCGGGATGGATGCACCACATTTTGTTCTGTGTTTATAAAAATTTTATTAAAAAGAATTGAAAGTGTAGACACAGGCATAGTTGAATTGTTTATTTAAATCTCTTTAATAAAATATAACATTAAATGAGTAAAATTTTTATATTAATGTATTAATATACTGTTTAAAAAATTTCGAAAAAGTGCATCTCTCCCTAGGGCCTGAGGTTAGGGGTCATATGCACTCTACTTCTATTCTTTTTTTTCTCTACCACACATGTTACATAAAGTAGTATACATTGTAAGTATGTTTCATGGAGCGTGCATGAATACGGAAAATTGAATTAAGTACTAGCAATAGTTTTTTGCAAATATCTCCAAAACTAACGGAGACCCTCAAATATGAACAGGAAAAAGTTGTTCAAAATCTCGAAATCTATAACAAATTTAAATTTCATCAAAATCGAAGAGGAGTAGTCTTTCTAAATAATTACCAATATTAATTAATTCAAGTGTATGATGTTAACAAATAGTGTGTCAAACAACAAGTCTCAGTTTTAATTTATCGCTTTGTAATTAATTGAAAAAGGGATGCTCCTGACGAAAACGACTGCCTAGCAGAGTTGTGCAGAATTACAATTGAATTACTCCAGGAATTATACTTACAAAGTAATTGAATTACATTGTAATTCAGATCTTCATTCAATTAAATTACAATGTAATTCATAATTGCAATTGGAGTACAATTATAAAATACTTTGTAATTACATTACATTAATTACGAATTACGAGAATGAGGAATAGAAAATACACCGCATAGACAGTAAACAAGTATATGGAAGAAAAACATAAAAATATACTTCTTCAAAGTTCTGGGCTATAATTTGGAGAGCTGTATTTTAATTATACTGTATTTCAATTACACATCTGATTGAAATAATTAGTAATTGAATTAATTGAAAGGTTTGAATTATGTAATTCAGTTGCGACGTAGTTGAATTACTATATAATTGAAATACAATGTAATTCAATTATATTATATACTTACATAAATTACTGGTGCGTCTATCCCTAAATTGAGGGAGAGACGCACCTATACAAAAACAAGAACGAATACAACAAATTTTGTCAAAACACGATGAAAAATCGGAAAGGAGAAATCATTGTCTCTATTTAAGTTGATACTGATAGTTTAAACTATACAATAAGAACGTAATAACATTTCTACTTATCACTTACAAAAATATTTCGTCAGGAGTTCGAAGCATTAAGAATATTTTATGCTTCTGTTACATGTAAATGATGTGATACACCTGTTCTTCGAAACGAGGTTATTTGCATAGGTTAATACGATGTAAGTGACACGCGAAAAACAGTTAAAAATCGTCCAGCATTGCCATAATAAAAACTGATGCATCTATCCCGGAATTACCCTACTGTATTGCGCTCGTCCTCTTATTGTTCGACTCGCCTTCGGGTTTACACTGGGACCGCAGAATAGGATGACACGACTCCGATCGTCTTGTTTTAGAAGAGAGCTTTTATCGCTTCCAGAAGAAATCGTTGGCTAATCGTTTCGCTGCTAGGTTGATCTGGAGAATGTTGCGCAAGTCGGTTGACGCAGGCTTTGCAGCATCGGAATGTAATAATGTGCAGTAGCTGACAAAAATAAGAGAACACCGTTTATGTTCTACAGTCGATCCAAAAAGTATCTGAACGTAACACTTTTGAAACTTGCTTCTTCGTAACCATCCTTCGTCAATTTATAACTGCCGCAGGATAATTTTCCTGAAAATAATATTTATAACTAGACTGAGGATTTTATGCATTTTTATAACAAAAATGGGTACATATAATTTAAAGCAGTGGACATGTTAAAAATATTGAAGGACATCAATGTATTAGTTTCAGCTTAATAGGATAATTAAAAGAAGAATACAATTTTTATTTGGCTCCTGTGTCCTGTAATCAATGCAAACATTTTTTATTTTGCATAAAGATCCGCAATCTATTTAGAACTACTCGAACGCGTTATTCGAAGATTTATTTTGTTTAACCCATGTGTAGCCAACAGGGTACCCGTTTACTGCATTTCTTTCAACAATGTGTTAATGTTCCTCTAAAAATATTACAAATATATTCATTTATAGTCTTAAAATGTGAGAATTTGTGCAAATATGTTAAATACAGAATGTTTGAAATAATCTATACATTTTGGTTGGCTACATAAGGGTTAAACTCTCTGAACAACTTATCCAAACCATTAATACTTGATTTTAGTAATAATACTGTGTATGCTTTCACTGATACTGTGTGCATGCATAGTATCGATACAGACTTGAATTTCAGTCTATAACTTTGAGAATATATTTCTGAACTGTTTTAGAAGTGACTTATAGAAAAAAATTCGTTGATTTATAGTGGTCTTCTCCCCTTAACTCTTGGTGGGTTAAAAACTGTGCCACCTTTTGCTTAGCTTTTCATACATAGTGGGATATATTTTAACCCACCTCGAGAGGTTGAACTTGCTCATGGTCGTGCTCTCATGGAAGTTACTGATTTAAAGTTTTTCATTCAGTTAACAATGCTATGAACAATCGGTAAATGCGTAAATAAGTGAAAACAAAAGTGCCTCAAAGAGTTAAGGGCTCACACACCGCTAGACCACGTATACGTACGCGAGGATTGCACAAGGCTTTCCGCTCCTGATTTCTCAATAATGCAAAGATGGGGTTTCTTAGTAGCCAAAATCGCTACAAGAAAGATCCATCTAGAGTGCGATTTGCCTCAAAAGGCAAATTTTACGTTTACAACGCGTAATTTTCATTATTCGGCAGCATATCGACAGCCACGATAGGCGGCAGCACTGTCGCCTGTCACATTGCTTCTCGCGGCTCCGCGACATGCTGCCGAATAATGAAAATTACGCGTCGTAAAGTAAAACTTTTGAGGCAAATCGCACCCTAGATTGATCTTTCATCTTAGCGATTTTGACTACTAAGAAACCCCGTCTTTGCATTATTGAGAAATCAGGAACGGAATCCCGGACCCTTGCAATCCTCGCGTACGTATACGTCTAGCGTTGTGTGAGTGTACTACACAGTCACACGCGAGCTAGGAGACGACTCCCTTGAAGGGACTTTTTACTGTTGGGTCAGAATAGACCCAGCTTTCGCCGAGTGTGGGTTAAGAGCAGTGGGTTAACGGATATGTGGGTCTTTGCGGGTCATTAAACGGACATTGAGACGGGAATGGGAGGCGGCACGATCGAATCGAACGTCCTGGACAGTGGATCTAAATTATGCGCATAACTACCAGCCTCGTTTTTCTCGTGCCATATTCTTCGCTGAATATTGAGCAGCATAATAAGCCCGCTGGAACACCGTCTCGGTCTTAGTCTCTTTCTCTCTCACTTTTCCTCTCTGTTCGTCGCAGTGGGGATTCAAAGGTCCTAGGAAAAGGAACCGTTGAAAGTAGCTACCAACGCAACGGGGGAGAAAGGAGAAGAAAAAGAACAGGAAAAGGAACGGGCGGGTTGGCTGCGGGTGAGCAGGAAGGGAGGCAAAGAGGGAGAGGGAGTGCAGACCCGGGAGACATTAACGAAGAAAGCTTTCCGAGCGAACGGTTAAGTTAGCTCGGAATTTATGGCCCGGCCGAATCAGACGTAAAACACCCACGGCGAAAAGAGGAAATCAATTCGAAAGCCCCTCCGACTGGTTCTCGCCGGAAGAGAAGTCGCGAATCCGAAATGGTTCCCGCAGGCTACGCGATCACCCCCAAGGTCCTGCCTACGAGAGATACCCGTGAGTCTATCCCATAGAACCGTCAGTCACGAAATAGTGGGATTCCCTTCTTTGGAGCACGCAAGAATTACGGTCTCGATAATTGCAACCCGGATCCTTAGAACGGTCCACGGTTGAACACGGGCCAGACCTAAGATTATGGACCGTTTTTTGAGAGAACCGGGCTACCCCGGGAATCACAATAGATGGCCAACGCCCGCTCCGAGCACGCTCGTCTTGTCAGTTCCCAGTGATTGCGGTGGGATCGTTATTGTGACTAAGAAAGCGCTCTCGGTCTATTCTTTAGGAAGTTAAGCCATGTTGGCTCCAAATCATGCATCACAGTACCTACGCCAGTGTTGGGCACGGTTGGGGCCCCTCGAACGCATGCCCAGTAAGCAAAATCCTCGATTTTCGACGGGCATCTGATGATCATATTGATCATCTAAAACGGTTATTTTTAAACAATATTAGGAATCAATATTTTTTAATCATTCTATTTTTTGGATCATTGGATATTCACCTAAGTAAATATTAACTTTCACTCAATAACCTTTTCCAGAAGCATTTTAAACATGTTATTTT
Source organism: Lasioglossum marginatum (assembly GCA_028455795.1). NCBI lineage: Eukaryota > Metazoa > Arthropoda > Insecta > Hymenoptera > Halictidae > Lasioglossum > Lasioglossum marginatum. The sequence continues at coordinate 3,961,438 of CM052253.1, read as the reverse complement.
GTGGGGAACGAATAGGGGTTAATCCGAAAAGCAGGAGAGAGAGGGAGATAAATCAGGGAGTGGGAGAGAGAGAGAGAGAGAAGAGCAGAGGGAGAAAAAGTTAACGAACTTGCTTGGGAGCTGAAAGTAATTCGCGCACGATTAACTTTTCAAGTTTCCGCGCGGTGACATAAAGTGTTGTCGGAGCAAGTTTCCGCTCGGCGCGTCGCGGGTGGAAATTTTCCGCGGCGCTTCGAGCTTCGCGTGTCGAGCACGTAATTTACGCGACACGACGCATCCCTGCGACCCACTGGAGACGTGTTTACGCGACAGCCAGAGCACTTGTCGTGACGCTTTCGAAATTTCTTTATGGAATATTAAAAGTAGCAGCGGGATCGAGTTCACCGGGTACTTAAGGATATCAGTTGTACCCCAAGTCGGTTCTGTCGGAATCGAGTAGACTCGTGGGAACGAATGTTCTGTCTAATGTTTGCGATACACATGAATGCTGAATGTGTGCGTGGAAGATGTTCGTAACTTGCAACGGTGGATGTACAGGGTCGAGGTAAATCCAGAAAAGTCATTACATAGAGAAAAATGATTCGAATTCAAGGAAAATATCAATATAGTCTAACCCTATTTGGTACAACAGTAGTAAATGATAATTACAATTGAATTACTTGATGTAGTCTCCATCAGCTGCTACGACCTTCTCGAGTCTGAACCTGAATCGATTGCAGACTCTTGACGCTTGATCTTTGTCCATATTTGTCATCACTTCCATACTGGAGGCTCGTAGAGAATCTTTCGTGTTATGTGGCTTCGCATTCACCTTTGCTCCGACTACGCCTCACATGTAATAATCGAGGGGATTGCAATCAGGGCTAGAGGGGGGCCACAAGTCGGGGGACCAGTGATGACTTAGTTTTTCGTAAAGCCAGGCCTGCGTCTTTCTTGCCTTGTGAGGTGGAGCAGAGTCCTATTGGAACTCCTTTTGTTTCTTGGACTCCCTAAACTTCTTAGCTAGATCATACACTACCATTTTTTTTGTAGCCACACCACTCAATTATTTCCGAGGACGATTTTCCGACGCGAAGCGATTCGACTATTGCTGCTCTTCGGTCGTATTCTTGGTTCATGTTTGAACAAATGCTAGTTGTTGAGTGATCAGTGGTTTCTTAGTGAATGACCTTACTGCGAGCTTTTGTGTTTATAATTACTTTGTTTATACTTGGTCTGTAGAACTTCATGGAAGACATTCCGGATTTACTACCTCGACAGCTCTATAAAATAATGTAAATGTGGGTCATCGGTAACTCCTGGTTAAGATAGGGTCACTACCTTCAAGGTACCCCAGAAATACTGTAGGAGAAAGAAAAGGATGATTCCTGAGGTGATTCTGAGCACCATTTTCGAGTTATTAACGAAAAATGTTGTACCTCCTTGAGAAGGATGATTCCTCAAGAATAGAGGAAAAAGTGACTTCAAATGATCTGAGGAGGATCATCCCTCCCAACGAGGTCATTTTTGGAACATCTTATACTCTAATTTCCAATGAGACTTGCGTTACTTACAGAAGAAGAATACTTATTCGGGCGGAAGCATTTTATAAAATATAAAATCGATCGAAATTTCCCCGACGAAAATTTCATTCTGGTTTCGATCTGGTGACGATTTAACTTCGATGGGTGGAAGGTGACGCGTCGGCCGCGTTCGATCCGGCAAAAGTGCGACCGAGAAATCGCAAATCCGTGAAATTTCCTTCGCTTGCAGCTTTGATGACACCGGCGGGGATCGCCGCTCTTGCAAATAGGGTTCGCGTTAATCCGACCGTGAAGATAATCGTTTTTCCGTTAGGGTCTGCCGTCGGTTCGCTTCCGGTATGTCACATCGACGTGTCGTACAAATTTGATTACGCGTATGCAGACCGATCCGAGATTATTCGCCGCGAGTTTCGATTGTACAGAAATGTATTCATTCTAGTATATAAGTATCTAGAACTTGTACGAGCAGTTTTCCTAACGCCCGACCACACCTAATACCGATTATTAACATTTAATACTTTACACATGGTCCACAAGGCTTGTGACGGTACCCCATAATGTTTTGTACCATTATATTAGATGATTGCATAAGTTCGTGCTCGATTTTCATAGATGTTGCAAACTGTACTGCATGGCGGAGTGTACAAAGAAATTATATATAATATATATATAATAATATAATAAAAATGATATATTCTACAATTAATAAAGCTGTATTCTTTAAAATTTAACCATTGAATTTTATTTTCTAATCGGGCATGAACTTATGCAATCATTTGATCTATTATATATTTAAATTTCGATCGAGAAGAATTCACCTTTATTTGATATTTGCGGTCGTTGCAAATTACAGTGAATCCAAAAAGCATTTGAACATAACTTTTCTGATTCTCGAGAAATTGACAGTATTTAATCTGTTGTAATTTCGTAAAAAATGATCTTACAGCAATAATCTTCGGACTAATTTTAATTTAATAAAAGCTTGAAGATTTTACGTTCGCGAGTCATAATTTATTTTCTTCTAAGATATCGCACCCTTCTGACAAAAATTAACACAAGTCAAAAAACCTGATTTTTGAGTTATTACTAAACTGTTTATGCAATTTTCAATTTTTGCAGGCAAATAAAATTCTATTCCTATTGGTAATAACTAGACTGCGGATCTTTATGCAAAATAAAAATTGCCTGTATCGATTGCAAGGAATCGAAACCAAACAGAACGTTATTTCTTCCCTTAATAATTTTAATAGATGAGAAATCTGTATACATCTCCAATTTTTAAAATTTTCCTACAACTTTGAATTTCATCTACTCCATTTTCCTGTAAATGCATAAAGATCCGTAGTCTAGTAATAACATTTGTAGATCCAAAATGAATAAAAATCGCACTAAATTCTGTCGAATTTGATACTACAGCATTTTTTTTAAATTTTTACCAGTCATAAATGCATAAAGATCTTCACAGTCTAGTTACTACCATTAATGAATTCTGTAATTATATTCCAGTTTGTGTATGCTTAAATGTACAATATTCTATTCTGTTAGTAACAGTTTTCCGTTGTTTCTGAAAAACGCAGTTTTTTTTACTTGCGTCACTTTTGTTGCAAGGTTGCGATATGTCACTCGGCAGTGAACACTGAGTTTTTTAATTATATGTTTTCTTATCTACCTGTACTCGTCGTTGACAAAAAAGAAAAGAAATTATTGATAGAGCCAAAGGTTGCCGCGATAACTCCATCGGTTTGTATTCAATTGAAACGGAAATGCAGTATTATGCCGACGTCTGTATCTCCCCGTTCTTTCATATCTTATCGGAGGTGTCTTAAATAAAATATCTTTCAATTTGCAGACAGAAATGGAATAATATAATTGATTACTGTTTGCTGCGACAAGTCTGTGACGACATACAAATAATTTATGTAATTACAAGCCATCACCACAATACATATCTTCTTGAATCCTTGTGTAGGCGACCCAGTTTCTTAACGCGACGACCTAAAATTACTTGAATACAAATATTTTAAACAAACGTTGCAGAATATCAAGCGGAGCACGTTACGAAATTTTTCCCTTGAAATAAAGAAACATTAAAATAATGTACTATTTGAAATAGCTAGGATTTTAAATGAATCAATACTATTTTTATTTTCAAATAACAGTACTGAAAATGGCGGTACGAATCATTTCAAATAGTTGTTTCTCATTTTCATTACAAATAAAAGTAAAATTACTTGAATACGAATATTTTAAACAAATGTTCCAGAATATCAAGCGGAACACATTACGAAATTTCTCCCTTGAAATAAAGAAACATGAAAATAATGTACCATTTGAAGTTGCTAGGATTTTAAATGAATCAATACTATTTTTATTTTCAAATAACAGTATTGAAAATGACGGTACGAATCATTTCAAATAGTTGTTTCTCATATTCATTACAAATAAAAGTTCCCCAGCTGTGGTTCAATGTCCCCTACTCTTAATGTTGCAAGGGTTAATAGGCTTCCAGGTGAGAAGTGTTACGCGGATGATATTTTGCTACATTCGAAAGACATCGGTGGATGTTTTGCCATTTATTCCCCGGTGAATGGCCCTGGCCAGCATACTGCTAGGAAAACCGGTGCACGGCGACGTGTATCTCGTTGAAAGGTCTCTGCGTCGCGCACCCCAGATTCAATTCCTCCCGGTGAATCTGTCAGCGCGAGAAGCAGAAGAAGAAGAAGAAGAAGAAGGGAATTGCGCGAGCGTGCGCGCGCGCGTCGTAAATATAGACACGCGGTCTCCATATTTAATGGCTCGAATTTACGAAAAGGAACGCCGTGGAAATAGTGTCATTGTTTCGATCGCGTCCCGCTAAAAATACGCGACGGAATTTATGAGCAACGGGGGAAGAAAAAAATACGCCACCGGGCCGGGCAAAAGGCAACGAGCGTTTATTCGAGGGATGAAACGAGCGTGGCCCGTTTAAACGGAATCGGGACGTTCCTCTGTGCCGCCAACCAACAAACAGTTCGTATAGGGTGAATGCACCCATTACTGCGGGTGTATGTTTTACTGTGGTATTTTTCCCAATGAGATTAAAATGCGTAAAAATAAATATTTTTCTCTGAATGAATTTGTACAATTCAATGGGAATGTATTCTCTTTGGCGAGGCAAACAAAATTGTCAATCATTACTAGACTGCGGATCTTTATGCAAGATAAAAATTATCTGCATCGATTGCAAGAAATAGAAACCGAATTGAATGTTATTTTTTCCCTTAATGATATTGACATCTTCAATTTTTTAAATTATCCAACCATTTTGAATTTTGTCTACTCAATTTTGCTATAAATGCATAAAGATCCGCAGTCTAATCATTACATATTTTTATAATCTCAGGATTTTAAGAAACACTCTTCACAAAAGGTCAAAATAAAACCATTTTTCTTCTGTTCTTCATCATCCCAAAGGACTGTCGCTTATGTGAACGTTGTTGTGTTGTTATGTTGTTCACATAAAAATATAAAAAGAAACTTCTCTTTCCTTTTTAATAGAAAAATTAAGCCCTCAGCATTACGTACATTAAATCGAAGGAGGAGCTCATTACTGCGGCTCAAAAAGCACTAAGACTGTCCCTAATACTGCGGTGTGAATTGCAACTCCGATGAGAATCGAGATTCACGTCGACCTAACGTTTTAGGTTAGGTACCCATTCGATACACATAAGTAGGTAGGATACGATTCTAGATAAAGAGTATTATAGATAAAACAAGAAGATATGGCAAAAATTTAATCGAAAAGTAAATTGAAAAAGACAATGAAACAAAAATAAAAAATAAAGTTAAGTGAAGTGCACGAAAAGATCTACTTGTGGAACCGAAAACTTAAGGAACAAAGAAAGAGTGGAGATTTTAAGAAATAAAAGGGTAGAAGAATTGAGAAATACAAAGGAGTTTAAATTGTAAATGCAACTACGAAATGTTGTAAACTTCACGATGTTGTTTGTTGACGTGATAGTCTGCGGATTTTATGCATTTATAACAAAAAGGGGTACGTACAATTTAAAACAGTGGACATATTAGTTTCACCTTAATAAGATGATTAAAAGAAGAAAGAAATTTTCATTTGTATGTATCTGTATCTTGCAATCAATGCGAACATTTTTTATTTTGCATAAAGATCCGCAGTCTAGATATTATAATACGATGTTAAAATTGATAAAAGGTTCATTCAATTAAAATATAACGAATCAAAAAATTATTTGTTACTGTACTCAGGATTTATTTAAATTAATGCTTGGATACGTAGTTTCTTTCCGTACGCTCGTATATTTCGAATTCTAACCCGCAGTAATAGCTACGCAGTAATTGGTACATGGCTCTCTGTCGTCTGCAGTAATACGTGCAAAATGTTATCGATTTTATTTTTTAATATTTTCCTATGTTGTATTACACATATTATTATTTCATGATGAATTAGGAATAGTATTGGGTTGGAGAGAAAGTTCGTAGCGTCTTCAAATTAAAAATCAAAGATAAAATTAAGGTATTTATTCATATGTTTATTCAATAACACGAGAAGCTATCTCGAAAGTGGCAAAAAGTAATAGAAGAGAATGGAAAATATGTTATTGAATAAATCTATGAATAAATATATGAAGTTTAACTTTCAATTTTAATTTACAAACGCTACGAAGTTTCGTTCCAACCCAATACATTATTAAAATACAGTATTTAAATAAATTACGCGCGTAGCATGATACCGCAGTAATCGGTACAGTTACCCTAACTCGGGTTCGTTCGACGGATCGTGGAACGAGAGGAGCTTGCGCACGCGCGCGCCTTCCTTTCTTTGTTCCCTCCTTCTTTCGCGGCGGCGACTGCACACGCAGACGGAAAAATTAACGCGATTGTCTTGACGGGGTTCTATTATTGGTTACAAGGTGTTCGAGTGATGCTTCCGCCTATGGAAACGCCCACGCGAATTCGTACCTGCTTACAGCGGTCGCATCGACGACGATTCGATTTTTGTATCGGCGGTCAGTGACCGGCGGACGATCGATAAGGAAATTTAGCGTACGACTCCGGTTGAGCTTCACCGTTCCCTTTATGGTGCGCTGTATACAGTGCCGGACTAAATTATACGACGTTTATTATACTACTCTGCTCAGAAAGTTCGTAGAATCGCGTCAACACAATTCTGTGCTTCGCTTTTCTTCCAAGTAGATAGTATCGCCATCAAATTTTTTATTTCGCATAAAGATCCGCCATCCACTTCGAACGTGCATTTATCCAATTTTCTTGAGGTTTTTCATTTTTTACTACCAGGATTTTCAACTTGGAAAGTTCGAGAACATTTTCGTAAAGGAAAATCTCCTTCTGCACTCGGAGCTGTTTTAACCCTTTCGGTTATGACGTCCTTATATGAGGACAAATAAATTTAAATAGATTAAATAAATTTAAATGAATTTAAATGAATTTAAATAAGTAAATTTTATTGTTTGTAAACGTTGTCCTCATATTGTCACAACGCGTTACACCCCACTCCCCCCTCGGAACTTCCTCGGAGATATTTTATACAACTGAGAAATCATAATTTAATTCAAAGAACTGCTTAGCAAAGCCATGATTTCTTTTCTAGGAACAAATAACACTTTGCACTAGAAGCTATTTTAACTCGAAAATCAAATCGTTTCTTCCGATCTAGAATATTTCCATTCTCCATGATTTTTTAAATTTGATAGGTATGAAATTGATATAATATCTCATATAATACTTAAATGTTTAGTAATTGTTTAAATACCGACATATCTAATAATGTAAACAATATTTTAAATGATAGTACAGCAATTTTTAGTGATGCCTCAGAAGCGCCACTCGACTGCTAAGGGATAATTCGTGACCGAAAGGGTTAACTTGAAAATTAAACATGTCTTCCTAGCTGGAATAATTCCATTCTATATGATTTTTTTTATTTTATGGATATAAAATTGATATAATATCTTATACAATACTTAATTGTTTAGTAATTAATTAGCTAACAATATTTTGAATAATGGTGCAGCAATTTTTAGTGGTGACTTTGAGTGCTAAGGGTTAAAATGACCTTAGGAATCACCCTTTTCAAAGAAATGATTCTACATAAGAAAAAGAGGCCTAAACTTGTTTTTCGAGATATAAGGTTAAAATTTTACATATATTTTTCTAATTTGGTTAACCCTCTCTAAAAAGTTGTCTACAAATTTGGAGGGACAATGGAAGTATTATGACAGGTTTCTAAAAGTAGAGGCGATGAGATCGTCTGACCTTATTCCCGAAAAACAGTGACCATTAAGTGTTCGCCACGACCGTCACGATATTACCGCCCCTGAAATTACCCAGCATGCAGGATGCTAAGAATACCAAAGGCGAATTGATCGCGAACGCTTTAACGCGATGCGTTTCTTAGGCGAGCAAAGTGCTTTGCCGTGTTCCCGTCAAAGAGAGAAGCTTTACTTTTCCTCGGCGAGCCGTAATAATAGGTCCAGGTTAGCTCGAACCTGCGACATTTCTGAAAAGCATATAATTCCTCGGCGGAATTGAAATCATAACTCCGCCGGGTATACCGGAATTCCGTTTTTTTTTCATAAACTCCACTTAAGTCGAAGACTCCATTAGTCTTTTCTAATTGATATTTGAATAATTAAACTTTCCCGGAAACACTCCTGTAACGACTATCGCACAGGGATTATCCCTTTGGTTAGTAATTTCATTTTATTTATTCAGAGAATAAAGTCTCCCTTTTTAACAAGAGATTCGTTTTCTCTTTGTTCACGATTTTCTCGCGTGATAACTCGAGAGATTGCTGTACGAAACACGCAGCATTAAGATGGTAGCCTACTTTCCACTCTGTGTCAATTGTCTTGTTGAAAACAATATAATATGGTAGAAAATATTGAATCGCTGTTCAAAGAAGAAAGTAGGATACAGGATTTCGCAGTTTGTTATTTTAACACTCGTCCGTATTTTTCTGCGAAGTAACGAAGACATATTTTTGTACGACAGTGCGCTACGTCACCATACAGAAGTATTTGAACACTTAAAAGAAATCTTATCAATAGTCTTTTATCATGGTCGTGATGTAAATATATTACAGAAGAATTGCGAATTATATTACGGCTTTAAAAATGATTTTGTATCTCCTATACAGCAACCATCACTTTCACAAGTAATTAGAGTTCGTAACTATCATTATTTCAGTTTTAATTATTGCACTCTAATTCGTGCTAGTCATGCTAACCATGTATAATTCTCATAACTAGACTGCGAATCTTTATGCAAAATAAAAATTGTCTGTGCATCGATTGAAAGAAATCGAAACTAAATTGAAGGTTATTTCTTCCCTTAACAATTTTAATACAGGAGAAATCATATATTGACATCTTCAATTAAAAAATTTTTTCGACAGTTTTGAATTTCATCTTCTCAATTTTGCTATAAATGCATAAAGCTCTGCAGTCTACTCATAACGCAATAAGGTGAAGAATCTATTATTTTATTAGATCTAATAATAAATAAGCGTGGCTCTTTTAAGTAGAAGGAATTTTTTAAAAATCGATTTGGCATGGAAAAATTCGGAAAAAATTCACAATCGATTATGCTATTAGGTATAATGTTCATGAATTATCTCGTAATTTTCTGTTCATCAGAACGGGAAGAAATACTTCATTAAACCGTGCTGACCCTGTAACTACCCTTGTACCGATTCGAAACTTGCTGCAGACGGTTTTTATTGGGGTTCCTATGGAATGGTACCTATGAATAAAGTTGAATTTGGTTTGATGTGACCCCCTTATCCAGCTAGACTCCTTCCAGACAGCCCTATAAATTGCAGTGCCATAATTCGTGTGACAATGCACGGATGCTGGAGGACTGCAGTTTACGTTCACAGGAGATGGAATAAATCAGTCAGAAATTCGTCGCCGACATCAGAGTTGCCAGATTATGACTTATGTCCCCACTCTACCTTCCCCTTCTACGACGCCAATCCCCCACGCTTTCGCTACGACCCGGTCACGTGACGCGTTCCATTTATATCGTGCACGTATCACAATGTCACGTGACTAACCCGATACTGGCAGAGAGAGGGTGACTTTTCCCCTCAATTCCAGTCAATTTCCCTGATCTGGTATTCTGACTACCGTAGACTCCAGAAAAGCGAACACAATCCTTTCGGGAGACCGTCCAATCTTCGAGTTGTTCGAATTTAAGTTTTTTCACAATTCAGGTATTGTAGTAGGTTAGAAAACACTATTTTTCATTGCTATTTTTCATTATTGGTATTACAGTAAATCCTCTATTATCGCAAAAAAGTCGTACACGTTGAAGGCAAAAAAATATCCCCTCCACCGTAGTTATCTGATCTCGGCTCGGGTATATCAGTGTGAACCACTACTAATCTAGTGACAAAACTTCTTTATTTTTCATTATATTTTATGGGACTTTCACCAATTTATTTGTGGCATTTTTCTGATTAAAATAACACTAAACACGATATAATTTCGACTGTATTTAGTGGTTTAATCGACGATGAAAGTTTCCGGCCCAAGGAAGGACAGCGTATGGGAAAGAAAGAGACGCGGAGAATCGGTCGCGCGCGGTCTCTCTTTACACGCGCTGTCCTTCTCTACATTCGGCTAGGTCTTTGAAGCTCAAAAATATAGTCTCCGTCATCGAACCTCCCCGAGGCTTTTGCGACTATACAGGATTTACTGTACCATTACTGAAATTGTTTTTTCTGAAATGATCGAAGTTGTTTATAAAGGACTATTCTAAAGAAATGTATTTATCACAGCACGGTCACGTGACGCGTTCCATTTATGTCGTGCATGTATCGCACTGGTTCTTAACCGGTGTTCCGCGAGCTTTTTGCAAGTATTCCGCGAAATTCCGCGAAATATATTAAATATATTTAATAATATATTTTATAAAATATCTTTCTATTATATAAAATGGTTTTGTGGTTTCTGTCGCCCTAAAACGCCGAGCGGGTTGCCTTCTGAAGGGGGCCGAAAATTGAGAAGCGGGTTGCCTTCTGAAGGGGAACCAAAAATTGAGAAGCGGGTTGCCTTCTGAAGGGGAACCAAAAATTGAGAAGCGGGTTGCCTTCTGAAGGGAAAGGGGAAGGGAGAGAGAGAGAGAGAGAGAGAGAGAGAGAGAGAGCGGGGGTTGGCGAGCGAAGCGAGCAGGGGGCGGAGCCTCCTAGTATTTAATAATACATCTAAAATATATTTAATAATATATCTTCTGAATATATTTTCTAAAATATATTTATTTCTACGCGGGATGTTTTTGTTTGTTTTTTGGACCATTAATTTTGGTGTGCCGCAAATTCTTCATATAATCAAAAGTGTTCTCCGACTTCAGAAAGGTTAACCCTCATCCGTCCCTCATTTCGCGAACTGAATTTGTTCCTCGGTGCCAAATCGACACAGTGATAAAAAAAAATCGATAAAATAACCAGTCAGTTACTTTTTGATATTTTTTTTTATTCAAATTGATGAGTTAACATATACATCTTAGGTTTTTGCGGTTATATGTTTCGCATTAGACAAATAAAAGTCACCAAGTTTCGGACAAATTTACCTACAAATAACAGAACAGTATAATTTATTTCGGGAAAACTGTGTCAAATTGACACGAGGAACGGATGAGGGTTAAGAACCACTGATGTATTGCAATGTCACGTGACTAACCCGGTACTGGCAGGGAGAGGATAACTTTTCCCCTCAATTGGAAATTCTCCTCATCTGGCGACTCTGAGCGACATCGACAATGAATCCGAAGATGCGCGATACCTCCAGATACATATTCTATTAGCAGCTTTCACTTCTCCGCGCGTGTTGCAACGATACTTGCGCCATATCAGCGAGTTAATGCAACGCGGAGCCGTCGGCCAATCTAATCGCCACATTTGATTACATCGGGGCCGCAAGTCGCTCTTAATTGCGCTCAACTTGCTCGCGAAAGTTAGCGGAGGGTGCGAGGCCGACTTGACGACTAGTTTACAGAAGGATCATGGTACGGTGGAACCTCCATTCTAGATTCTAGAGTATCTCCCTTTGTTCTGTTATCTTATTGCAAGATTCTTCTGCAACAGAGTTGCGACCAATTCTCGCCGTATCTAACACGGCAGCGCGAAACTACCGAGCGTTATTAACATAACAACTTTGACATAACAACTTTGTTTTCGTAGTAATTAAAACAATTTATTTTGTCTTGTAGTACATGTCCACGTACATGTACTTGAGAAGACAAAAATAGTTCTACACTTTATTATATAAATTCTATTATCACTCGTAGCAGAAATATTTCAGAGGAATGTTGAATGGTATCGAGTGGGGCATATTTTGGTGTTATTAAAGATCATGTGAAGGTCAACTTCGTTTTTCTAAATGGAATGATATTTTTCCACAATTTTCGCCAGCTTTTAATGACTCTATGATTCATAGAATCGATTTCATTGAAACTTTGTACATGTATGTATATAACTTATTTAGATTTACAAAAAGCATGTTTTAAATTCTCATTATAGGCGTTTACTTCTTCTTCGAAATTTCGACCAATTTTTATACAATTGTTTTTATACATTATCTAGTGAACTAATCGTTCTAACATCTCAAAAAAATTCAATTTTAAATATAATTTAATTTAAATTTTTGGTCGTTTCCTTTAATTTTTAAAAAGTTATTCGTATTTTAAAGGTGTCTGGATATTTTTGTCCTTCACTGTACATACTTCCTGCATTACTACATATTGTACCTAGGTCCGATAGTTTTTAATCCTTTTATCTTTCGTGTTGCGTCTCAATTCCACCTGAACGATAATATGGATGTCGCGTTGTATGGCTACCGGGAAACAATCGAGGGATCGATAACATCGGTAATTAATATGATGGAACGCGATATGTTTGCTGACATTGTAATCGTACTGACACAAGCGTAGCAAATATTCGTTCGAGGCGTCACGTTTGTTTACATCTTTTTTTATCCATCTGGTGGAGCAAAGTACGTGTTAAAATTAGGAAAAGAAAATTAAAAATAGTTAGACTGCGTATATATTGTATGCAGAGTTGGACAAAAATTGTATTTAAATAAAAATTTTGAATAAAGTGGGTTTTTCCCAAATGGGTTTTATTAAACCCACTTTATTCGAACTTTTTATTTCAGTAAAATTGTTGCCCAACTCTGATTGTATGTATGTATGAGAAAAATAAGTATGAGAAATATGTTACTATGAATATTATTCAAATATAGATTTTCATTTCATTTCAATCCCCCACAACTGAAGTAGAAAGTTTTTATTTTGCACAAAGATTCACAGTCTAATAATAAATTACGTAAATTATTGTCCCTTTAACTTATCTTTTAGATAACAAGAAACCACAATGAAATAGCAGAATTTAAAAATATGTCTACTTTATTTCTATATACATATTGTAAGTATTAATAATCTCAACAACGCCTATCTGAGATGTAAAAATATCAATACAAAGTGTATTTTAATCATTTGGTACTAACAATTATCTGTTTCTGTTTTAGGTAAGGCTCTTTTATGGTATAAGCAGCACCTGACCGCTTTCCTTAAAATTTAGATGTAAAATTCTTCTACTGAGTAAGTATATTCTAAACCGTTAATCAATGCTTTAAGAATGAATTTTCTAAATTTTGAAATCTCTAGAAATTGTCGATATTTAAACTATAGTAATTTTGTTAAAAAAACAGCGCAATAATAATTTTTAAGCTTAAACTGTCCAAGCTCAAGTGCAAACTTAACTAACCAGCATCATGCGATTCACTGTTCGGCGCTATTGTAATTAGTAGACTGCGGAAATTTATGCAACTTGCAATTTTTCGAGACGATTTTTAAGAAGCCGGATCCAAATGAAATATTATTTTCAGTGGTAGTAGCCTTTGTAGATCTGAAATATATCAAGATTTGATGAATTCTGTCGAAAAATGTATTCCGGCATTTTTTGCAAATTTTTAGAAGCCATAAATGCATAAATATCCGCAGTCTTGTAATTAATAGACAGCGGATCTTTATAGAAAATAAAAATTTTCCGCCTTGAATTGCAACAAACCGGAGGGACGTAGAAATTAATTTTCTCTCTTGATATGTTCAATAGGTTGAAAATGATATAAAAGTATTTTTAAATTCGTCTAATGTTTTAAATTACATCTACTCATTTTTGTCATAAATATATAAAATCCGCAGTCTAATAGTAGACTGCGGATCTTTAGGCATTTATGAAAAAATTGGTTAGGTGAAATATGAAACAGTAAAACATTAGAAAAATTTAAGAACATTGTAATATTGATTTCAACACTAAATCTACCACTGCCATTCAAATGACCGGTCTATATTCTTAATTTTGTAATTATTGAAATTATCACCTGCTTGCATGGAAATTGATTCGATAAATTTCTTTATCCAAGCACATTGTTAGAGTTTGTAGGTCAGGATATTCAGCCGGAATCAGAATCAGTCTTACTTTAAATAAACACAGACTTGTTAAATAATATTGCACAGCTTTATTATACACACGTGTTGTAATTCAAGATGGAGAAGAAGATGATGAAGAAAAGTAAGGGAGTGTTCAAAAGAATAGAAAGAGGGCGCGCAGACTGTTTACTGGACGCAGTGAATTTAAAATATAGAATTTATTTCTAATATACATATTGCAATAAAAATTGCACGAAATCTAAATAAATAGAACCTTTGACGGATTTTTTGTTTTACTAAAAACGAATTTTTGTTTTACTTCTGCTTCCCACGATCAATGCAGAAAATTTTTATTTTGCATAAAGATCCGTAGTCTAGCAATTAGTCTCACAAAGTAGCGGCACTAGCGTCGTTGCCTGTTTGAAACGTTCGGAACGCGTTTCCGTCAAAGAAAGTCGCATCCGAGGATTCTAAAACGTGTGTCTTCACCGATGGACAACAAAGCGGAACCATTGATTGAAATTCTGCTTTCGATCAGGCCGCTGGAACTCGCAGATCGCAAGGAAATTAAGCTGTCTAATTAAATGCCGGAGCTCGAACGAAATCAGTTTTCATCTCCGTCCACGAGATTACCGACGTATCAATGGCTGCTTAACGATCGTCTCGATTCCCCCCATCGAATTGGCGAAGAGAAGGGAGGGGAGGAAGGTAGTACCGGGAAGTACAGGGTACAGCGAATCGGAATTTATTTAATTAACAATCGTCTGCGAATAATTAGCCTAATGAGCTCCGGCGTCGAAAGAAAGAAGCTCCCTGTAACCGAGCTTTCCTGCCGGTCGTTAATTATCCCCAGGGGACCGCGGCAAGAAACGATGATGAGTGAAAGCAGGGGGCTTCGATGTTCCGGGAACGGGTTTGACGATCGTCAACAATAACATTCCATCGTCTCGAACGTTTCCACGTCGAACCACTTCAATTACTACTGGCGAGCAAGGAAGTGTTTTCACTTTTCTCATCCGTAATCGTTCCGTGCCCGGAAACCGGTCGCGTCACAGCGATTCTGCGATGCACATCGGCACCTTCGTAAAATAGCGGGTCTTGTGAAATCCTCGGAAGTAGGGGAGACCGGGGCAAGTTGACTAACTTTGAACTTATTTAATTTTTACCAATGAAAATAGCTTTGATTGAACCGTTCAGAACAACCGATTGATTGTTCAGTTTTAATCAAATTTAGATTAGCGAGAGCAATAAGTTAACAAACCCTGGTTGTGGGGTTAGTTGACTTAACAGTTACTTTTAAGTGTTTAAGAAAAAATAATAGTATTAACAATACTTAAATTTTTATTTGTTCATACATATCTACTGTAGTGAATCAAATGATGATTTGTAGGCAAAATTAAGCCAGATTAGGCTTACAAATCATCATCCGAATCACAGTTAATACACATCTGATGCATTTTTCGTGAGCCCATTTGCTGCAACGTGTGCACTGCACTCAGTCTTCACCACAAACGCTATCAGTGTAAGATTCATTGCAGATCAAGCATTCTGAATCACCTTCTGATTCTGAGGACAAGGAATCTTTCTTGAATGACGTAGATGCTATGCTTAGTCAAATAGCCCCGTTCGACATTTTTATCATTGTAAAGGCCACACGTGCATAACTTCGATGCACCAGATAAAATAAAATACCTCAAATTATAGTCAATGTATCATATTTCCATAAACTAATCATGAAAAAATATCAAGTAGTACTTAATGGTCAAAAATTGATAAATAGTTGAAACAAAAATATTTACTTACCGCCGATGTTTTTAGATTTTTTATTCTTATTGGTATAACACGCAAGTTTCGATCGCGACAACACATTACATGGTGAGCTAGTCATTCTTATGTTTCAATATCGCGGAAAGCAGCATCATCTACTTTATAGTATTACAATTAATACTAATTAATTAATACTAATGCTAAGTAATTAATACTTACAATTAATTACTAATGGATTAGTCGACTAACCTCATTAGTCAACTAGCCCCGGTCTCTCCTATGTAAGAAACGTATAACATTTTCTTCAAATTTTTAGTAGACAGCGGATTTTATGCACTTATAGCAAAAATGGGTGGACGTAATTTCAAATAATAAAACTACTACAAGAATAGTATCAATGTTATAAGGGAAATTCTAGTTCTTCATCTTCATTTCCTGTCGCATCTTACATTTGTTTTGTGACGACAGTAAAACTGTATTATAGGATGATCAATTAGTAATGCACCATATTCCATTAAACCATCAACTCGATGAATCCACTGACGCTTCTACTGCTTCAGAAGTGATCAGTCTAAACATAAGGTTTTAAAGACCTAGCGAATGACTTCCGGTCAAAATTCGCTTCCATTATTCCGGAAGTGATCAGACTGCGGATCTTTATGCATTTTTGGCTTCATTTTCAAAAAATGCTAGAGTATTAAATTCAACAGAATTTAGTACGATTTTTATCTATTTTGGATCCACAAATGCTATTACTAGACTGCGGATGCTTATGCAATTTTTTATTTTTGTAGTTAATCTTTAAGAAAGTGGAATCAAATAGAATCTTATTGTCAGTGACAATGGACTTTGTAGATACAAAATTAACAAAAATCGTATCAAATTTAATTGAATTTTGTATTCTAATAGTTTTTGAAAATTTTCGTATGCCGAAAATAAAGATCCGCAGTCTAGCTATTACCAATGAAAATAGAATTTCATTTCGTACCACTTCCTTAAAATTTGTTTACAAAAATTGAAAATTGCATAAACATCTGCAGTCTAGTGATCACTGAAGAAGACGTTGTTAGTTTCATTCATTGTGAACTAATTTCTTCATTTTTAGTTTCACTTGTACGAAGCTTTCATCAATAGATTTGTGAGACTTCCCTGGTTAAAAAAAACTTAACACGACAGAGTTTCAATCATACTTATCTATGTCATAGCCAGTTATGATTACACTTTAAATAAGTAAATATTGTTGGGACTATGTCATATTTTTAGACTCAGTTTAATCAGAAAAATATCACAAATACGTTGATAAAACTTCTGTAAAAAAAGAATAAAGAATAAGAAACTTTCTAAGAGATCCAAAAAGACAATATTTGTAATTGACCAAGGGAAACTGTAGTGTATAAACAATAATTGATTGTTCAGTACAACAGTAGAACACTATTTAATTTAAATTTTACAGTAAACCTATCACAATCAAATTGACCGATTTTCTAATCCATAATTATTGAAATTATTAAAACGCTTTCATAGGAAATTACTGAGTTGACTTCTTTATTTAAGCACATAGTATAATGAAAACCGTACAAAGTTTAAGTAAATTCAATCTTCTCAATTTTATAAGGTGTTTCACTTTTATATGTTTTGAGCTTGGTAGGTTTAGTGTTAAATATCATTCTCATTTATTTCGGAGACTTTTTCTTCCGCAAGAATCATCGGGACACCTCTTGCAAGTATCAGCTGCCTTCCACAGAATAGACCGCGATTATTCATTCACGGCAGAAAACCAATTGTCGTTTAGACAATGAGAGCTTCTCGGAAGAGATAACAATTCGCGGCGGCAGCCTGTTTTACATTGGCGATTTTTCCAATCGGTCTACCCGAGCACGGCTACAGTTAATTTCGTAAGCAGACTTTCTTGGGCGTTGCATAGAACATCCGGTGTTTACACGCCGCTCGGCTCGCTTTAGTAATGCACAGTCCTGTGTGAACAATGCATAGCACGAGAAATAATCGAAGTGGCTGTGCGTGGTAGCTTTCGACAGAGAAGATTCGTGATTTTGTGTTCTAGCCGGCCCGAATGAGTCACCCGAACAACGTTCTTGCCGTTCAAACGCTATTGTTTCACTATAAAAAGCAATTGCATGCATATTTTTAACTCTCAGACAGCCGGTGTTGGGCCCATTTTGACCCAGAGCTACAAACGTTCCAAGTTTTAGTTTCATCAATACTCTGCCATCGAAGAAAAGAGATTTAAATGGATTTAATTATGGCCGCTACAACATTGAAACAATTCATTTTCTGTTACAGTTGACTTGATCTGCCACCAATTTATAAAAAAATTAGTGACATCATATTAAGAGCCCCCCAATACCAAGTAAATTTCAAAAACCAAGTAATCTTCAAAAGCAAGCCAACAATTCAGGTTACCTGTTCTAAATGCCTTGTATAATTATTAGACAACGGATTTTATGCATTTATAAGGAAAAATGAGTAGATGTAATTTAAAAGAATAAAAACATTAGAAGAATTTAAAAATACAGTTATATTATTTTCAACCGATTAAACATATTAAGGAAGAAAACAAATTTCTATTTCGCTCCAGGTTGTTGTAATTTACGTAGAAGATTTTTATTTTGCATAAAGATCCGCTGTCTAATTGAAAACTCGTGCTAATTTTTCGTTACAAATATATACATACACAATAATACATTTTTTGTTACAAATATGCCGAAGGAACAAAATGAAGGAATCACAATTTGATACAAAATGTTTTGCCACTCTAAATTGTCTATATTGCAACAAAGATAAAACATCGATAACTTGTATTCTTCTTTATTGGAAAAACTCAGATTTACAGGTGAAAATTGATTTCGGTTGCTGTTTTGAGTACTATTTTTAACTTCCGTTATCTTCATCTGATATTATCCTGTTAAAAAATCTACGGATTCCGCGCAGAAACATTGCAACATTGTAAACAAATTTGTGTTACTGGGCTGTCTTTTTATTTATTATGTTATATTTTTCGCAATTGACCGGTTTTACGCGTTCGCGATAAGACGCAGTTGATCGAAACAGAATCGGATAAAGTTCGAAATAAATTGCAATATGAATGCAACCTTCGTTCTCTGTTAATAAAAAACGATCGATTTTTATGCCACTCGTATATCTTGATATATTAATCCACGGCTATCGACATCCGTATAAACGTCTATTTAAATCGATGGAAATGGCTCGGAAGAATTATATTGCTCTGCTCCGCGTGGATATTAATATCGATTTATCGCCATGGATTCGAACGAATTAAGAATGGAGTCGGCTCACCCGTCAATCGAAACCCCGCCGCGCCGTTAACCTTTGACCGGTAGTGCAACGTTACTTCGCTCGATGTCCTCTGTATTCTAGAATCTGCTGATATTCGAGGACAATATCTGTTTCGAGACATTTTCGAGAAATTACGAGAAACAAATGAGCCGTTTATTTTGAAAGTGGCCTAAGTCCGTTTAAATTTAAATTGAGATATTTAAGAGTTTGCGTTTCAATGAAATTAAAAATATACGTATAGGATACCAATGTATCACACTCCTCAAGTGTATCTAAGAGAGTTAAATTTACAATTCCTATTAAAATAATAGCAATTATTAAGTGAATAATATGTCTTCTTACCGAAAATGGACTTAACTAGATTTGTCATAAAATTTGAAACAGCCCAAGTCCATTCGATATAATTTAAAATGCTTCAAATTGAAAAAACAATATTCAATTTATTTTATATTTCATTACAAAACTTGAAAACATTTATGCAATTTAGGAAATCTTCTAACTATATAAATAACAATTTACTCCTCCTTTACATTTTATGTATGCGAGAGGGATTTGAAGAAGTCATGGTGCTTCGATGGTATATATCGTAATAAGTCCATTATATCCTTGTATTTCGCTGTTGCAATTTCTCTTATATTTTTATAAAGTGCTGTCAATACAATATTTTCGAATTTTCTTGGTCTACCCCAACGTGGTAATAAATTCAGTATTTTAAACTCTGCATTCTCATCTATTAATATCTTATAGAAAATTTTATATGGTTCATTTCTCAAAAAACGCATCCAGCATATTTTTAACCAATTTATTGTTTCTCCGTTAGAATTCTTTACCCTTTTAAAAATTGCATCCTCCAAAAATCTTGTTGATATAAAATCCTCTTGTTTCATTTCATTTACAATAAAATTATTACGTTTCCGGCACTTCTTGATAACATTATAATAATCTTGGGGGACAAACAGTAAATTATTTTTCTTTAATGACATTTCTACAATTCTATTAACCAGCAAATTTCCTTTTTACAAAATCTTTGTGATTTTAAATATATTAGTTACAATTTGCTTCAGAATGAAAAGATAAGAAATGTAAATATTAAAATTGCTAGCTTGATTTTTCTCGAAAATGGACTTAGGCCACTTTCAAAATAAACGGCTCTGAATATTAATCGATCGATGGGGCAGCGAGTCGATGAGCAAAGGTGAAGCGATACGAACATATCCGGAATAACGGTGATAATGCTCCGTGGAAATAAATCCTACGCGGCTACTGGAGGCGGCAAAAGAGCGTAATTAAAGTGATAAATGACTGTACACAGATAGCGTGTATACTTTACACAATTATCCATTGTATGGGATGCTAAAATAGTCCATAATCGTGTACAACGAGAAACAAGCATCATTTAACACTGCCCGAAAGTGCGTTCGTGTTGAAAAGAATTTGGAGCATGAATTCATTCTTAAAATAATTTATATACGTATAAGAATGTAAAATTAATCGTTGTCTTATATTACCAACCTTCTAAAATATGTTGAAGCTCACGATTCTCTGCGTTCAGAATATCGGGAGTTCATTCTAAAAATTACTTCACCGAATTATAAATCTCTGTGCAAAAGGGGCACGGTGTTCAATTCAATCTTTTCATATGCAAGTAGGTATTCTCGTTTTAGACAGGGTTTGAAAGATCTTCTTCGGACACCTAATTTAGCTTGTTCTACATATGAAAATTTGAAATCGATTCCAATTTAAATTTTTCGCCACCGTTCTTTTTCTTACTGTCTCTTAATATCTGATTGTCCTAAAGATGTTCCCAAGAATGTTGTATTTCCTTGAAAGGGGTAACTCCTGAAGTCATCTTAACACTAAACCTACCATCACCGTTTCCAGATTTTTTATCTTACGATTATTGATATAATAAAAATAATTCCATAAGAAATAATTGTATAGATATTTTTAGTGGAGCACATATTACAATAGGAGCCGCACAAAATCTAAATAAAATCGATCTCGTCATTTTTATAAGGAAACATGTACCAGTCACTTTTAAGGCTCGGTAGAGGTTTAGTGTTAAATAACTTTTTCCTTTGCGAAAATGTTCGCGGCTTCGTTAAGCAGTTATCCATGAAAAACGCGGCCAATCAGAGCGCGGCTACAGCGGGCGCATTCTGGCTCAGCCAATGTCTGCCGACCACGTTTTGATTGGTCCCCGTTCTTCGTAAATAACTCCTCAATAAAGCCGCGGAGAACATTTTCATGAAGGAAAAAGTGACTTGAAATAACCTCAGTAATCATTTCAAGGAAGTACAACATTTCCGGATACCCAGTATAATAAATAGACTGCGAATAAAAAAATTTCCTGACTCGTTTCATGTTTCGACGACTCAGCTTTTCGTGGCAACGAAAGACGAGCCACAAACACCCTCGCATTCGAACGAGAGCGAGCCGATTATGCGCCGCGTTTCAGGGCTAGCTTCCTCCCCGAAATCGGTCTCCCCCGATCAGAAGTCACCCTAACGACCGCGCAGGGGTGGTTTCGCGCGGCCAACTTATCCGGCAGAAGGGAAAATTACATAATCCGCAGGTTCGGGGGAAATCGCTTTAAAGCAGGCAGAGCGAGAGACGACGATGTGACGTCCCGCAAGTCGACTGCGTTCGATCCGAAATCCGTCCCTCGTTCCGTGTCGAGGGTGGTAATTTAATAAGACCACCCAAATAGCTCCGCTTCTCGAATAATCTAGCCGCGAGTAACTGTGGGAGAAGGCGGCGGATGAAATGGAAGGGGTTGTTATGGAGGGAAAGAGGAGGGAATAGGTGGTAGAAGATGGGGGATGTCGGAGGAACTGGTTAACCTCGACCCCCGGCCTTTTCGTACCGAAAGACCGAGAGAGGGTGGATTGGAGGGGAATTCGGGAGTTGGGTAAGGGCGCGCAGGGCGACCGGACGGGGTGGAGATGGTGCAGACGCGAGACTGATCGATGAAGAAAAGTATGCTATTTCAGGAGGCTCGTGGTGTGGTTCAGGAGGTGACGTGGGCGAATCTGGTGCTCCCCGCACGCTGTGACACCTTCTCGAGAGCTATCGATTCTCGGGTTGCATCCAGGTGTTTCCTCCTCCTGCGTCCTTCTGCCAACAACCCTTTATTTATTTTCCAGCTCGCTCTAATCCTGCTGTCCCGTCGCGTCGCACAGTCTTCGGACTTGGCAGAGGAGTCGGCAGAAAATTAATAATTCCTTAACCAATCCGTTTTTAGAACTGAGACCCCAATATTTTTTTAAAAAAGACATGATCATCTTTATCTTCTTTATTAAATATAAAACTTTTTTCTGATTTGTTTCATTCTGGTTTATTATCGTACAATTATTGATCAATAGACTGCGGATTTCATGCATTTATGATAAAAATGTAGGCAGGTCTAATTTCTGACAGTAAAAAATGTTGAAGAATTTAAATATTGTATTAGTTTTAACCTATTAAACATGTTCAACAAGAAATTAAATATTTATTTCACCCAAGCTTGTTGTAATTTAGGTAGAAAGTTTTTATTTTGCATAAAGATCCGCAGTCTACTGATCAATTTTAGTTTGAGTAATTTATTCGTCAGGTTATTGGAAATGCGTAATACTCAAAAATGTTTTAAGAAGTGCTAAAAGAAGTCAGATCGTTTGGTCCGATTTAAAAAAAGTCGTACTGTTTTGAAGGGGGTTGGAGCGCTTTCGTGAGCTATCGTATCTGAAGTTTCATTTGATATATACAAAAAACAAAATCCTCAAATATCTAAGATCAGTTTAGAATGGACTTGGCCGGTTTTGAAACGAACTTAACTCATATGTTTCCCATCGCACGCGCGAAACTCACAATATTTCAGAAACTCACAATACTTCAGAAACTCACAATATTTATTTCAGAAACTCACAATATTTCAGAAACTCACAATGTTTCAGGAACTCACAATATTATTTCAGAAACTCAGAATATTATTTCAGAAACTCAGAATATTATTTCAGAAACTCAGAATATTATTTCAGAAACTCACAATATTTCAGAAACGTACTACCATACGAGAACACCTAAGCCAATTCTCCGATAAGAATTACTTGTAGACGTTGTACATTACAGTTAAGTGCCAGTCCCAAGAGCCCTTATTGCTTTCGCTCGATTGCTTAATGGAGACACAGCTTAAAGCTGGTCCCTCGAGGACCCAGACTGATCGGCTTATTGTCCTGATTGCCCGTCCTCCGACTACGTACTGGTGTCCATGATCAGTTTTATATCCGACAGTTGACGTACTTCTCGGTCAAGATTTCATCTGACCTCCGATTATTATTCACGGAAACGAATGACATTCTGCTGTAGTGACGACAAGAGGTAAACATTTTAACGGTACCTTACAATTTTTGGTTTCCTTGGATTTGTTAATGGATTTCTTTCCGACCAAACGTACTATTTTGATGAAACTATACATCACAGCCACTTAAATTCATCAAAGGAACTGAAAATAATTGACAAGTCTTTCACCAAAACAGAAACCTCTCTGCCAAGTTTCAACCTTCATCTGCAAGGGTAAATACCCTTACTAACAACCCTTGTAACTACAAGAGCCAATTGAAAAACCAGTATTACCCATTGAATCACAATTGAAAATTCTGCAAAATGTCTGACACATTTCTGGTACCGGGTCACATATTAGGGAATTTGCTTTTTCTTTACTCCTTGAGTGAAGTTAACTTCTAAATATAATTTACTGAGAAAAATACAAATCAGACGTATTCCATTTTTGCATCCTTTGATAATGTCAATTGATAAATAAGAGTATTTTTAAAGAATATATAGCCTTAACCATCCATCTGATTTTGGTGAAATTAGACAGGCCAATTAATATGAAATAATCTTAATTCGTACAAAATAAAGTTGTGCTTGAACGTGTGTAAGGAATTAAGATATTTTCGGAGGTATAAAATATTTAACTTGAATTTTCAAACATCGCATTCAATGTACCCCGTCTTCACGTCCGATAAATCTAAAATTGTAGACATACACTACTATGCAAAAGAAAGAAGCACCCAGTATAATTATAAGTAGACTATGTATGCATTTATGACAAAAATGAGTGGATGCAATTTAAAACAGTAAAAACATTAAGACGATTTAAGGATATCCATATGTTATTTTCCATTTATTACAATTGTTAAAGACAAGAAGAAATTTTTATACGGTTCCTGCATCTTGCAAGCGACGATGAAAATTTTTATTTTTATCTTTATGTAGAAATCGTATTGTACAATGATTGATTTATCGCATTTAACACTAAACCTACCACTACCGGTCAAAATTACTAGTTCCAGATTTATTATTTTACAATTATTGAAATAATAAAAATGATTTTATAAGAATTGATCGTGTAAATATCTTTAGTAGATCATGTATTATAATAGGAGCCGCACAAAGTCTAAATAAAATCAATCTTGTCATTTTTATAGGGGAACATGCATCAGTTATTTTTAAAGCTAGGTTTAGTGCTAAAGTATTAGATAATCCGCAATAACACATATATTCTCAGAACTATTCAATTAAACGGAGTGTTTGGAATGCTTTTTCAAAACTTACTGTGTTCTTATTTGATTTTGTACGCTTTTCTATTAAATATGGCTGGGCGCTTCTTTCTTTTGCACAGCAGTGTATAATGTTTACATGAAACGGAACCATTTTAGGGAGCTGCGTGCTCAAAATTTCATAGTTGAAAAATAAAGTCGACCCTACTGCCCATCGCTGCTGCTAACGAACATCGGGGAGACCCTCGACGCTAACCGGAGTAGGTACAGCACATGGAGCAAAGAATACTCCTCTGTTAATCTCCAGGGGTTTGAGGTTCTTTGGTGGAAAAAAATGGGGTCTACTTGGCGGAAAGTTTCGGCGCGGAGGAGTAACCCTTTCATGCCCGGAGATCGCTACAGCGTCAAGAGATCTCGATGGGCTGTCGTCGGTCTTTGAAATGAATCGCTACACATTGTAGTTCCTAGGATTAATTAAGGGACAAGTTGACGCGATAAGTTAAGAGGCTTTTCCCCGGCGAAGAGAGAGGGCCCGGATTCGAAAAAGCGATCGCCGCTATTTAAAAAAGGAAGAATGAGGGGAAAAAAGGAGAATGGTCGCCTTCAGGGACGGAAACTCAGGGCTCCGAAAGGCGTTGAAAAGGGACGGCCGACACCGAGTATACCGAGAAGCAATTAGGCCGCTCCCTTAGGGTCATAGAACAGCCGGCTAATCTCGAATCTCGAGTTTTTTTTTCTCGAGAGCCCGCGATCAGAAGAATCAGCTCTCCATTACTCCGAAACTGCCGACTCGCTGCGCCATTGACAGCCAAGCACAAAACGCAAATAGAATGAAAGCTTTTAACAGCACAGTGCCGGTATGTCTTTCATACATTGGCGGATCGCTCGAATAACTTTTAGCTTCTCGTTAGCCCCGGACAAATAAACCTTTACCAAAAGTGATGATCGGAACACTTGAAGTCAGACAATCCACTTTCGTCTTATGTTACATTTGGTGATGCGATTTGAATCATTTCGAATCGCTTCGATTCAATGTTTAGGGTTAACTGTGATTGGCACCCTAAGCCAGAATCGTAGTAAAAATCTTTTTATCTTTTTTTGAAATGTTTAAACGAGCTTAACTTACTATTATTATAAGCTAATAGAGATTTTTCAGCAAAATCAAACAGTTTTACGAGTCATAAATCTTTTATTATGAAATATATTCAGTGAATAACAATCGTAAGACAAATTGTACAGTCATTGGTACAGTAAGAAGTAAACGTTAAACAGGCTATTTGTTTTATAATTAAACATATACGCACTTATTACGTCTGTAGTACAGTCCGAAATTAAGTTGTAAAGCGATAAAGTATACTTACTCTTAACGAAAATTTTAATAAAGCACTATTTACACTGCACTATGGTCATCCGTCGGTCTTACTGGATGTACCAGCGTTGCTAACAGTCATATGTGGAACTCTGTTATGAAAACTTACAACGTTGCTTTGAAATATAAATAAGAAGAAATATAAAATGATTTTCTATACCAGAAATTCTTAATATTTGCCGTTTAAATCAAAAGTGCTAATAACTACTGCAGTGCCAGCAGTAGTACAGTTTACCCTACGACCAGAAATTCGAATCACTTGCAAGATAATTCGAAGCTTAGAAACTCTTGGACGTCTTGAAGGTCTTCATTGTCTTGGAAATCTTGAAAGCCTTCAAACTTTGGAAGGTTTGTAAGATTTGAAACTCTTGAAATGTTACATCTATCACGAAACAATGATTACGTCATGTCATTGGAATGAATAACAGCATGAACGTACCAATATTATAAAAAGTATAACATTTATTAAGATTACCAAGAGCTTTAAAATTTTCAAGACTTCAAGCCTTTCAAGAATTTCTGATTTCGAATTAATATCGAATTGATTCGAAACTCTGTGGTGATTGATTTGTTCGGAAACTTGCAAGACAGAGTATTGTATGCCCATCATTAGTTACATTTGTTCTAAATGCTTCGATTAATACATGCGCAGTTTAATGAACAGTGGTGTGATTGAATGTCTGTTTGTTTGGTTTAACGCAACGTTGGTTGGCTTGCATAAGACGTACACAACATTCTTCGATACTATTGCGTTTTATACAACTTCTACTTAATCACTCATCACTCATTTTTGCATCGAACGTATCGGACCACATAACTAAAATTAACTATTTCATCGAGATTACACGGCTAATATTATGTAATGTTACTTTACTTTATCAAAATAACACACACACACACAAGAGTGTATTTATTATTAATTTACCATGTACAGAGAATAATAATCATTGAATAATTTTCCACAGGTACATCTGTACAATCTCAATAATCGTAGATACAAATATTTGAATCAGTGTCGTTCATATAATCTCTTACCATTTCAACTGTTTGAAATTTCACCTCTATCTATCTTTTTCATAAATAGACTGCGGATTTTATGCATTTATGACAAAAATGGGTACGTACAATTGAAAGCAGTGGACATGTTAAAAATATTTAAGGACATCAAGGTATTAGTTTCAGCTTGATAGGATAATTAAAAGAAGAGTACAATATTTTTTTTCAGCTCCTGTGTCCTGCAATCAATGCGAACATTTTTTATTTTGCACAAAAATAAAAAAAATATTTATTCTCAATTTCACATAAGATTTCACATACTTCTTGATAACATTATAATAATCTTGGGGGACAAACAGTAAATTATTTTTCTTTAATGACATTTCTACAACTGACAAATGGACTTAGGCCACTTTCAAAATAAAAATTTGTATCATTCTATTAACCAGTTAATTTCCTTTTTACAAAAAAACTTCGTGATTTTAAATATATTAGTTACAATTTGCTTCAGAATGGAAAGATGTACGTAGAAAATGGACTTAGGCCACTTTCAAAATAAGCGGCTCATTTGTGTAATATCACAATATTCTCCACTGAGAAACCACTTAACATAACACATCCAGTATTCCGAGGAAATTTTTCCTCTTACATAAATAGTAATAGTAATAATGAATATAAATCTAAAATGATATTGTTGAGTTTTCCCAATAGCTTTCTCTGAAATTCCGGGACAGTTTGACATTCAACCGGGATTCTGGACAGCAAGTTCAACTCCAGAACGGTTGGCAACCCCAGCTGGAACACGTAACAGTGAAACGCAGATTACTATGCGTTGGTCTGCACTAATTAGCCACCGGCGAATCGAGCGTTGATTAAAGAGGCAAATTTCAGGCTCCTCTCCCGAAGCAATTTTTCATTTCCGAGTTGATTCGCTTTCATCGTGACCGACATGTTATATCGTCAGCGAGTGCACTTGCCGGCTTTCAGTATTGACGTCATCAGTCGAAAGCGTCGATAACTCCCTCATAAATCTAATTGAAAGGCTGTCTTGCTAACAGCATTAGGGATTTCTTTACTGGCAATTAAGCGCGAAACTCGCGGCGCAACGTTCGCATAAATTAAAGAAAATCACGCCGCTTCAGATTGATCGTAATATGCCCGACGACCGACATTTAGAACAGCTTCGTTTAAACCTTTATGCACCGAACGGGCTGTTACTTAGCGCGTAAACCGTCGAGTTTCTTGCATCACGATAGAACGCGAACATTACACATTCGAATCGACGTCATCCCACGAGCGAGCCGATGGATGATTGGAAAATTCATTACATAAAACCGTAAATTGAACGAACGGTCGCAAACGCGATAATCAATTACGACGAAAGAGGTGTGCGAAGTTCTAGCAGGCTGTGCGCACATTCATTATGATACAATTGTCAGGTCGGAACCAATTATAATTAAATGATATAATTACCAATCGGACCAACAAATTGTTGCCCGCAAACCGGCAACCGGGACTCATCAAACTTGAAACGGCACGCGTGGTCAAAGTCTAATCGATTTGTCGAGCCGGGATAAAACTGTATCGAAAAGCATTGTGCGCCGCCGTCGACGCCTGCGGTTTTCACGTTCGGATAACGCAAGAACGCGGCGTCAACAAATTGATTTCCACTCCCGGCGACGGACAAAGGCGTAATACCGAGCGGATAAAGCCGAGTGAACACACGTCCTATTGAAATCCAGAGACTTTTGCATCGGGTTTACCCCCCTCCCCGTTCCCCGCTCGAAGTAACTTCTAATACCAGGCCGTTTATTGATTTCTACCGAAAAAAATAACCGACACGTACACTCGCTCGCATTAACACTAAACCTACCAAGTAGTAAAAGCGATTAAAATGTTTTAGCTTACAAAAATAACAAGGCTCTATTTAGTTCGATTTTGTGCAATTTTTATCATAATGTGTGCTTGGATAATGGAATTCATCGACTCAATTTCCATATAAGCAACTTCATCATTTCAATAATTGTAAGATGAAAAATATAAAACCGACTATTTGACTGGTAGTGGTAGATTTAGTGTTAAGGGCGTATACTAGTGTGAACGTTTGAAAAAGATTGATCCTTTCTTTAAATCCTGTCTTTAAATCTTTTTAATCATTTTTAGTCATTTACTAAACTAATTCTTCTAGCCTTACAGAGAAATTGAAGTCGTTTGGTCAATTCATAAAAAAGTTATTCTGATTTAAAGTGTGCGTGGACTGCAGTAGACTGCGGATCTTTATGCAAAATAAAAAATGTTTGCATTGATTGCAGGATATAGGAACCAAATAAAAATTGTATTCTTTTTGTAATTATCCTATTAAGCTGAAACTAATATATTGATGTTAAATATTTTTAACCTGTCCACTGCTTTAAATTGTGCTTACCCATTTTTGTCATAAACCCATAAAATCCGCAGTCTAGTGATAAGGGTTAATCGGGACGTAGAAGCTCGAGCAAAATTCAGTTAGAACCGAGAGATAACTGTTCGTTTCGATCCTTGTTTGCAACACTATCTGCTCCACTCCGTATAACGAATCTCAGCTTAAAACCGACCGGAAGTGGGAGGAACGGCGGCGCAACGGCGCCGTTATTTTTCTGAAATAGTCAATAACAGGCGTTCCTGGTGTTCGCGGGGACGCGCGGCGATAAATGTAAATTTTTCGTGGTGCTTCCGGGCTGCCCGCGCGTTTCAGCCGTTTCCCTTGGGCCGTTTCGTACGGGTGCGCTTCAGCTTCTGCAGGTATCGCGAGTAAACTGGGTGTTACCTGGATGTAGAATCGCCTTTCTCTCTTTGTATTCTCTCCCAGCCAGCATCTCTCTCTCTCTTTCTTTTCTCTTCTGCTGTTACTTCCACTCCGGCTCTTTCTATATCCTCGGTTCGCGGTACGAGCGCGGAATACGTGGAATATGCTCGGCTCGGCAGAGCGAATCCGTGTGTATACGTGTCGGGTCGCCTATATTTAACGTGGGAAGAAGGCAGCTCGGAAGAGGATCGGATAGATCACGGTGCGGTAGCCTCGACGCGTTATTGAGAATTCCTGGTATCGGATTCGAACGGTGCTCTCCGTTTTATCGCCCGGCGAACACTAATCCGATTCCGGGATGCCGGTGTTCGGCCCGATTCTACCCAATCCGATCCCGTGTTCGCGTGTTTATTAACGTTTTCCTTAACCGACTGAATATGATCCCTCCGATAATGATTCGTCTGGTCGCGAGACGCGTCTCCAGAATGGTCGCGCTCAACGAAATGAGCACGCACGATTGCATAAGCGTTGCCGTCAGCGACAACTAGCAATGGGACCAAGCGTGTAACAAGTACAATCGATAGAGATGAGGGTAGCTACACCCAATTTAATAAGTGCTTCGGTCAATAATGTCGATTTTTTCGCAAAGTTTGAGCATTTGTTTCCATAACAAAATAATTTATCTTAATAATCAAAGTATTGGTCATCGTTAGCTATGACTTTTCCCATATTTCTGTCAAAGAATTCATCAAGCCAAATTTTCACTTCTTCGTAAGAATGTAAGTGTTGTTCTGAAAGTCCGTGCTGCATCGATAGAAATAAGTGGTAATCCGGTGAGTACGCCGGGTGGGGTAGGACGTCTCATTTAACGTTTCCAAATAGTTTTTTTACACATTTTGCAACATGCGGCCGAGAATTATCATGTTGAAAAATGACTTCATCGTGTCTTTGAGCGTATTCTGGTCATTTTTCTTTCAATGCTCGGTTCAATTTTATCAATTGTCGTCGATATCGATCGCCAGTAATGCTTATAACCAATTGTTTCAACGTTTGAGTTGATTCTTCATTCAATAATGCTTGCAAATCTGCATCTTCAAACTTTTTCAGCTGTCCTGGACGCTCCTTGTCTTTTATATCAAAATCACCACTTTTAAAGCGTTTAAACAAAACGTATTTTTAAAAATTTTCAACACTGGCCCACATAAAAAAATTGTAAAATGTAACTTTTAGTATTTTTTCTACAATTCCGATCTATTGCAATTTTTGAAAAAATTTCTTTTCACATCCTGTAGTAAACTAATTGCTCTAACTTCCCAAAAAAGTTCAAATCGTATAGTACAATATTAAAAAAGTTATCGTCTTTTTTAGAGCGTCCGAATATTAATTCCGGCCATTGTATACAGTTAAGTCTTGATCTAATCTTAAGAAAAATCCTCGGGTCCGTGCTGTTTCTTAGATCCTGTTTCTACTATTTCTTTGTGATCTCATCGACCGCGCCAAACGTAGAAAAGTCTTATTTGTTCGATAAACAAAAAAGAAATAAATTTTTCGCATATTAAATGTTTGTATGTACAATGTGAAGTCCTAATAAATAGTTAACCGTTAAAAATAAATCAAACAATGCACTTATATCGCGTTATTAACAAAAATACAAAAACACAGTACATTTCCTTGCCACGAAATTGAGCGTACAGGAAGAGAATTGATTAAAAACTGTGGTTTTAAATACTTGTCTTGCGATGAAAGTGTTTTAAATTGTTTCTATACGCCACAAAATGTTAAAATTAGAATCATTAATTGCTACTATGTAAATATGTTACATGTACGCTCGATTTTGGGACATCAAAATGTACATCTCTTTATTTTTATTAATAAACTGATAATATAATTGTATTGTTTGAGTTCTGTTTCAATGGTTAATTCTTTTTTATCACCTCAAATTCTATATACAAAAATTTTATTTCCGAAATAACGGTTAAAAATATCCAATCAACATTGCAGTAATTTTTTTTAAAAGCCGAATGAAATGTACATAGACTAATTAGAGAGAGGAGAAACGAAGAGCGTCGTCTCTGAGAGAAATGAATCACTGTGTTGCATAGTAGCATCACGTTCATTAGTGAAATTACTAGTTACGCGAACGTCTGAAAGAAAAATAATAATCCCCTGGTTCCCGTTCCTCTTTACTCAAGACGCTTCTAATGCACTTCCGTAAGAAACCCGTCGCATCAGAAAGAGGCCATCTTTCCTGAAACAGGAAATTTATTTCGCGCAGAGAGTGATGCGAGAGGAGATGGAAAATGTGTGGCTAAACCTCTCGAGAAAGTTCGAGTTGCATTTCGGATGGTCCACTTTTAGGCGAGCGGACTCTGGAAGTTAATTTCGATAGTTGCGTTCTGGGAAGATTGGATTCGTTTAGCTTCGTTCTCGAATTATGTATTAAGAGGATCATCTATTTCTATTGTCTTACAGATCAGTTGATTATTCTGTAATTCAACTGCAGAGTTCTAACCTGAAACGAATAGACCACCCTGTATATACTATTTCATCAATTTTCTTCACTTTTTATTTTGTGGAGTTAATCAATTTGGTAAATAAGGCCCAGATTCTAAACGAAAGTTGCCGTCGAATCCTTTCTTATGTATTGGGTTGGAAAGAAAGTTCGTAGCGTTTTCAAATTAAGAATCGAAGATATAATTAAAGCATTTATTCATATGTTTATTCAATAACACGAGAAATTACCTCGAAAATGGCAAAAAGTAATAGAACAGAATGGAAAATATGTTATTGAATAAATCTGTGAATAAATATCTGAGTTTCAGCTTTCAATTTCAATTTACAAACGCTACGAACTTTCGTTCCAACCCAATAGTTCGTTCCAATCCCAAAATAAAAATTGTCTTGCTACATAGACATTTGTTTCCTTTCTTAATAATTGTAATAAGCTGGAAATAGTGCAACAGTATATCTAAATTCTTCAAATGTTTTTATCCCGATGCATTTGATGTGTGCATTTTTTTTTATAAAACCGGTGTATAATTATGAATAGACTGTGGATCTTTATGCATTCATGGCTTCTAAAAATAATCAAAAAATGCTAGATCTATGCTTCGAATCTATAAAGGCTAGCACCACTGAAAATATAAGATTTTATTCGCTCCCACTTTCTTGAAATTTACTTGCAAAAATTAAAAATTGCATAAACATCCGCAGTCTAACAGAAACCTGTTCATCAATCGTTCTAGGAATTAACTGACATTCACACTCTGGCTTGTTACTCATCTTCCCTTGTTTGCGAATCAAACGGACACGTCTAGAGTGAATAGCCATATTTATAAATACTTGTTTCCTTGAGGAAGAACGGTATCAGGAAATAGAATGGCACAACCGAAATAGAACTGTTACAGAACCGATGCAGAGTCGATGCAATCTGTTTTCGGTTTTTCATAACTGTTCCAGTCAAAATTTTTGCTATATCTGGAACCATTCAAAGGCTATCCATTAATCGGCTATAAATTCGCATTGCTTACTTAATGGAAAGTATAAATGTTCTTCGGTAGTATCTATTTTTAAAATGAGAAACCTTACGTGTAGTCACTCCATTTCAATCGATTTAGACTTGTAACATGAGTGGGGTGAACATTTATTCCTACTGAATCTTTCGAACGACCACAATGATAATATGAAGGCCAATACTTTTTACACGCAGAATTTAGGTAGGTCATTCTATTAAAAAAAAAATACATTACTGTTTGTAAGATATTGTAAGATCTCTAAAATCCACATAGATTTATATCCCCCTCCAAATACGATAGCTTCCTCTCCAAACATTTTGTTGTATCTGTATAAATAACAGTTATTAGAGGTAGCAGAGCTAAGGGGGACACTCCGTATAATAAAGCTGTAGATACTAAAAGTATTTATTGATTAAAGCACTTCATAAAGATCACATTATAAAATCAATTCATATCTATACAACGACTGATACAATCGATCAACGCGACAAGTCCGGCAAGAACAATGACACAACTCAAAAAATAACGATTTTGAAGTTGGAATAGTGACAGATGCGTTTAGTTGGCGTGCTAGAAAAACGTCATATTTCTAACTCCTGATTGAACCTCTAGAAGACAGTTACGTCAGGTTTTCTTTTTGAAGCTAGTTCATATCTGTATTGGCAGGAACAGTGTCACTTTAGAGTTGATGGAGGCATTCGTAATATCATTTTATAGAGCCTAGTCGAATTTACTTCCAAAAATATTTTTCTGAAGGATTAAAGATGCCTGTACTTTGTCGATGGAAATTTTATAATTTTCTTAAACTCGTTATTGTGGGAATAATGCATTTTTTAGTTATGTCACTATTCTTGCCGGGGTGCGATATATTAACACAACCGAGCTTTAAAAGTAGCCGGTACATGTTGCCTTGTAAAAATAACAAGATTAAATTTATTTGGACTATGTGCGGTTCATATTATAATATCTGCGCTATTAAATATATCTATTTAATCATTTACCACGAAAGCATATTTATGATTTCAATAATTGAGCAATCAAAAAATCTGGAACTGGTTATTTGACCGGTGGTGGTAGGTTTAGTTAACCCTCATCCGTCCCTCATTTCACGAACTGAATCTGTCCCTCGGTGTCAAATTGACACAGTGATAAAAGATCGATGAAATAACAAGGTAGACAGTTATTTTTCGATGTTTTTTTATTCAGGTTGACGAGTTATTATTTACATCTTACGTTTTCTGGTTATCTGTCCCGCACAGAGTTTGGAAAAAATTTAATCAACGATTGACGAATAAATTTCTACCTCGAACGTTAATCGCAATTAAAAATTAAGCTTCTACTATAGTCGTTAATTGCGGTTAACGATTACATTCTTTTCAATTGTAATCGTCAATCGGATAATTGATTAATGATTAACTGCTGAAATTTCGAAATGAAATACGAAATCAAACCTGTATGCATATGTACTGAAAAAAATGTAAACTGAGTTTTTGTTGAGATATATTATATTTCTGTCAATTCTCCAGCTCTCTCTCCCTCCTTATTACAATTCAATAATTAATTAAATCAGTCTCCGATTTTTCGATGATTTCTTTTTTCAATCAACGATTGACGATTAACTTCATCAATCGATTGAATCAATCGTCGATTTTTCAATGACTACTTTTTTAATCGTACAATCAATCAATCAATCTTGGTTAAAATTTTAATCGATTAATGCCGAACTCTGATCCCGCATTAAAAAACTGAAAGTAACGAAGTTTCGAGTAAATTTACCTACAAATAACAGCACAGTATAACTTATTTCGGGAAAACTGTGTCAAATTGACGCGAGGGACGGATGAGGGTTAACTACTTGCCCTCATCATGATCGATGATCGAATTCCGTAGAACAAATACAGTTTGATAAGGGAGAACGATCGTGTAATCGGCTGATAGCTATCCTGGCGCGATCAAGTTAAAAATGTAGCGCGGGAAAAAAAGGGTTTCGTCCACCGGAGGGGTGTATAAATCGATTGTGCGGCTCGCCAGCCCCACCTCTGCCTCTGTTTTTCATTAATTAATGTTGCGCCGGCAACGCCGGGAGCTGCGGACGCATCGCCGACAATTGTGTTTCCATCTCTCCATTTTCCTGCGGCGGGCCGTTTTGTTGCCGGAAATTGAAAGTTTCATGCCGGCCGGGCAGCGCGCGGCCGAATTATTAATGGATCCAAAGGACCGGGTATAAATGCGCGGCCACGTGGCCCGTATCTTAATCAACGAGTCGGTTGCACGCCTTAATCAACGTGCAGCTTGCGCCGCGGTGATTTCTCGATTTTCCCTTTTCTCCCCTCCTCCTCTTTCTTTTTCCTCCACTCTTTTTTGATTGCCGATCCGATCCGATTCAGCCAGCTAGCTGACTCGTGGCTCGCGTCGCTCGACGAAACGAAACGAAACGAAACCGCGATAAAACCCACGGTCGATTCTCGATTTCGAACGCAGCCGGACCGTAATCTTCTCCGGAGAGACCGAAGCTTCATTTCCTGCTCCGCAGCTGGGATCAGGAATCCAGTTCATGGCTAAACAAAGACGGTCAGCAATTTGCCCGAGAAATCCTAGACACCGAGCCACGCAGGCTCCCGCAACTCCATTACCGTGGCCAGCGAGTCTGGAGGACGCGGTGAAATTTCACTTGGGAAACGAAATCCGAGAATTTCGACGGCCACAGGGAAAGTGGCGAACCCCAGGAAGGGAACGAATTACACACGACGAGTTCGTAACGAAAACCGGCACACGATTGCTCACCACCGGATCGAAAAATGTAGAGGAGAGTTGTCAAAATCGTACTACCTAAGGAATTTTTGATATATCTGATAAACAATACACATTTTTACTAAAATTGTTGTTCGCA
The DNA here is from genome assembly GCA_028455795.1 of Lasioglossum marginatum. Classification (NCBI taxonomy): domain Eukaryota; kingdom Metazoa; phylum Arthropoda; class Insecta; order Hymenoptera; family Halictidae; genus Lasioglossum; species Lasioglossum marginatum. The sequence continues at coordinate 3,925,270 of CM052253.1, read as the reverse complement.
ATTATACTTTGATCTTTGCAGAAACCTTTTAAATCAACATTCTACGTATAAAATTTAATTAAAAGAGTGATTTGAGTAATTTTTTAGAAGACATTGCAAAAGTACGATTTAGGACACCTATATCCTAAATCGTACTGCTGTATTTCCGAAATCGTACTTATCTTATTCGGTAATAAATTTTGTTTCGAAAGTATAATTTTTAGTAATTTATTTTTTTGTTATATTGAAACACAAAAGTATAAAAACGAATAAACATAATAGTTTTTATAAAAAATATGAAATATACCGAATTGAAATAATAAACTCTTAGAAAACATTAAAAGTAGAAAGTATTACAAACATTTTGAACAATTGTATATTTTGTCTTCTTTCAACACTCCTCCACAAGCTTCATGAACCCATATTTTGCACTTTAGGCACTGAATCGTGTTTTCTAAACGTGTTCGATTGCATAGAAAAACCAGTCTTCTTCATTTTCTACAGTAATGATCGTTGATGCCGACGTACTTGTAGATGGTGCGTTACAAACAATTTTTTTCCTTTTAATTTGTTTTTCTTTCATAGCTATAACTTCATTTTTGTAGAGGCTGCTGATAAAATTTCAGTGTGATTTCTTAAATCGTACGTTTTCAGAATTTCAATTGCGGTACGATTTAGGAAACTAAGCTAACTGAAATATAAAGAAATATAAGCTAAAGGAACATTATTTATCTAACCTAAAAGATTATATAAATTATATTATAAACTTACTATAAAGATGGTATATTAAATATATTTCAAAGAAAACACAAAATGTACTAATAGATTATAGTATTTAATTGAAATTTGTCTTAATATAATTGGTTGAAATTTACATCAAACTTACGTGAAATCTTCCGGCTTCTACAGGTTGGCGCGAAATCAATCAAGATAACACAAGTTGTGTCCTATATTACCGACTCCATAAACGCTTTATATTTTTACCGCTGGAAGTCGCAAACATTAATTGGTTACAAAAAAAATGAGCCGGGTATGGGTGACTCATTAGGCAACTCTCCCCTACGGTATTATCTCCGTAACTGTCGCAGAGGTCTCTGCCGTAACTATTCAAATTTTATCCTCACCACTGGTGAGTGGTCAAAATGACACCAAACACGATACAATTACGATCACAATTACTTGTGTGACAAACGATTGAATATTCGGACTTCACACTTACGGTGAAGACATGAATTCTGTAAATGTATTCTGTAATAACACAAGTGATTATCATCGTAATTACATCGTGTTTGGTGTCATTTTAATTAGAAAAATGAGACGAATACGAAGGTAACAATGTCATTGGCGGGAAACCAAAACTAAGGGGTTTTGATTTTTAAATTTAAAACGCTGAGTTCGCACGAGCTCTTTAACATTAAACCTACCGACCATCAAAAGTGACTAATGTGTATGGTATTATAAAAATAACAAGATTAAATTTATTTATATTTTGTGCGATTTTTACTATAATATATACTGGAGTCAAAAAATGTATTCAATCAATTCCCATGAAAACACCTTTACAGTCTCAATAATTGTCAAATAAAAAATCTAAAGTGTTAATGTTTGCCGAACGCCTCGAGCCTCAGTTCTTCTTTCTTTTTCAATCGCAATCCATCCCTACGTTCGGAACACTACAAAGAATGTATGTATGTAGTATTTCTTTTATAACTGTGACTCCGCAGACCCGAAGATTTACGGAGAGAACATACAAAATAAGAATTCTCTACCTTGATCGCAAAAACTGGGCCAAAATAAAAATTGATTTCCCTTTTGAAAATAATATTCCCTTTAAAAAATAAATTCATTGAACGGGGGAGCGTGACATACGCGGTCAGTTTCCCGAATGTTGCGAGCCTGCAGCGTTTCTAATCGCGAATTTCTAAAGAGGTTTCTCTTCCAGATCGTTCTACTTGTCACACGTATTAATTTTATGTGCCAGACGATATTTTGCATCTTTCGAGCCGGTTCTCGCGAGATGCAGTGAAATCTAGAAACGGTGCGTTTTCAACACTTTTGTTTCGTTTACGGTAATTATCGAGGATCTTAGAGCTGATTCTATTGATCGCAAATGATGATCTGGGGATACGGAAAACGTGTGTTGAGTTTGATTCGTGTGAAAATAAATATAACTGTTTTTTGAGGTACTGATAAGAGAAGATAATTGGGAATATTAATTAACCGGGGATCTTTTAATGCTGTTTCTCTTTCCTAAAATTGCCGAATAGAATTTGGAAAAATTTCAATTGGAAGGAGAAGGAAGGCAAAAGTCGTGAAAACTGTAATTTTCATCATCCAATTTCATTTGTAGCTTGTAGCAACGTTAACTAATTACTAGACTGCGGATCTTTAAATTGTCTGCATCGCTTGCAAAAAATAGAAACCAAATTAAATGTTATTTCTTCGCTTAATGATTTTAATACAGGAAAAATCATATATTGACATCTTCATTTCCTAAAATTTTTCAACAACTTTCAATTTTATTCACTCACTTTTGTTATAAATGCATACAGATCCGCAGTTTACATCTAAATTGTCATAATGTATACAATTAACACTTATAGAAAACGCATTGTTTAAAATTTTCAATACAGGCCCAGACAGAATAGTTGCAAAAAGCAACATTTAATATATTCTCCGTGATTCCAACAGATTGCAATATTTTCAAAACTTTTTTTGTATCTTATGTAGCAAACTAATCACTATTTTCCACAAGAATTCGAGTGATTCGATCCGATTCTAAAGAAAAGGATATTGAGTCACTGTACGTATAATTGAATGACAAAAATAACTGCGTATTTAAGTCGTTGATTAAATTTTTTGAATGAAACATACGGAAGATACATATAGAAAAGAATATTAATTAAAAACTATTGAATTACTCGTAGCTTCGTTCTTAGGAAAAGGTCATCACCTTTTCACGTTTATGTAAAGAGGAATAACCCGACGAGCGGACAGACGACAGATATTATTATCGTCTTGGTGTTAATAAAAGTAACGACCAAAACACGTCATCGTGTCGTTTACTATTTTATGACTATCACGAATTAACTATTAAAGGTGGGGGAGCTACAATGACCTGTCTCGTTCTGTCAGAGCGTCGCGACGCCGCGTCGCGTTCTGTAAATTCCTCAAGGGATTCTTAATCTAGGGTATGTCCAAAAGAGACATTAATTGCTTAAAATCACATTCGAAATCAATTAGCAAAGTTTAAATATCTTACATTGTAACAACCCCTATAAAGGTAGTTTTGTAACGAGTTTCTCACCCTAACAAATACGAAATACCAGAATTAGGTTTTACGACCCCTAAAGCCGTTCTGTTTATAATTAATAATATACAGGGTGTCCCAAAAATGTCGTACTTCCTTGAAATGATTCCTGAGGTAATTTGAAATAACTTTTTGGTTACTTTTTCGAGTTATTAATGAAAAATGGACCAACGGCATTGGCTGAGCCGGAATCCGTCTGCTGTAGCCACGCTCTGATTGGTCCGTGTTTTTTGTTAACACTAGAACTACCGAGCACTAAACGCAATTGGTACAGTTTGCCTTTTAATGATGACAAAAATGGCATTTATTAAGATTTCGCGTGCCAGTTTCATTTAAATATTTACTTCAATAGAGAAGTTCACTAAAACAATTTCTCGGAGAAACATACTTATAATTTTAATATTCCTTGAAGAACAAATCAGGGGCAAGTCATTTTGATCTCCCTTGGTAAATCTAGTGTTAAAAGCTCCTGATCGAAGTCGCGGATGACATTTTCACGAAGGAAAAAGTTATTTCAAATAACCTTAGGAATCACCCTTTCCAATGAAATACAATACTTTTGGGGCACCCTGTACAATTTCCAGAGACAAGAATTTTGTCCAGCTTCTTGCGACTCTGGCCCACTGTGCGCCGTATCATTAGTAGACAGCGGATTTTTATGCAAAATAAAAATTTTCTACGTGAATTACAACAATCTGGAGCGGAATTGAAATTTGTTTTCTTTCTTAACCCCTTGCCGTACCATTTGCTTTGCAGTTACAGTGATTAAACGTCTTTATCCCCATAAATGTCGTAGAAAAGAAAAGAAAATTTATATTTTTTGTATAGCTACATTTATTTTAATGCTTAATAGTAATTACAAACGAATCAAATTTTATTTCATCTAAAAGGAACCGCGTAACATTCATATTTGTTAGACTTTGTTCAAATCTTCATGACGAAGTCCGACTCGTTAAAATAGGACAAGAGGTTAATATGTTTAATCGGTTGAAAATAATATAACTGTATTTCTAAATTCTTTTAATGTTTTTACTGTTTTAAATTACACCTACCTATTTTTATAATAAATGCATAAAATCCGCTGTCTAATTACTAGCATTAAATACAGAGCCCCCATTTCCGGTGTAATCTTCCCTGCCGACTCATTTTTCTTCCGCTGATCCATAACCCGTACGAAATCCACGAGTAATTCATATTCTTTCGAACTAGGAGAATATCTTCGACAGAGATCAGGTTCCATTAATGCCGTGGCCAATAAGCAGGGTATTCCTGTCCGGGAAGGAATTGGGCCGATCTGACCCGAACCGAACAAATATTTCACTCTGCGTTTCGGCTATCGATTCCTTCGTTCTCGTCTCCCTCTTTATAAAAAAGCCTCATTATTCCTTATCTTCGATATGGCGCTAATGATATCCTCGCGGAAGGTTTATCGGCGCACCGATTGCCTCGGAACATAAATCACGGTGCTCGGAATCGGGGCCGAGCGCGTCCGTTCGGCCAGAAAGCCTCGGAGAAAACGAGGAAAAAGCCGCGGAATTCGGCGATCGAGGGGATCGGCCAGGGAACGAATTAGCCAGGCACCACCCTTTCGAGTGAAACTGCAGAACAGCTACTTACTCTCCGATTTCGATGATTCTTGGATGCATTGTAAGAATCTTTATTTCGAAGTATAATTGAGGAACTAGTTTTTAATCATTTTAGAGAACTTTCCGCTTTTTAATATTGGCTTTTAATATCTCTAAACCACAAACTTTTTAACTTTAAGGAAAAATTTTTTAAAGTTGCAAATAAATGTAATCTAATTGAGCCGTTTGTTTTGAAAGTGGCCTAAGTCCATTCAAGTTTAAATTGAGATATTTAAGAGCTTGCGTTTCAATGAAATTAAAAATATACTTAAGTGTATCTAAGAGAGTTAAATTTACAATTCCTATTAAAATAATAGCAATTATTAAGTGAATAATATGTTTTCTTACCGAGAATGGACTTAAGCCACTTTCAAAATTAACAACTAGATTTGTCATAAAATTTGAAACAGCCCAAGTCCCTTCGATATAATTTAAAATGCTTCAAATTGAAGAAACAATATTCAATCTATTTTATATTTCATTACAATACTTGAAAAACACCATTTATGCAATTCAGGAAATCTTCTAACTATATAAATTACATAACAATTTACTCCTCATTTATATTTTGTATATGGAGGAGGAATTTGAAGAAGTCATGGTGCTCCGATGGTATATATCGTAATAAGTCCATTATATCCTTGTATTTCGCTGTTGTAATTTGTCTTATATTTTTATAAGTGTTGTCAATACAATATTTTCGAATTTTCTTGGTCTACCCCGACGTGGTAATAAATTCAGTATTTTAAACTCTGCATTCTCATCCATTGATATCTTATAGAAAATTTTATATGGTTCATTTCTCAAAAAACGCATCCAGCATATTTTTTACCAATTTATTGTTTCTCCGTTAGAATTCTTTACTCTTTTCAAAATTGCATCCTTCAAAAATCTTGATATGAAATCCTCTTGTTTCATTTCATTTAAAATAAAGTTATTACCTTTCCGACATTTCTTGATAACATTGTAATAATCTTGGGGGACGAACAGTAAATTATTTTTCTTTAATGACATTTCTATAACTGACAAATGGATTTAGGCCACTTTCAAAATAAAAATTTGTATCATTCCATTAACCAGCTAATTTCCTTTTTACAAAATATTTGTGATATTACATATATTACTAACAATTTGCTTCAGAATGGAAAGAGAACGTAGAAATGTAAATATTAAAATTGCTAGCTTTATTTTTCTCGAAAATGGACATAGGCCACTTTCAAAATAAAAATTTGTATCATTCTATTAACTAGCTAATTTCCTTTTTACACAATCTTTGTGATTTTAAATATATTAGTTACAATTTGCTTCAGAATGAAAAGAGAACGTAGAAATGTAAATATTAAAATTGCTAGCTTGATTTTTCTCGAAAATGGACTTGGGCCACTTTCAAAATAAATAGCTCAATTATTTATCAGTAGACTGCGGATTTTATGCCTTTATGGCAAAAATGGGTACGGACAATTTAAAGCAGTGGAAATGTTAAAAATATTTAGCTTAATAGAATAATTGAAAGAAGAATACAATTTTTATTTAACTCCTGTGTCTTGCAATCAATTCGAACACTTTTTATTTTGCATAAAGATTGCATAAAGATTAACTGTGAACTAGTTCTGGATCATCTATAATAAATGAGAACTAATTTTCGATCACCTAAAATAAATGAGAATTCATTTTTCGAAATTTTAGTGCGACGTCGTTTTCGAACAAATATTTGATACGTATTTTTTCGGCCAGCATGCACGTTGAAAGGGTGAAAACAGCCCTCAAAGTCGTTGATTTTTATTGATTGTGCACAACTTCAAGGGCTGTTCTCTGTTTTATCGCACATGCTGGCCGAAAAAAATACGCGTCAAATATTTTTCTGAAAACTACCTTTCACTAAACTTCATCAATTTATGTCCAGATTTGATATATCCCCCTTTGCCAGATTCTGCATCATACGCTGAATTTAATGGTGTATCAAATGTGAAAGACCGTAACATGATTTTAAAAACCACCAATCTCCAGTCGTCACAGGGCGGCGCGGGTAGACTTTGCAGAGTAAAGGACTCGCCCACATAAAAGCGGAAAATTAATTTCTTCTGACGAAAAATGTTTTAATTTCGATGCGCATAATCACTCAAATTTTCATGGTTTAATGAAAGACAAAATTGAAATTCAAATGTGTAAAAATTCAATTTCCACCGTAGTACAATAAGCAATTCTTAGATCATGAGACTATACAATCATGTGAACAACAACTTTGATGATCGAGACAGAAGAAAAATGGTTTTATTTCGACCTTTTATGAAAAATATTTTTCAGAACCTAAGATTATAAAAATATGAAAATGATTGACAATTTTGTTTTTATAAACGAGAATACATTCTCATTGAATTGCACAAATTTAGTCGGGACAATATATGTATTTTCACGTGTTCTAACCCTCGCAAGGTAAGGTCTAATAACTAGACTGCGGATGTTTATGCAATTATGACTTTCGAAAATTTTCAAAAATGGCTAGGATATAAAATATGACAGACCTAAAAAGGCTAGTACCACGGAAAACAAGATTCTATTTTATTCCACTTTCTTAAAATTCGTCTACAAAAATTGAAAATTATATAAACATCCGCTGTATACTAATAACATATAAATAATAGGGTCTCTTAGATCCCGACAAATGAATTTCATAAATTAGTCTCGTTTTTAATAAATTTAAGATAAAGAATAACACAGGATAAAAAGTAAACAAACAGATTTAATTTTATTGATATAAAAATTCTTTTCAAAAGTCTGGGGTCTCTGAGACCATACATTACCTTGCGAAGGTTAACACTAAACCTAGCCTCAACCCTTTGCACTCGGAGCTATTTTAACTGAAAAATAAAACATTTCTTCCTCGCTAGAATATTTCCATTCTCTATGATTTTTGAAATCTTATGGATATGAAATTGGTATAATACCTCACACAATATCTAAATGTTTAGTAATTGATTAGATACCGATATATTTAATAATGTAAACAACATTTTGAATAATGGAACAGCAATTTTTAGTGGCGCCTCAGAATCGCAATACGGGTTGAAAGTAACTGATACATGTTCCCTTACAAAAACGACAAGATCGATTTCATTCATACTTTTTGTGCGGCTCCTATTGCAATACATGCTCTACCAAATCATTTCTTATGAAATTATTTTTATTATATTGGGTTGGCAAGTAATTTCGGTACTTTAAGGTGAAACAAAAATTTCTTTAAGCAATGAACTCTTTAATCGATCAAATATTTTCCATTTTGTACGATGATCTTCTGCCATCTTTCTGGTAGCTTAATAAAGTTATTGGTTATTTTCATAAAGCTTCGTCAGCTACATATTGAATAACAAAATTGGGTTTCATTTCACGTTAAAATACCGAAATTACTTTCTTGCCAATCCAACACAATAATGATAAAATAAAAAATCTGAGAGAAAAAATCAAAGAAGAATGGAACAACATATGAAAGACGAAACCATCAAAGATACATGACATAATCACAAATTTTTTTCAAGACATCCCACGCGACCACATGAGCAGAAAAGAAAGAATCGTTCTTTCCCGCCTGATTACCTGTCATTGTAAGATGACACATGAATTTCTCATAAAGGAAACAGATCCCCCCTCTGCTGTAATGCCCCATTCACAGTTCACCACTTTTTGCATGACGGCCAAAAATTCACTACCCAGCGACTCAAATTTGGAATCAACCCGAACACGGCCCTCACATCCGAAAAGCATACAGCAAACACTATTGAACTCCTTAAAGAAATCAACCATCTTCACAAGATCTAAAAACACCACAGAAGTTCGTCCCTAATGACCTAGATATTGATGCGACCTAAACCTTAATATATAAAAAAAAAATCTGGAACCGGTCATTTCGACCGGTGGTGGTAGATTTAATGTCAATCAAAATACCGCAGTAATAGGTACATTTACCTTATCCAAAAGTCATCGGAATCGTAAGGTAGTTAGCTGCTCTGCAGATTCGCCTATTCCGGCCTTCCGCGTCTGGCCAGCAGCGTTATTTTTCCCGCTCGTCTTCGTTCCGGTGACACGCGAGAGCGTTAGGATCTTTCATTACGACTTCGTTACGCTCCTCCGGCAGGGGGTTTCCTCCTGAAGGGAGAAAAGCGGGTGTGGTAACGGGGGCATTCGAAACAGACGAAGAGGAAGATAGCAGTAGGTAAATACGTGTGTCACGCGAGTGTCTGCGTGCGCCGCGCCTGAGAGAAACAGTTAGGCACCGAAAGAGAGTAAAGCGAGGCGGCGCGTGTTGGGAACAGCTGCTCCTGCTTATGTCTGTCGTTCGTCACAGAGCTCCTTGGACTACGAAGAGAGAAGCATCGCGTGAGATAGGAGTGGGGAGAGGGAAATGGGGAGGGAGCTGTGTGTATACGTAAGGAAGGATACGGAGGAAAAAGAAATACAAAAGTTGGGCAAAGAGCTACAAGGGGAAACGGAGCAGTTCTACCTCGCTAGAGGTAGAAGAAGGATGATGGAAGAGTGGCGGGAGGTTCGGGAGTGGAGACGCGTGGGTGTGGTTGTGTAGAGTGCAGAAGAACTCGTCTATATACGGGAAACCCCTGTTGGTTGGTGAGTGCCGATCGATCGCGGCATTCGCTCGTCCTCGCTTCTCTCTTTCTCTCTCTTTCTCTCTCTTTCTCTCTCTTTCTCTCTCTCTCTCTCTCTCTCTCTCTCTCGGGCACACACTATTCCACCACTCTGTATTATACGCTGCTAGGCCACCCGGCAGCCAGAGCGCCTGCCTACTTGCTTGCCTGCCTGCTTGCCCGCTGCAAACCCGTCTGGCTTCATGCGCGACGCTCGCATTACCACGGTCATGTTTCTGCTAAGATTTCCGTGGAGAATTGCTGCAACAGGAAAAACGAGGTGAAAGCCTTACGGATGTACAGGGTGCCCCGGTGTTGGCGCCGTCGAGGACTAGAGAACGATTCTTCGTGGTGTACAGGGGCGCGAAGTTCGTTCCGAAAACCTCGGAGGCCGAGGGGGCCAGTCATTTTTTGAAAAGCTACGGTGAAAAGACTTGGATTCAATACAGCCAGCAACCGATACATAAAAAGTATTCGCACACCATTTCGAAACGAATAACTTTTTTCAATGCGGACTAAACGGCTTGAAGTTTTCTGAAATGTTAGGATTAGTTTAGTAGACTGCGGATCTTTATGCAAAATAAAAATATTCTGCATTGATTGTGGAAAGCAGGAATAAAATAAAAACTGATTTCATCCTTCGATGATATTGTTACGTTGGAAACAACACTACAATATTCTTGAATTTTACTAATCCATTACTGTTTTATATTTCACCCAATTGATTTCTTCATGCATGAAGATCCGCAGTCTGGTGATGAGTAAATAATTTTTTTAAAAATTGCTATTGGTCCCAATTGCGAAGAAAAATGTAAACCTAATACATTAAGACTTCTAACATCTCGAAGAAGATCAAGCCGTTTGGTCTAATTTTGAAAGAGTTATTCGTTTTTAAAGGGTGTACGAACTATAGTTATGCCTTTTATAATTGGGGGATTTGGAAATTGATTAGTACCTTTAATAATTGGAGCACCAGATATAGCATTCCCTCGAATAAATAACATAAGATTCTGATTACTTATGATTCGTGTGATTCGATATGGTTTTTAACCATAATTTTTTACTGGTTACTCTAATTCGAATAACGCGCAACACTGTGCCGTGAATCATGGATCGGCCTGTACATTCCCGCGGCCTTTCGAATTTAAAGGTAGCCGGAGCGCTGCTCGCTCTGCCGGAATTAGAAACGGAACCGTGTTCTTCCGCCTCGCTAGAGATCCTCGCTAAGGGATCATATTTTGCCGTCTGCTTGGTACACACGTTACTTTTCTTCCATTTTCTTCAGAGCATCTCGGTTCGAGGAGTGAAGAAGCGCAGGACTAGCCACTCGAAGCGTTAAGATGTTAAGACGTTCGTTGGTGCCCGGTTATTTCGGGCTGCGTTTATGAAGACAATTCGCGAAATCGCACTTTCTCGCTCTCCGTCCCGTTTGGTATCTCCGGCTAATCAAAATATTTACGTCGGTGCGGAATTCGAAAAAATAACAAAACCAAACAAAAAGAAAAGAAGAATGCGGCACGAACAGCGTCCCTGACTTCTTCGCGCCACTTTGAAGTCGACTGCAGCTCGGCTGCCGATAATTGCCATTTTATCGAGTCAAATAAACGCGAACTCTGTAAATAGAAGTCTGTGAATACTGACGCTAGTAGCTTTGCCGCGGGTTTAGTGGCTGTTTGATCGGATATGTAAATAGTGCGTAAAATTGTCAAAGGAAAGAGACTACGGACGCGACGCGTCGCGTCGTGTAGATATCGTAAGGATTTGAAATAGACGGGGAAACCTGGAACGAGACGTACGAGCAAACAATTACACTGGTGATCAAAATGATAAGGCACCTCAAGGTTTTCAGCAATGAACATTTATTTGTACACATATACACGTAGCAAGTGAATATACAAGAAAATAAGATACTAACTTTTATATAATATACTAAAAATTAAATAACTCATTCAAACCATCTATTATTTCTACAAAAATTGACTTTCAGTGTGGGCAAAATGATAAGGCACTTTGTATATAAAATAAGGAATGTATTACAGGGTGAGGCAATTTTTAGTTCGTTTTAAAAATGCAACAAATATTATTCGAATGAATTTGTACTTTATTTTCGAGAGTACACCTTCCGATTAAGAATGGAATACTATTTCATTTAAATGACTGCCTCGGCTGGATTTGCAGTAATCCATTCTGTGGAGCCAATTTTTCAGTACATTTTCAATCGTTTGAGCCTCTATTTCACCAATAGTCACTTTAATTGCATCCTTCAAAGCCTGAATCGTCTCTGGATGATTAGCATAACATCTGTCTTTGACGGCTCCCCACAAATAATAATCCAACGGAGTCAAATCGCAGCTCCTAGGGGCCAGTTGACATCGCCATTTCGGCTGATAATGCGATTTTCGAAGATAGGGCGCAAAACGTCGATTGTAGTGTTGGCTGTGTGGTCAGTGGCGCTGTCCTGTTGAAACCAAACGGCCAAGGCTTCCTCTTCAATCGTAGGGAATAAAAAGTCAGTTAACATGGCACGATAACGGTCGCCATTGACTGTTAGTGCGGCTCCTTGCTCATTTTCAAAGAAAAATGGCCCTGTGATGCCTTTGGACCATATTCCACATCATACAGTCACTCGTTTTGGGTGCATTGGCTTCTTAATTGTCACGTGTGTGTCAATTTTGCTTGTTCACATAACCGCCGAGGTGAAAATGAGCTTCGTCGGAAAAGATGATTTTTTGGTAAAAATGCTCATCTTCTTCCAACCGATAATTGGCCCATTCAGCGAAGCGAAAACGCAATGGATGGTCAACTGCCTTCAATTCTTGAATCAATTGGACTTTGTAGGCCTTCATAGTGAGGTTTTTGTGTAAAATTCTTCGCAAAGTCAAAAACGAATCAAAAGTTGCCTCACCCTGTAGAATTCAACAAAATTACACAATTTTTGGCAGTTTTAGTAATGGACTGTCCTTTATGTTGTACCACTTCAATCATTCTTCTTGGTAAACTTCTATATAAATTTTTTATATCATTTTGATGAATGTTCTCCCAAGCTTCTAAAATTGCTGATTTCAATTCGGATACTGTACTGTACTGCTTTTCACCTTCGTATAATATTCTTGACAGTCTTCCCCAAACGTCCTCGATAATGTTTAGGTCAGGAGACCTTTGCAGTTCAATTCAAAACCTTTATATTTTCCGCTTCAAAATAAGTTTTTATTATGCGAGCAGTATGCACAGCTGCATTATCTTGCTGAAATATATATTTTCTGCCAGCAATTCTGCGAGCATATGTTCCAATTTGCTCTTTCATTAAATTTAAGTAGCCAGCGCTATTGATACGGCCTTGGATAAATTTTATTTCCATTTTTCCTCTATAGCCGATTCTATACCCCATATCCTTACTGTACCACCACCACATTGTCAACGACTCAAAACCCTATGTTCCTTTATTAAATTATGGAAATAGTACTTGTATCTCCATCTGGACCATTCTTTAGTTTTTTTCATTTTAATAACCTTGAGATTTCACGACATACACAGTGGCCGGAATTAATATTCGGATGCTCTAAAAAAGACGATAACTTTTTTAATATTGTACTATACGATTTGAACTTTTTTGGGAAGTTAGAGCAATTAGTTTACTACAGGATGTGAAAAGAAATTTTTTCAAAAATAGATTGGAATTGTAGAAAAAAATACTGAAAGTTGCATTTTACAATTTTTTTATATGGGACTATATTGAAAATTTTAAATACGTCTTGTAGATTTGTGTGAATTAAATAACTATTAGGACCTCACATTGTGTATACAAACATTTAATATGCGAAAAATGTATTTCTTTTTTGTTTATCGAACAAATAAAACTTTTCTACGTTTGGCGCGGTCGATGAGATCACAAAGAAATAGTAGAAACACAGGATCTAAGAAACAGCACGGACCCGAGGATTTTTCTTAAGATTAGATTAAGACTTAACTGTATACAGTGGCCGAAATTAATATTCGGACACTCTAAAAAACACGATAACTTTTTTAATATTGTACTATACGATTTGAACTTTTTTGGAAAGTTAGAGCAATTAGTTTACTACAGTATGTGAAAAGAAATTTTCTCAAAAATTGCAATAGATCGGAATTGTAGAAAAAATACTAAAAGTTACATTTTACAATTATTTTATATGGGCCTATATTGAAAATTTAAAAAATACGTTTTGTAGATCTGTGTGAATTGAACATATTCTAAAAATTTCGTCAAAATCGGTCGACGTTGCAATGAGCTACAAACGTTTAAAGATGGTAAAAATTGCAGATTTTCACGATTTTCGGCCTCTAACTGCAATAAATCTAAGGATTCTTACATCTTTCAATGACTGTCGTTTTTTCCCGCATCAACCGATTTCGATGAAATTTTTACAGTGCATATAATTGACAGTTACCCTATCAAGACAACATTTTGCTTCGCCACTCGACGGACGAAGGGTTGAAGGCATGGACGGGAGCGTTCGACATAATCGTTCGAAAAGGCGGGGCAGACGGATCGTAGATGGGGATAAGGGTGGTCCGGACACCGTGAAATCGTAAACGCGGAAAATTCCCGTCGTTTCCACTCGGGCGGCTAAGGGAGACGTATGTAATGGCTTCTTAGAGTGTCCGTTGACACTGGATTCGGGCGAGATTGTACGGAATCTCCGCCTCCGGGGCACTTCGGATTCCCGTAGTCGTATCGAGGGCTTAGCGCGTAATCCATTTACACTTTATTGGGGCACAGTGCGGCCTTTGGTCGAACGAATTTCGCCCAGCCTAACCGTGTCCTGTATAATAAAGGTGAACGCGGCGGCGTGCACCGAATACGGGAACGCTGTTTCTTCCTTATTATCTCGTGAAATATTAGCCCCCGCGCACCGGAAGTTCGTTAGAGCGATACGTACGACGCGTCGGCGGCGATGCTACGAAACCGGCTTTATAAATGTTTCTTTCGTTGGACCCCGGATTCACGAGCTACCGGCAAATACGTTTACCCTGTTGGAAACTAGGAACCAGGGCTTGAAACGGGCCCGGAAATACAGTGATCGAAATAATGATAGGTTCACTAGGGTTTACTGCTTCTACTTTTATTTTCGTTTTCGGAAGTGTACTGTGGCATTGGTTTTTATTTCGCAAGAATGTGATCTGCACATTATGTAAGCGGTCAGTCGACTATCAACAGTATTAGTGTATAGACGCACCTGTTTCAAAAATACTTTGAAAATTATCGAGTACAAGATACGAAATAATCTTAGGTTCACGGAGAAATAAATAAATTTTCTAATAAATTCCTTATGTCGCTTCTTAAAATACATTGAACTTTTACTTTGTTTCACATACAATCAGATGTATGTAAATTGGTCAAAATAAATTTGAATGTCAATTAAAAATTTACCATAACCAACGTGGTATATGAGCAGATAAAGGAAGATTATAATGACAGTTCATGTTTTGAATTTACCGCCAAATATCGATTGGCCAGCATGTCGATCGATGATACGTTGCGTTCGTTCCAAATGTTTTCACGTTGCCTCAGTACACTGTATACCGACCTGGCATCAATACGTGTTTCTATTAAGTTTAAAAAAAAATTTTTTTTGCACTAAGCAAGTAGGTAACAATTTTCTCCTTTTCTTTAATTCTACGCGAAACAAAACATAATAACGGTTATTAAATTACAGACGCAATTTTTCCATTTTTCTTAAAAATGATCTAAAGTAAGATCGAAACGTCGGAAAAATTATTGTGATAATTTGCAAATAGTGTTTTGAATAACAATTGATCGAATCAGTACGTTGAAAGCATAATAATATCGTTAGCAACAATCTACGATCGATATAAAGAAACATTTATCACGGAGAAATATTTAAAAATTACTATTGATAGTAATAATAGTAAAAATTACTATTGATGAACGTTTTTATGGTTAGTACACAGATTTATAAAGTTTAAAGATTATAAAAAATATTTTATGTTCGTTTAATTAATTATTAAAGCACAATGACACGGGAAATCGTTAAATGATAACGAAACGAGCCAAATTATTGCTTGCCACAATACGAGTCTCTCTAACAGAGAAATTGCAAAAAGATTTAAAAGATCATTAAATGTCATAAAGAATTTTTTAAAATTAAAAGAAAAATACGGCAATAAAAAATCTACAGGTCATCCAAAAGAATTAACACATAGGGACAAAGGTAAAATTTTTCGAGAAGCACGGCAAAATATGCTTAATGCCTCTGAAATAAAAATGAAATTAGACTTGCCAGTTGGCGTTCGACGTGTACAGCAAGTTCTGAGATCGAGTGGGACACTTACATATTCTAAAAAAGCGAAAAAACTTTCGCTAACTAAATTCCACAAGGAGGAGAGATTACAGTTTTCAGAATATCATATGTCATGGACCGAAAAGTGGAAGACGGTGATTTTTTATGATGAAAAAAGATTTAACTTGGACGGCCCAGATGGCACGATCTGCACGATGAAAAAGTGTAAAAATGACAAGCGTTCATGGAGGACGATGTGTAATGGTTTGGGCTGCATTCTGTTAATTTTGTTCTGTTAATTTTAGTGGTATTAATGGACCGAGTATCGAGATGTTCATCTTATTATCAGATATTCATTTTCCAAGACCTGAAGCATATTAACATTGTTTCAGAAATTTATAAATTGTTTTGAGTCCCTCTACAATTGCTAAACGAAGTAATACCACGAGGAAAGGAATGTTTGTCTTTGAGGAGCTTCGTTCATAATATATTACGTTTGTTCTCATAATTTTTCTCTCGAATGGACCGAGAGATAACACTAATTTTTAATGTTCCTCTACTCATCACATGCTATTGAATTTTTAAATATAATTTAGTTTAATCACTATGGTATATTAAAATTGTGTTAAAGCAATTAGAAGAAATAAGACAGATATTTCTTTATACTTTCAAGATAAAATGATTGCAGACTTCATTTCCTCCGCAGCTCTTTCGCTTTATATTTCACAATATTGTTTGTCGTAAGTTCCATACTAACCTTCGAAGAGAGTGTTTCACGTCCGTTCGTTGCCATTTGTTGTAGATTAAAGATCCACAGATTACCCTTTATACTACCCGCCTCCGTAGCTTGAAGAATGGTAGTCGTAACTGCGAAACAATAAACGAAGCTGGATCCTCGATTGTTAACACGGTGTAACAGTAAAGTATACATAAAAGTATCATTCGCGCAAGCTCGTCTCACTGCAAGATTAGACGTCGCATCATAACTCGGTATCTTACCTCAAGTACTCTAGACTCATAGCTAGACTGCGGAATTTTTATGCAAGACAAAATTATCCATGCGAACCAAATCGACATTTTTATCAAAATTTGGTGCGAAGTTTAAATCCGAAAGATTAGTCCGTGTTTTTCAACATTTTCGGAGAGGAATAAGTTACTCAAAATGATCTCGGGAACCTTTTAACCACCTTGCCCTACGATTTATTTTACGGTTTCAGTGATTAGAACTTTTTTGTAGATCGTAACTTCCTAAAAAAGGAGAAAATTTATATCTACATGTGTTTTCTAATAACTATACATTAACCCCTTGCCGTATTTTCACGAGCCAGACTCGTGATGAAGGTTTTTAACGAAGTCTAACAAATATGAATGAAATGAAATGAAGATGAAATGAAATTTGATTTGTTTGTAATCAATATTGAAGCATTAACTCTCCGTGTAGCGGAGTTATCTTTGACCGGGAACATCCAAATTGTCATTTAAATACTGAATTTGTGGCAATTATACTAACTGAATAGCTGTGTGATTGAGGATAATCGGAAAGTCGGAAAGACTAATATGTCTACACGAGATATCATCAAAAGTAAATTTTTAAAAATTATTAATTAGAGCTGTGAATGGTCCTGAGCATTGCCAATTATATAGCTACAAAAAGCGCCCGTTGTCCGAGGATTAAACAGCGGAATCTTTTTTCAAAACTTACTGTATTCTCATTTAATTTTTTACGCTTTTCTATTAAATATGGTCGGGGGCTTGTTCGTCTTGCGCAGTTGTGTATGTTGGGATCTAACCAATTACTACACATTTAAATATTCTATGAGGTATTATGTATATTAATTTCATATCCATAAAAAATGGAAAAAATCATATCGGATGGAATTATTCTAGATCGGAAGAAATGTTTAATTTTCGAATAAAAAATAGCTCCGAGTGCAAAGGGTTAACAATTAGGGCTGTTACTTTTCCGAAGCTTCGAAGGGTTCGAAGGATTTGATGGAACGAAGGGATCTTCGAAGTTTCGAAGTTTCGAAGTCTCGAAGTTTCGAAGTCTCGAAGTTTCGAAGTCTCGAAGTTTCGAAGTCTTCGAAAGTGGTCGAAGTGCCCAAAATTTCAATGTCACAATTTCTGATAAATACATAAAAATATTAACACAAAAATCAGATTAAAAAGAAACTCCGTATTTTTCAAGGTTCTAATAATTTACAATATTACGGAGGTTCGAAATTCGAAACTTCGATTCTCATCACCTTCGAAGTTTCTGAAATCGATGCTTCGAAATCTTCGACCTTCGAAGGAAAGTAACAGTCCTATTAACAATTAGAGTCCATCCGTCCCTCATTTCACGAACTGAATCTGTCTATCGGTGTCAAATTGACACACTTGTAAAAAGATCGATGAAATAACAAGGTAAACAGTTATTTTTCGACGTTTTTTTATTCAGATTGATAAGTATAACATTTACCTCTTTTGTATAGCTATAAAAATCGTCCGTTGTCCGAGGGTTAAAATAAATGTAGCCATACAAGAAATATACATTTTCTTTTCCTTTCTACGACATTTTTGTGCATAAAGACAGTTTTAATCACAGTAAATGTAAAGAAAATGGTCCGGCAAGGGATTAACAAAATCAAAATAGTTTTCATCTCGGTTTAAAGGAAATTAATAACATACATATATTCATTAGACTCTGTTCAGAATCTTCATTACGAGTCTGATACGATATTGTAGAGTAAGGGGTTCAGGAAGTTACGACATTTCTGGTGCACCGTGTATATTATGTCTAAGGACCTCGGATGTCTTACTTGAAACGTCAGACTGTACTATTCAAATATGTACAGTGTAACGCGCACACTTCGACCCACATTGCCGTAACTGCCGAGGCGAGCAGATGTTTAAAAAATTGCTTGCAGTCCGTTTAACCCGTTTGCTCCTAGAAGAACGGCGGCAACAACTAGGGAACACCTAACGAAGCAAACTCGACGATCAAGGCAGCGTTGCACTTCCGCAGGGTAAAGAATGAAATAGCTTGAAGAGCAAACAATTTGCGAGCGGCAAACAATAACGGCCGACGTTTTCGACGGCGCGGCGGGGACTTAAAACGGTCGATCGATAAGCAGCCGCAGTTCGTAATTCCGGGCGTCCGCGTAATCGCGACAGATGCGGAGCCTCTCGTTATTCTTTGGTTCGATTCACAGACGCGACATCGTCGTCGGCGTGTCTGTATTAGCCTCGTTCCGGCAGGAACTTGGGAAAGGTCGGGTCTAGGTCGTGTGCCTAGATTCGCCAGTGATCAAGCACACCTCGCGTCGAAACCTCGACTTTTAATGAATCGCTTCCGATCCACTCGCTTCACCATCGCGCCACAGTGGAACGAATGGACATTCTAGGTGGACATAATTCGTACATCATTTGAGCCGTTTGCTTTGAAAGTGGCCTAAGTCCATTCAAGTTTAAATTGAGATATTTAAGAGTTTGCGTTTCAATGAAATTAAAAATATACGTATAGGATACCAATGTATCACACTCCTCAAGTGTATCTAAGAGAGTTAAATTTACAATTCCTATTAAAATAATAGCAATTATTAAGTGAATAATATGTGTCTTCTTACCAAGAATGGACTTACGCCACTTTCAAAATTAACAACTAGATTTGTCATAAAATTTGAATCAGCCCAAGTCCATTCGATATAATTTAAAATGCTTCAAATTGAACAAACAATATTCAATTTATTTTATATTTCATTGGAAAACTTGAAAAACGCCATTTATGCAATTCAGGAAATCTTCTAACTATATAAATTACATAACAATCTACTCCTCATTTACATTTTATGTATGCGGGAGGAATTTGAAGAAGTCATGGTGCTCCGGTGGTATATATCGTAGTAAGTCCATTACATCTTGTATTTCGCTGTTGCAATTTGTCTTATATTTTTATAAAGTGGTGTCAATACAATATTTTCGAATTTTCTTGGTCTAGCACGACATGGTAATAAATTCAGTATTTTAAACTCTGCATTCTCATCCATTGATATCTTATAGAAAATTTTATAAGGTTCATTTCTCAAAAAACGCATCCAGCATATTTTGAACCAGTTTATTGTTTCTCCGTTAGAATTCTTTACCCTTTTCAAAATTGCATCCTCCAAAAATCTTGTTGATATGAAATCCTCTTGTTTCATTCTATTTAAAATAAAGTTATTACCTTTTCGGCACTTCTTGATAACATTATAATAATCTTGGGGGACAAACAGTAAATTATTTTTCTTTAACGACATTTCTACAACTGACAAATGGACTTGGGCTACTTTCAAAATAAAAATTTGTATCATTCTATTAACCAGCTAATTTCCTTTTTACAAAATCTTTGTGATTTTAAATATGTTAGTTACAATTTGCTTCAGAATGAAAAGAGAACGTAGAAATGTAAATATTAAAATTGCTAGCTTGATTTTTCTCGAAAATGGTCTTAGACCACTTTCAAAATAAACGGCTCATTTTATGTTATTCATAATAATGAATTTAATTATTATTTTAGACCTTGAAATAAAGTTTTCACATAGCTAGCACGTATACATCAGTTTTGCATGTTAATAATGAGTTTTTAAATAGCGACGTCAACTACATTGAGTGAAGGATTTGATATTTAATTAATGTACATACGTAGAGCAGTCAGTCTCATAATTAGACTGTGGATTTTTATGCAAAATAAAATTTGTATAAAATAGGATGCACTGAATAATATAGCTGTTTTATTAAAAAGATTAAAAATTAATATAAAATTGCATAAGTTTCCTTATTTCTTAGGTTAAGGATCCTCAATGTAAAAATGTTTATATATCGACACAGATTTTTTAATTTCTATTAAAAAATTAATTAATACAGACATTAGACTCCAGTATTCTGCTGTCTTGCATTGAGAATTTACAACATGAATTTCTTTTGTTGACGCAAACATGCGCAAGATTTTCTTTTAGAATATTGTTACAGTCTGTGGATTTGATTAAAATTGATTAAATTGGTTTATGAGTTACAAACAACAACAAATGAGTTTAATTGTAAGACATGAAACGTACGTAACTTTTCTAACAAACGTTTTTCGTTTTTCTGTTACAGGTACAGATATTTTGTGCATCGGTATTAAAAAAGACGTCAATCACTGTGACAAGTAAGAATGACATTCAATGAATACTATTATAACAGTATTAAATTTAGTCGCGAACCAATTAAGCCATCTTCGGGAATGTGATTTAATCATTTTCTTCGGTAGTATATTTAAATTACATAAATTGGAACGATGTTAGGAATCTTGATACTATCTGTGTCACAGATTCTGTGAATGAGAAGAAATGATTTAATAGCAATGTTGGTCGCGAATCAATAAACCACCTTCAAGAACGTAATCAAATAATTTCTCTGGAATTATTTTTACAAAATGACTAAAATTGGAATAAGATTGGAGTAGACATCTTCATACAATCTATGAATAAGAAAAATGATTTAATAGCATTGGGAATTTTGGTCGTGAATCAATAAACCACCTTCAGGAACGTATAATCAAATAATTTCTCTGGAATTATTTTTACAAAATGACTAAAATTGGAATAAGACTGAAGTAGACATCTTCATACAATCTATGAATAAGTCAAATTATTTAAAAAAAGATTTAATAGCATTGGGAATTTCGGTCGTGAATCGATAAACCACATTCAGGAGCGTAATTTAATTATTGTTGGAAATCAGCGTTATAGGTTAGTGAGATCGCAGAGTTGGACAAAAATTTTATTCAAATAAAAATGTCGAATAAAGTGGTTTTTTTCCAAGTGGGTTTTAAACTCTCTACGTTCGAAATTTTTATTTAAATAAAATTGTTGCCCAACTCTGTGGGATCGTTACTATTTCTGCGTCATACGCAATTTGGAATTGTTTTTAAAAAATGACATAAACTGGAATAAGACTGGATTAACCACCTCCATAGAATTTGTGAACAAGCAAAACTGATTTAAAAAACTATTCAACGGCAATGGCAATGGTGGTCTGAGAGACGCTTAAAATCTATTGAACAGCCACCGCGCCGATAAGCAATGTGCGGAAATCTGAAAGTTAAAGAAATTAAGTTTTGGCTTTAGAAGACTGTGCAACAACGGTATGCGTGATTCCGCGTGGAACGTCAGTCCACGATGCACACGCGAGCGAGATTTCA
This sequence comes from Lasioglossum marginatum, assembly GCA_028455795.1. Taxonomy (NCBI): domain Eukaryota; kingdom Metazoa; phylum Arthropoda; class Insecta; order Hymenoptera; family Halictidae; genus Lasioglossum; species Lasioglossum marginatum. The sequence continues at coordinate 3,903,239 of CM052253.1, read as the reverse complement.
GAAAGGTCCGCGATTTTGCAGAAACGCTCGTGTCCGAGGAACGTGTACTCCAACGATGCGAACGTTTATGCAAAATAAAAAGGATGCACGGACGCCGGCGCAGCATCGATCCTGAACTTCAAACGTGGCACGCAAGAGATCCGCATTGCCGAATTCTTTCGAACTGCATTATATCCATTTCTCCTTGTGGCCGTTCGCCGCTCTTGATGGAGCAGTCTGCGAATTGCGTGATTCTTTGTTAGTATGTACATAATTGCTTCACGGATGTTTATGTAATTTTATGTTTCCACTGGCCGTTCTATGGAAATTGAGATTTAAGTGATTCGTGCATTCCGCTTACACCGAAGCGCTATTATTCTGTTAACTAAAGAATTCTCCAGTTCGAATTCTCGAAAAAAAGATTGTTCACAGAATGCTGTAGATTTCCAATTTTTGCGAATTTATCTAATTTTTTAAAGTCAGGGTAGATGTTTCTTTTCGATCTGTCTGTCCTTAATAGCAATTTATTCATCTGTTAGTTGTGAACAATTACTTTTTAGATTTTGCACATTTTATTTGCTGATTCAGATTAAACTGATTTTGAAGCAGTAACAATATTTTTGTAGCAACAGAACGTACATAAACTAAAAATAAGAAAATTAAAAATGCAGCTGCAATAATAATATTAATCGCTAGATAATCACTAATTTTAAATTACAACTACTCATTTTTGTCACAAATACATAAAATCCGCTGTCTATTGATCACAATAAATTGCGAACGGTGTGAACCACTACTAATCAAATTACAAAACTTCTTTATTTTTCATTATTTTTTTATGGGACTTTCACCAACTTATTCGTTTTTCTGACTAAAATGACACTAAACACGATATAATTTCGACATGTATTTAGTGGTTTAATTGATATGATTATGCTTCACATGTGGGTACAGTAAATATGGGCCAAATTATATCTTATATGGCATCATTTTAATCAGAAAAATGTCACAAATATGTTGGTAAAATTTCATTAAAAATAAGTAAAAACAAACAAGTTTCATTCATTGCATGAAGCGGTCTCATCGGTACGCTGTCCTTTTCTATGTTCGGCTCGGTCTTTGAAGCTCAAAAAAATAGTGTCTGTCTACGAACTGTGCAAACGAACCTCCCCGAGGCTCTTGCGACTATATAAGATTTACTGTAACACCATCTGTTAGAAACGTATCAAGATTTTTATAATAATTTAAAATTTTCCCTCAATTTTAAATTTCATATAAATTTCATTAAATTTCTTCGAAAACTGTATATAAAATTTTTATTGAATTTATTTGATGAAACTAAAAAGTAAAGGATTTTTACTCGAGATTTTTGCAATGACCCAACAGTAGTGAATTTTATTATGTTAATTATCGTTTATGAGACGTGGAAAATTCTTGTTTTCACAAACACTGGCGTTGAATAATAAATATTTAAAACTAGCTGCACTTCGTGACACACGGTTTAAAATACGAAAAATACGTGTCGATTCAGAGTCGACACAAGAAGGAATCTGAAATGAATATTGTTCACTTAGATTTTAAAGGAAATGAAACTCTCGGTAGTAAGAGATTCAGTTGGTAGAAAGCAGTCGATAAATACGGGCGTGGATCTGATACCGCTCGCCATTTACGCGTTCCGCCGAAGAAGCATGCATATTCAGATTTCTTTGATCCATCGGATGTTAAGCAGCCGATGAATATTCATGCCTGGCGTTTCATTCGCCGCGGACTTGGACTGCGCGAACGAGTATCGCGAATTAACTCGCTATCTATGTGCTTATAATCGCGATCGAAGAAGCGTTATCCTTTAGCGGTCCGGCCTCTATCCAGCAGCGGATCCAGGCGTGGGCTGGCTGCAGCCCAGGGCTTCGTTGCCGTAAAAAATAACAATAAAAACTTAAGAACAAAATAAATTATAGATGTACCTATTACTGCGGTTGTACGTTTGACGTAAAAATAAATATTTAAAAATAAATATTTTGCCTTGAATAAATTTGTTCAATTCAATGAGAACGTATTCTCGTTGGCGCGGCAAATAAAATTGTCGATCATTGGATTAAGGTTATACAGTTAGGAGCATAACTGATCACTAGACTGCGGATTTTATGCATTTATGACAAAAATGGGTACATATAATTTAAAGCAGTGGACAGGTTAAAAATATTTAAGGACATCAGCTTAATAGGATAATTACAAGAAGAATACAATTTTTATTTGGCTCTTGTATCCTGCAATCAATGCAAACATTTTTTATTTTGCATAAAGATCCGCAGTCTATTGATCATACACACTTTAAATCAGAATAACTTTTTTATGAATGGACCAAACGACTTCGATTTCTCTAGAAGAATTAGTTTAGTAGGTGACGTCTAAAAAATATGTTGGAAAAATGCATTTGGTTGGAATTGTGAAAAACAATAGTGAAAATTGATTTTTAACTTTTTTAGCTGAGTCAATAACGAAAATTTAAAAGGTGTGTTTTGTCAACTCGTATAGATTATAGACGTTCTGAAAATTTAATTGAAATTGGTTTACGAGTTATAAACGATCAAAAGTGGTAAAAAGGCTGAAAATCTTGAAAAATTGCCATTTTTACCACTTTTGATCGTTTATAACTCGTAAACCAATTAACCAATTTCAATGAAATTTTCCGAACGTATATAATTTATACGAGTTGACAAAACACATCTTTTAAATTTTCGTTATTGGCCCAGCTAAAAAAGTTGTAAAAATCAATTTTTACTATTGTTTTTCACAATTCCGACCAAATGTATTCTTTTATAATATTTTTTAGACGTTATTTTCTAAACTAATTCTTCCAGCCTTACAGAGAAATTGAAATCGTTTGGTGCATTCATAAAAAAGTTATTGATTTAAAGTGTGATAAGTAGACTGCGGATGTTTATGCAATTTTCAATTCTTGTAGAAAAATTTTAAGGAAGTGGTACGAAATGAAATTCTATTTTCATTGGTAATAGCATTTGTAGATCCAGAATAAATAAAAATCGCACTAAATTCTGTTGAATTTAATACTCCAGCATTTGTTGAAAATTTTTACAAGCCATAAATGCATAAAGATCCGCAGTCCAGTGATCAGTCATGCTCCTAAGTGTATATATATTGATACGAGATATTATAGAAATATCAATAGGCTTTCAATAGATAGTGTTCAGTTTCACTGTTTCAAACAAAAATTCGAATTCCAAAAATGCGCATTTGTTTCGTTGCATAAATAATATAATCATAAACATTTCGATAAACGTACGAAAATGGAACTCAAAACTTAAGAAACAAAGAAAGAATGGAGATTTTAGGAAATAAAAATGTAGAAGAATTGAGAAAGACAAAGGAAGTTTACATTGTAAATGCAATTACATAGCTACAAAAATGTTTGGAGTGAAAACATCTTCATGCGCTCCGCGTTCACAATTGCCGGGCAGTGAATGAGTCTGATCCATCACGCTCCGAGGTGAAACGCTGTTCTAGCGAAAAACAGACATGTGTGCATACGCCATAGAAGTTTTTAATTCTATGTTAAGAAGTTTTCACTTCTTAGACAAACTTTTTGTAATCACATATGTATTGGGCAGGTTTTCTAGCTAAACGCCCCACTGTACGTTTCCAATTTTTTTGCGGATCTTCGAAAAATGCGTTTCCGTTGCGCATCTTATGACGTTCCTCGAAATCAACGTGGTTTTTTTTTCTATTCCATCGACGGTGGTACACCATGTGCAAGACGAGCCGAGAAAGTTTCGCAGCGTCTCCGACGCGTCGAGAAGTTCTTCCGGCATTTCGCGCGGACGCCGCGTATCAAATTCTTCAGGCTTCCTGCCGGTCGAGAGCTTCCGCAGAATTTGGCTCGCAATCAGGATGTATGAAATTTAATATCAGCCGCTGCCGTTACAACCGTCTATTGGATTTGCATGCGATAGCCGAAAGCCCCTGTCAGCAGTTCCCGGGAGCTCTCGTCGCCCGAGTAATCGACCGAACGGCAATGCTAAACGCGCGATAATTGCGAGCGTTTTTGACGTAACGGACACATACTTTCGCGACAATTTACGTTTGCCATTTGTCGAACCGATCCGCTAGACAACTCCATTGAAACCACGCGTGGAAGCGATGACTTTCGCCGACGATTTCAATTTCGAGCGGAGAAAACAATGGGAATTCGGACAGTAGGTAATTTCGGGAGAGATGCACCACATCTTGTTTTCTGCTTATAAAAATTTTATTAAAAAGAATTGAAAGTGTAGACAGACATAGTTGAATTGTTTATTTAATATAAATCTATAAAGTCTGTTTAAAAAAGTTAGAAACAGTGCATCTCTCCCTAGGACCTGCGGTGAGATGCACTCCTAATTGGGGATAGACGTATTCCTTTATTTATAGTCTCTTCTCCCTACATAAAGTAGTATATATTGTATGTACATGTTTCATGGAGCGTGCACGAATACGGAAAATTCAATTAAGTACTAGCAATAGTTTTTTGCGAATATCTCGAAAACTAAAGGAGACCCTCTCATATATGAACAGGAAAAAGTTGTTAAAATCTCGAAATCTATAACAAATTTAAATTTCATCAAAATCGGAGAGAAGACTATGAATATTGTACTTTTATCACAGAAAATTGTTTCGCTTTCTTATCTATCCTCTTTGGCCATCTATCGCCCCACTCTTTTCTGCCCACCCTGTATATTGTACTATTATTCGCTAAAATCTTTGAATCTCGCGTCTCGAAATATCTAGTGTGTTTCGAAGTCTTTGAATTATTCAATCTACGATCAGTTTACATCGTTTTTTCAAAAGATTGTATTTTGTACTGTTTATTTAAATTGAAACGCACAAACGCTTAGAACAGCTCGACAATTTAAAAAAAGAGCATTAGCTACTTACGCGGCATTAAAAAAAAATTAATGGAATCTTAAGGATGGAAAATCGGTTGATTAAAATTGTAAAATAATTCAAGCAACTAGCATAATTTGTTTCGTTCTCACAAGCACCACGATAAATATACAATTTATGTTAACAAAAGTTATTTATTAAAGTAATCTTTAATTTTTTTAACCATCTTAGACTTTCAAGATGTATACGTTGTTTTATAAAAATTACAATATTGAATTCATTTCAATTTCTCGCAATTTTCATAACGAGGTTGAATGAAGAAATTTACGTAACAATTTCTGATGGAAGCAGCTTTATAATTTCACTGTTTATAAAATAAAAAATGTGAAAGCGTTCATTCGACTCGTCGTGGTGCGGATAATGTTAGCATTATTATTTTTCCGCGGGCTGCCGGGTCGTTCCGGGAAATCGGCGGATACAAATTCGCGAATATATTTCTAGTTTTTCACGATCCGATGGGTCGGACCTTTTCAAATTTGAAACCACGGCGCACGGTGCCTGCGTATATCGGTCAATCCAGTTATGTAATTAAACACGCAACGCCAGCCGTGGAAATCGGTATTTCTATGGCTTTTGAGTCCCGTTTCTGGAGCGTCGCATTTTCCTACGTCGCGCGGCAGATAGGATCCCGGAATGCCGCGAAATTACAACTGTTAACCCTAATTGATCCCTACGTTTTTACCACCACGCACAGCTTATTAGCGACACTTCTGGGTCGAGTACGCTTGCACCCGAGCACCTCGGTGGTCGCGAGACGCTATTGCACTCTGCTAGCTGTCACCCTAAATTCCGGAGCTGTAACTACCATCCCCACGATTGTTTCCGTGACTAAATGCATCGGTGCGGTTACTACTTCGCGATAAACAACTTTCACGCAGAGTTGGGCAAAAAATTTAATCAACGATTGACGAATAAATTTCTACTTTTTCACTATTTATTACTATTTTTCATTATTTTTTTACGAGACTTTCAACAACTTATTTGTGGCATTTTTCTGATTAAAATGACGCTAATCACGATATAATTTTAACTGTATTTAGTACTTTAATTGACGGCTTTAAAAAATCGTAGAACTGTACGATCTAAGAAACAACATGGACCGAACGATTTTTCTTAGATGTATTTACGTTAACGATCAGTCAGAATTGGGCAAAAATTTAATCAACGATTGACGAATAAATTTCTACTTGAATCGTTAATCGCAATTAACAATTAAACTCCTACCTTAATCGTTAATTGCGGTTAACGATTACAGTCTTTTCAATTGTAATCGTCAATCGGATTAAATTGATTAATGATTAACTGCTGAAATTTCGAAATGAAATACGGAATCAAAACTATGTATGCATACTGAAAAAAATGTGAACTGAGTTTAGGTATATTGTCATTTGGTCTATAATACGATCTCTATGTGCCTAATTATTACAATTTATGGATAGAACGTGTGGTGATTAACTTCAACAATTGATTAAATCAGTCTCCGATTTTTCGATGATTTCTTTTTTCAATCAACGATTGACGATTAACTTCAACAATCGATTGAATCAATCGTCCATTTTTTAATGATTCCTTTTTTAATCGTACACATTAATCAATCAATCTTGGTTAAAATTTTAATTTATTAATGCCCAAATCTGCTTACATTGCTTACGGGGACATTCTGGTTTCTCATTTCCAAAAAATCAATTTTATTTCTAATGATGGGCATTCAATACTCTGTCTTGCAAAGTTTTCAAACAAATCAATCGCCATATAATTTCGATGTCACAGAGATCGAATCAATTCGATATTTATTCGAAATCAGAAATTCTTGAAGTCTTGAAAATTTTGAAAGTCTTGATAATCTTAATAAATGTTATACTTTTTATAACATTGGTACGTTCATACCAATCATACATAATCATTGTTTTCCGTGATAGATGTAACGTTTCAAGAGTTTGAATTCTCACGAACCTTCCAAAGTTTGAAGGCTTTCAAGATTTTCAAGACAATGAAGACTTTCAAGACGTCCAAGAGCTTCGAGAGTCCTAAGCTTCGAATTATCTTGCAAGTGATTCGAATTTTTTGTCGTAAACATTGAATCGAAGCTATTCGAAGTGATTCGGATCCCATCACTATTTATTTCTGCATTTTTTTTAATGAATAGCAAGGGAGATTCTCATTTTTTATAAAAAAGAATTGTTTATAAAAGTGGATAAAGACACTCTGCCGTCCATTTTTGTGACGTCCGCGGTAGTGAAGCCTATATTTTTAACGAAGGCCTATTTACGTACCAGATAAATAAATATCATTCGATCTTTACTTTTTGACCTATTTCGATTGTTTAATATTGATGTCACTGCTTCTTTTATCCTTATCGATTAAATGACACTTAACAATTTGTTTTATTAGTTATTTCATACCTATAACTAAAATATTGTTGTAGATTTTCACATGTGTCAATCACGTGTGCATATGTATATATTTTAATATTTTTTTGCATTTTCATTAATCCTCATCCGTCCCTCATTTCACGAACTGAATCTGTCCCTCGGTGTCAAATTGACACAATGATAAAAGATCGATGAAATATCAAGGTAAACAGTTATTATTCGGTGTTTTTTTAATTCAAATTGATGAGTTAACGGACACACATTTAAATCTTAGATTTAAAAAAAGAATAGGTGCAAAAAAATAAACGACGCGAAGTTTCAGGAAAAATTTACTTATAAATAACAGAACAGTATAACTTATTTCGGGAAAACTGTGTCAAATTGACACGAGGGACGGATGAGGGTTAGTGAAGTCGTATTCAGGTACCCTGTACATTTATAAATTAGTAATTCCACGTTTCAATTTCTGAAATTGTTATTTATCAAATTTAATTAATACGGATTATTAAAATTAGTTTTACCATCATATCTTACTGATTTGTGTAACAAGTTGGATATGGCTAAGTGCCATCGGTATTATATAATTCAGAATAAATGGTTATTAATTGTTTAAAACTCAGTCGTACATAATATCAATTTCTCGAGTAGTATAAGAGAGTAACAAAACATGGATTTTGATATTAGATTTGATATTAGATTTGATATCAGGTGTTACCCGTCGTTGAAGCGGACTAGAAGCTTAGAAACAATCACATTTCCATAGGAATAGTCATCGAGGTCGCGGGAGAAGCGTGCAACGTGATCGTTAGAACCAATGAGTCGCGGAATTAGTTGGAAGAACCAGTAATTTCTATTCGTTCTTGATTCATTATCGGACTGCTGAAAGAACGTACCAATTTGCCAATGTGCGTAGCAATACTCATTTGCAAATAATTACAACAAGGTCGTACCAGAAGTACCAAGTGTTTATCGGAAACAGCATCGTGAAATAGCTTACTGGAATTAGTCACTTCCATTTATGCCTGGTTATTATGGTTCTTCCGCATTCTTCGTATTATACACGCAGCAAAATTGCGCGATCTAATCTACTGAGACAAAAATTGTATTTCACTGCGCATAACCTTTCCCTCTTATTCATTATTTCCAACGAAAAATTATTTAAATAGAAAAAAATTTTTAATATTCCACGTTTTTAAGATGGACTAGAAAGTATAAAATAATTTTTCCTAGCCTCATACAGATTCCTAACCCCATACAGATAGTCCTGAAAATTTGTGATTGTGAATTTTGAATAGCTATGAAAATACTTGTACGATTTAAAACGGAAAACGTGGGGCGCAAGATAATAGTAATCTATTGCCCACTAGTTTCGTTTTAAATCTTACAAGTATTTTCACAGCTATTAAAAATTTACAACTACAAATTTTCAGAACTATCTATATGGGTAAAAAATGTATTAATGCTATCGGCGCAATGGTTCGGTCATGGAGTTTTTGTTTACTTATCTTCGCAATTGATTTTGTGTTGGACCAGTCCTTGAGAATCTTCACAGTTCCCATTTCAAACTGTTATTTGTTGTGAGTGTTTCGCCATCCATGATAAATATTTCCTTATATCGATCATAGAGTTATTAATAAAACATGTATTAATGCTATCGGCGCAATGGTTCGATCATTGAATCTATGATCAATGTATATAAGGAAATATTTATCTGTATGGGGCTAGGAAAAATTATTTTATACTTTTTAGCCCGTCTTAAAAAGGTGGAGTATTCAAAATTTTTTTTTATTTATATAATTATCTTCTGCTTTTTAGTCTTGTGTGTGTGAAATTTTTCAATCGATTCTTTTTTGTCTATTCGTCTGTATCTCTGTATGTCTGCGAATGCGATACCTCGAAAAACCACTTCATCAAGTTTGAATGAGAAGAACTTATTAGATTTTGGTAAACAAACATTAGTACTGTAGGAAGCAGGCGTAGAAAAGGAGAGTTCAAAAATACAGAAAAACACCTAATCGATGCTTTTGAACTCTCCTGCGAGCGGTTGCGAGAACGAACAGCGGGCGTTGGGACCATTTACCTCAACGTACGAAAATTCAAACGAACTAAATAGATCTAGAATCTCGAATGTTCGATCGAGGAACCGATAAAATATTGCATTGTCATCCAGTTCTGAGCTATGTTTAAAGTTTCAAGTCTCTAGCTCATCGGGAAGTTAGTTTAAAAACAATTGCAAAATTTGTACCGAACAGACAAACAAACAGACAGACAGACAAGAAAGCGAGTTAATAAAAACGTGGTAAGAAAAGGACAAATGCCATCACGAACGTGCAATGCCAAACGGCGCATGACCGTTCGAAACTCTCCAAACACTTAAAAATACCCGGGAAACAAGGTCGATCGATTTCATGTTTAAATAAATTTTCTTCTCCATCGCGATCGCGTTAAATTCATGCCAGAAGCTGCGGCAATCGGCGATGCGACGACCAGAACATTTCAGTGATCCGCTAAAAAAAGAAGCCGATGAAGAAAGCTCTTCCGATAAATATCGCTGCTTGACATTCTGATCACGTGCTCACCGGACGGCAGCGTAGGCTGCTGAATGGGAAAGTAGCGTTATGGCGACGCACTGTGTATCTATAACATAGGTGGAACTCATTTTAAAATGTCATGAAACAGTTTAAAACTAAATCTTTTTGGAAGTTATTAGGCGATTTGTGCCGTTACCAACTTGGACGCGTTGGCTACTTATTGTTGTAACTGTTACACTCATGTAACCTGTGCTCAAATATGGGTAAGAAATTTTTATGCAGCCATCTCTTAAGGCGATAGACTCGTTTCCAGGATTGCAAGAGTGCGGGATTCGCGTTCTCATTTCTCCATAATACAAAAATGGGGGTTTTCAGTAGTGAAGAACACTAGATAAAAGATCGACCTAGGGCGCTATCGCCCTCAAAAGTCTTATTTTTTCGTTTACGAGGTGTAATTTGCATTATTCGGCAGCATGTAGCTATGAAAGTAATGTTCGGACACTCTTAAAAAGACGATAACTTTTTTAATATTTTACTATACGATTTGAACTTTTTTTTGGGAAGCTAGAGCAATTAGTTTACTACAGGATGTGAAAAGAAATTTTTCCAAAAATTGCAATAGGTCGGAATTGTAGAAAAAATACTAAAAGTTACATTTTACAACTTTTTTATGTGTGTGTGAGCCTATATTGAAAATTTAAAAATACGTTTTGCAGATCTGTGTCAATTAATATGCGGGAAAAAACGATAGGCATATTGAAAGATGTACGAATTCTTAGATGTAGGCCGAAAATCATGAAAATCTGTCATTTTTACCATCTTTAAACGTTTGTAGCTCATTGCAACGTCAATAGAATATATTTAATTGACACAGATCCACAAAAAGTATTTTTTAAATTTTCAACATAGGCCCACATAAAAAAGTTGTAAAATGCAACTTTTAGTATATTTTCTACAATTTCGAACAATTACAATTTTTGAAAAAAATTTTTTTCACATCCTGTAACAAACTAATTGCTCTAGCTTCCCAAAAGAAATTCAAATCATATAGTACAATATTAAAAAAGTTATCGTTTTTTTAACACTAGGTTTACGGAGCTCTAGAAATAACTATTTCACATTATTGTATAAACATAACAAGAATGTGTCTATCCAAATTTTTGGCCATTTCTCCAATAATGTATTCCAAAAGAAATAAATTTGGTAAATAATTCCTCAGGGAAACATCTTTACAATCTCAATAATCGCACACTAAGAATATTAGAAGCCGTCATTTTGACGGGTCCCGTAAACCTAGTGTTAAGAGTGTCCGGATATTAGAGGGAGTCACTGTAGCTATTTTCATAACTACAAGCTGTCGAATAATGCAAATCACGCCTCGTAACCGAAAAAATAGGACTTTTGAGGGCGATAGCGCCCTAGATTGATCTTTTATCTAGCGTTTTTGACTACTGAGAAACCCCATCCCGCATTCTTGCAATCCTGGAAAAAGGAGTCTACTCCCTTAAGTTGTACATTTAAGAAGCTATTGGCATAAAGTGCGTCGGTGGCAGATTTCCGGGTCGGGATGAGAAAAAATCTATCGGTCGAGACATAACGCAGATTCGGGTCTCCGGGTCGCTGGAAATAAGCCAGAAAGTGAAACCACCGGCTCTTCAGGTTGCCTATTGCCTTATCTGCTAGCTGCGATGTTTTCAATTCGGATAATGGCGCCGTTCTCCCGTTCCAGGAATATTTTAGTATGCCGGTATATCACACATTCCATTGAACGAAACAGCAAAAACCGCATCCATCAAATATATTGTCCTCCCTTATTATGTAAAAAGCTTCCTCCCATACAGAAAATCGAATTTACCGATCCGCAGATTGAAATAATTTTATGAAAATAAATATATTGTATAATATACAATATATTTGTATTGTATATTAATCCTTCGATATATGAATTAAATGAAATTCTATGTGACGACCATGGTTACCATTGGTTACCATTTATGGAAAAATATGTGGGTTCCATTTAAGACAGTGAAAAGGTTACAATGATCTAATAATGTCAATCTAATGTTTTCAGTTTGTTAAAATTATTAAAGTAAAAATTAAACGTCTATCTGGCTCCAGTCTCTTGCAAATAATGCCGACAATTTTTATTTTGCATGAAAATTCGCAGTCAACTGATCACACACACTTTAAATCAAAATAACTATGTGATAAAAATGGGAGTTTTTCATGATTTTCATACTTTTTACTTGTAAACCAATTAACCAATTTCAATGAAATTTTCAGAATGTATATAATCTATACGAGTTGACCAAGCACATCTTTTAAATTTTCGTTATTGGCCCAGTTAAAAAAGTTGTGAAAATCAATTTTTTCTATTGTTTTTCACGATTCCAACCAATTGTATTTTTCAACATATTTTTTAGACGTCATTTTTTAAACTAATTCTTCTAGCCTTACAGAGAAGTTGAAATCGTTTGGTGCATTCATAAAAAAGTTATTCTGATTTAAAGTGTGTGTGATCAGTAGAACTTTTGTAGATAAATTTTAAGGAAGTGGTACGAAATGAAATTCTATTTTCATTGGTAATAGCATTTGTAGATCCAGAATAAATAAAAATCGTACTAAATTCTGTTGAATTTAATACTCCAGCATTTGTTGAAAATTTTTATAAGCCATAAATGCATAAAGATCCGCAGTCCAGTGATCAGTTATGCTCCATTGTTTCAAAGCATAATTCGACAAGCTCAGTGCATTTGTTTCGTTGCATAAATAATGTAATCGTAAACATTTCGATAAACGTACGAAAATGAAGTTACCGTAACCTGCGGCTACGGTTCTAATGAAATTCGAGCAGGAAATAGCTGCGCAACAGCGATATTAAAATTAAATTCGGCGCAACTGTTCTTTGTTTGTACCGGTGCAACTGTAGATCAACAACATTCCGACGTATTTCAATCGCGTTACGATCCCGCGCCGAGTCTACGGACGCAATTGCACCAACAGCTGAAGTTCGAAGAGTACACAGACAGTTACGTAAACCGCTCCAAGGTTTGCAACAATGTAATAATTTTCGCGAGCCCGTCCAAAGCATCAACAACGGAAATTGAAAGCTCTCTAAACGATTGAAGTGTTCCTCGTTCGCAATGTGTTAATTTCGAGCCGAGGCGAACGTATCATTATCTCGAACAATAACGCGAACCTCAAATTAACTTAGGCCGCGAGCCTATTTTGAATAAACAAACAACAACAGCTTGAGTAGCATTTCGTTGCTGTGAACGTCGCACGGAGGTCAACATTTGTCGAAATTCTATTAGATTTTCCCAAGTTATTCCAGTAAATACTTTAAGGCGTTCTTCTGACAATGTAAAATCACTTTATCTGTAATGCTAGAATCATTATTAATCGCAAGATTAATGTTTGAAATAATGCATGAAATAATTTTTAATTTTCTCGGAATCAATTACACTGGTATTTGAATGAATATACGTAAACTTTCAATGACATCTTCGTATTAAATGATCACCTACTATTAAATGATCGCGGCAGCACCGAATTTTAACTTAAAATATTTTTTAAATATTTAAATATTGCTCCCAAAAGAAATCTACAAAAATACCATTGATTATTATATAGTTAGACATAAAAAAAAAGAATTGATCAAATAAAAAAAAAGTAGACGTATGCCGAGCGCGAACCTAGTATGTATAAGCAGGTCTACAGTCGAACGCCTAACGCGCTCAGCCAACCGAGCTGTTGGGAATATGGTTAACACTTTCAAATGTAATGCGCCGACATAGTAAAAATACTAATCAAGCTGATTTCATTGTTCAATTATTTTTTAGAAATGTTTAAGGTTTATCAGTGCCTGATAGACTTACAGAATTAATAGAACGTCACAATTTTAAGGTTAGCTTAGTCCTTCGCGGAAAAAACGTCGAAAAAATCGGTTTTTATTTTTTTTGACAACGGCGCACCAAACCAAAAAATCTGAAAAAATTCATGAGCATCAACTATAACAATATATCGGTACTGTAAAAATGTAATTGGATCGTCTCAAGAACTTCCATGTGAAATCTGCATTTTTTCGATTTTTTTGAGGTTTTTGATTTATTACAAGCAGGATTTTCACTTTAAAAATCTGAAACCAATTGCAAAGTATGTATTCTCGGGTTCTTGGCATGTGTCAGATTTTTCTCAGAATTTCTAAACATCGTTAACTAGGGAAAATAGGTCAAAAACTGGTTTTTCGATTTTGCCCCATAACTACCCTCCCGATCGAGATACAGGGTTGAAATTTTGCGCAGTATGTTTTTTCTTGGTGCCTTATCGAATGACCCATCGTCGATACAATTCGGTCCAAGGGCATTTTCGACTATCTCATCCGGCTATACCCTTTGTTGCAATTATTTTTAAGCGCATGCCATTTGATAAGTACTTGTGTGTTCAATTTTATTCTTATAAATTATATATTTAGTTTTAAAATTGTGTTTAAATATTTACAATCTTTCAATTGAGTACTAAAGAAAGTACCAAAAGGTTTCTTTGAGATTTTGTATTATATTAATTTAGAGCACATTAGATTTGATGCGACTGTCGACCTTAAGTGCATAAATATACACAAATGTTAAAAATAGTAGAAATTTATTTTGACATTGATTGTGAGACGCGTTCCTATTTGAGTCCGCGCGAAACGATATGACACTATGTTTACTCATTATGTTATTCTAAATATATAGTCCCTTATTTTCAATTGTTTATACGATATCCGTCGTGGTCGGAAGTATCAGACGTGAAACTGAAGCCGAACATAATCAAAAAAATTTTTTTTTATACATCATTCGACTCGTCTTTGCATTTTATTTCAAAAAGTATTAAGGTACTTTACTCGAAAATTGCATAGTTTAAGAGTTATGACTTTTTTCCCGAACGTCCATATACTCGACACACTGTGCAACGGGGCGACCGTGATTGCCATTCGGTTTCTTATAGGAAGCGCGAATTTTTCGCATCATCGCCTTGAAAGAAATTGTCGCTCGTTAGCGAGGCCTGTTGCGGCACACGGCCATAGAAACGTTTGTACCGGATGGGGACAGCATTAGTATTTATTAACCTAAGGTCGTCTCGTAATTGGCATAATTACCAGCCCGAGATATTCCGTGAAGATTGGGAAAATTACTGGCGTCGGTGATGCACGGTTTACCGTCGTTCTCGAAACCGCCCCGCGAATTCGATTAATTCGTAATTGAACGACACGCCACGCAGCCTGCCACATCGATTAATTTACCGACACATTGTCGCAATCCTGATCAAAAGAGCTTTCACAGTTGGACACTTCATCGAGAGTTGCGCTTGTATGTTTGAATTTAACGCTTGGTCCAAAACTCCACGATTCTGAATTAAATTTTCAATTATGTCAATTGTTTCTCTGAATATGGAAGTGTGCAATATTTAGGGTTTGCTTTTTTATAAAAGTTATTTATTACATGTACGTTTTGCTAGGTTCACAGACAGCGAGGTACTGTCTTCTGCTTGTTAAGACTATTATAGTTCGGCCATGTATTATAAACAGAGTGCGGATCTTTATGCATTTACAAAGAAATTGGTTGGGCGAAATATAAAACAGTAAAGGATTAGGAAAATTTAAGAATATCGTAATGTCGTTTTTAATGTAACAAAGTCATTAAAGGATGAAATCAATTTTTATTTTATTCCTGCTTTCCACAATCAATGCAGAACATTTCTATTTTTCATAAAGATCCGCAGTCTAATTATAAACTATTACAAATATATCGAAAAAAGTTAGGACTCAAAAGCACCCTTCAGCCGATTTGGCAGGAAGTGTCTCGTTCGATATCTGACTAAGAAAGATCCCTTTCTGGTTCCGTCTAACTAAGTTATTTTATTTTTGAATGACGAAAGTGTTATGTGTTAGTGTATACTAAATAAAAACATACAGGTCACCTTGAAATCTCGGATGCTCGTCCACCTAGAGAAGATTTGTGATCGCCATAAGATGTCTTCCCTTAAACAGGGAAAGTTTTATATGAAATATTTGTTTAAAATGACCCTCTAATAACACATAAATAGTAAGGTTGGTTCTCTTAGACCCCGACAAATGAATTTCATAAATAGCCTCGTTTTTAATAAATTTGGGATAAGGAATAACACAGGATAAAAAGTAATAACACATAAATAGTAAGGTTGGTTCTCTTAGACCCCGACAAATGAATTTCATAAATAGCCTGGTTTTTAATAATTTGGGATAAGGAACAACACAGGATACAAAATAAACAAACAGATTTAATTTTATTCATATAAAAATTCTGTTCAAAAATCTGAAGCTGGGGGTCTCTGAGACTCCACATTACCTTGCGAAGGTTAATAGCGTGCAAAACTTGAAATGGGACGCAGAAAATGATGGGGATTGATTTTCTGACTTGAACAGATCTTTATCGTTTGCAAATAAACAGAATATTTATGAAGAAAGGGTCGCGAATTAATTCCACGTTCACTTCGTTTTCATTAAAATGACGTGATTTGCCCGTAACTTTGCCACAAGGCTCGCTGAACAAGAACTGATTTACGACATAAAAATGCTGTGAAAGTGTTAGGTGCGAGGACTTCTTTATTGACCGTCATAGAAAACGTTTATTATTGGCATAACGGTTAAAAAGGTGAGTCTCTTGAACACCGACACGCGGTGCAACGCCTCGTTTTCGCGTTATTGGGACGATCGAACGTGTTTAGTGGCGCGTTAGTGATCTACGGCCGATGATTCATCGGCCGCCGGCATGGTTTATTCGAAGATCGTGAGCCCGTGGACTTCTTCGTTCCGCCATTATCCGATGAGATCGGTGACGGTAACCGGCTCCATCTCGAATTATCAATTAATTCAGAATTTATACGGGATCCCCACTGGCATTTAAGAAGAATTATGTTCCCCGTTATTCAATTATCCCCGTCGTTCTCCTATCGGTATCTCGATCAATTTCCCCGACGGGTAATGTACAGCGAGTTACGAAAGTGCGCGAACTATAAGGCAGTCGATGGCTCGCCGTGGATGTCAGTGAACCCCGGAAAAATGTTATATACCGACTAGCTGTACCGGCGACTTTGTCCATGTGCAATAACAAATCCTGTTTGAATTTGACCATATATCTGCTTATAACTTCTGTAAAACTGAGTCTATCAACCCGTAGTTGGACTCATTTTATAGACTTTCGCACGCTAAGTAAGCCTGTTTGCCCAAAACGTATTTCCGACAAACGGTTCAAAAGTTACGGTCGAAGATACCTTAAAGCAACATTTTCGAGTTTATATCGTTTTTTGCATGACCCCTTAGATCGCGTCGGAGAAAAAAATGTCAAATATGAAAGTTGTAGAGAATTAAATTTCCAATCGCCAATGTGGTTTCAGATTTTTCCTGAAACCTACCGTTGGGAAGCTACAGCTGTCTAAAAAGTCGGTAAACCAAAAAGTTTAAGAAAAACGCACACTTTTGTGTTATAACTTCTAAACTATGCAACCTACAGAATCGGCTCAGTGACCATTTGGAAGAACTCGGCGAGCTGAATCCAATGAGTACCTCAAATTGAACATAGGTGCTACCAGTCAAAAGTTATAAGCAGAAACGTGCCACAAAAGACAGCGAAAAAGTCGTCTTTGGTCACTAATGACGTCACGACTTTTGAACGAATGGACTTTTTCGAATGCGGTTTTCTACTATACCTTTCCGAAGAAACGCCGCGTCTAATGGCTCAAACCCCAGCTTTCTACATTCAGCCGTTCTCAGTTGATGCCGTCACAAATAGACAGACACGATTTTATTATATGTAGAGATAGAGATGCGGCGAAGACCGAGGATTAGAATCGTCTCTATAGCAGGCACGAGCAACAAGCGTTCTGAATTGCCCCCGGGGGCAACGTTTCGTTGCAAATAACTCCCGTTGTCGTAAAGAGGATTGGAATTCTCTCGATCTCGCGAGTCCGACGTTCGACGGCTACGGAAAACTATCTATCTTACCATGCTCCTTGTAAATTTCGCTCGAAGTATACAGTGAACCACGAAAGTATTTGAAAGCATTTTATAACAGTATAACTTTTTTATGATCGGACCAAAAGTCCTGACTTTTTTAGCAATTAGAAGAATTGATTTACCAAATGACATGCAAAAAAGAATTAGGGTAAACTGTACAATGATTGGCACCCTAAGCCAAAATCGTAGTAAAAATCTTTTTATCTTTTTTTGAAATCGCTATCTATTATTATAAGCTAATAAAGATTTTTCAGCAAAATCAAACAGTTTTACGAGTCATAAGTCTTTTATTATAAAATATATTCAGCGAATAACAATCGGAAGACAAATAGTAAAGTCATTGGCACATTTGCTAACTGTCTTATGTGGAACTCTGTTATGAAAACTTACAACGTTGCTTTGAAATATAAATAAGAAGCAATAAAAAATGATTTTCTATACTAGGAATTCTTAATATTTGCCGTTTAAATCAAAAGTGCCAATAACTTTGGAAGGTTTGTAAGAATTGAAAATCTTGAAATGTTACATCTATCATGAAACAATGATTACGTCAGCATTGGGATGAATAACAGTATGAGCGTACCAATATTATAAAAAGTATAAAATTTATTAAGATTATCAAGACTTTTAAAATTTTCAAGACTTCAAGAATTTCAAGAATTTTTTGATTTGGAATAAATATCGAATTGATTCGAAACTCTGTGGTGATTGATTTGTTCGAAAACTTTGCAAGACAGAGTATTGAATGCCCATCACTACATACAGTGTACCACGAAAGTATTTGAACGTATTACTTTTTTATGAAGTAATACAAAAGACCTGACTTTGTTTGAGCAATTAGAAGAATTGATTTACCAAATGACATGCAAAAACGATTTTGGAAAAATTGCAATTGCTAAGAATTACATGAGAAAGTAAAAGAGGCACCGTTTATAACTTTTTTATTAGAGCCCGTAATGAAAATTTAATATATGCGTTTTGTAGATGTATGTTTGTTGTACACACGCTGAAAATTTCATCGAAATCGGTCGACGCAGAAAGAAACGACACGCATCGAAAGATGTAAGAATCTTTGGATTTTGAGCAGAAACTAACCAAAAGTCGAGAAAAACTATGATTTTCACCACATTTAACCACTTGTATGTTAACCTCTTTGGTATGTTAATCGATTTCGATGAAATTTTCAGTATGTGTATAACTAACGCAGATCTACAAAACATATATTTTAAATTTTCATTAACCCCTTGCCTACGATTTATTTTACGGTTTCAGTAATTAGAACTTTTTTGTAGATCGTGATTTCCTAGAAAAGGAGAAAATATTGATTTAAATTGTATACCTATATGCTCTCCAATAGCTGTATATTAACAAAACCAAAATAGAATTTTATTTTGGTTTAAAGGAAATTGTTAACATATATTTTTGTGAGGTGTAAGGTTAAGGTCAAATGAAAAAGTTTTAAAAAATGCTTTTCTTATTTTTGCAACCTTGTAAATTGTAATTTTTGGAAAATCTTTTTTGCAGATAATTTAGTAAACCAATGCTTCTAATTGCTTACAAAACATCAGGTCGTTTGGTACAATCATAAAACAGTTATACTGTTTTAATGTGCGTTCAAATACTTTCGTGATTCACTGTATGTGGTTCCGTTGCTCTCGATTTCGACGGAGCCAGGTCAATGCCCCATGAGGCAGTCTATACTCATGCCTGATCTATAGCTGACATACATGTCTACAAACTTGTGGGTCGTCTTTTGAGCATGTACGAGTAGCTTATGAACGCTTAGCTTTGGATCGCTATCGATATTTTAAAAGGACGTCCAGAGAAGCGGAACACAGAAAGAATATGCGTTCAGTGACTTCACTGACTCATCTTCTGGACAGATGAAATTGTACGTGTATGATGGATTCTTCTGTAAAGATGTTTTGATATCTTTTCGCTCTCCCAAGTAAAACATTTTCATAGCCTCCGCATGTAATTGCACCAATCTTCGGAATATGTCCTGTAATTCTTCTCGTTGTTCTTTCATCTTCCATATACGCTGCTGCTCAAAAGTATGTGGACACTTCTTCGTGTTCATGAAAGTGATATGTAAGGTATATTTTTATTATCAAATAATATTTGTTGCTAATATGAATATGTATGTAATGTATTCTAGTAGTACCAAAATAAACAATTTAGTTATTCAATTCTCTTAAATAAATAAAAGAAAAACTATGGGATCACATAGATAGACGAGTCCGGAAACGATGTCCCAAATCTGAAGAATATTTGTGGGACATCTTAGAATCTGAGTGGAATATCTTATTGATACTAAAATAATGAAAAAGTTGGTGCAGTGGGTGTGTAGATGAAAAGAAGATATAATTATCTTTTATCATTATCGGTGTGATATTTAATAAATTATTATTAAAATATATTCTCTAACACTGTACGAATTGGAATACATATAAGGTAATCAAATTTACCAAAGATATCATAACTTGTTTCAGGTAGTTATAAGAATTAAGGAAGTGTCTATGTAGTTATAAGAATTAAGGACGTGTATGATTCGTTATTATCCTGAAATCCTGCTTTGCTTGATTGGTGGCAATAAAACGACAGTAACATTGTGCACTTTAAAAATGATGATGGACGATCATTTGTTCTATTAGTACCTGTTTGTCATAGTGGGATTCTTATCTACAAAACAAGCTTCAACTCTTCATGACCCTTGGAATTAGTCACTCAAGCTATGACGCGACACAGTAATCATCCACGCCTCCTCTTCCTACAGTTAGTAGAACATAAATGTCTCAAAAATGTCAATGCTAAATGTTACAAAGAAGTTTTAACCACCGCAATTGAAGTTCTCTCCTTGAAAATTACTTCCGACAAAACATGTTCGATCAAACAAATCTGGTGTCTATTTATACAAATTTTCAAAGTAGAAAATATGATAAAACTCGTCGTATCTAAAGAAAATATGAATATAAATATTTAACCCTCATGTGGACTTTAGAAGTGCAATGAGATTCAATTAAATTATATTTATATTATATTTAACCCTCGCGCAAGGTAAGGTCTAATAACACATAAGTATTATGTTGCATATGAAATATCCGATTTTAGAATACGACTCTTATAAAACGTTTCGATCAAGAAATGCTGTTACAGTCTATAGGTTTATTATACGAATAGACAGCGGATTTTATGCATTTATGACAAAAATGAGCAGGTGTAATTTAAAACAGTGAAAACATTAGAAAAATTTAATAATACTGTTATAATAAAATAATACTGTTATATCATCTTGAATTCTATCAAACATATTAAGAAAGAGGATAAATTTCTATTTTACTCGAAATTGTTGCAATTCAGCTAAAAAATTTTTATTTTGCGTAAAGATCCGCTCTCTAGAAACTTTGTAGTACAAATCCTTAACACTAAACGTAGCACGACCGGTCAAATGTCCGGTTCTAGATTTTATTATCTCGCAATTAATGAAATTATAAAGATGCTTTCATAGGAAATGATTTAATAAATATCTTTATTAGAGCACATATTATAATAAGAACCGTACAAAGTCTAAATGAATTAATTCTTGTCATTTTTATAAGGCAACCACGTGCCTGTTGCTTTTATAGCTTGGTACTATCCTATGTTCAATTTTAATTTAGATGTATAATTTTACTTTTAAATAAAGTTTATTTCAATGTCAACCAACGCGACTGTCGTGTATTCCTCTTATATGTCTGGAAAAATAACTTTCATGTGATTTTTGGTTGAAACGTGTGGTGATTAATTAACTTACTAATCGTTGATGGTAAAAAAGAACTACAAAATCAGGATAACAATCTTGTAAATGACAAAAGGTGAATGACCATAATATCTTATTTTTACCATAATACAATCAGGAAACTTGAAATTTGTAGATAGAATACATTGGGTACAAAATCGCATTTGTTTAATGTCATTGCTAAAAATCGGACATTTCATATGCAACAACCTAACAGTAAGGTGGGGTCTCTTAGACCCGACAAATGAATTTCATAAATAGCCTCGTTTTTAATAAATTTGGTATAAAGAATAATACATGATAAAAAGTAAACAAACAGATTTAATTTTATTCATACAAAAATTCTTTTCTAAAATCCGAAGCTGGTGTCCCTGCGACCCCACATTACCTTGTGATGTAGACAGAAACGTAGCGAGATAGTAAATTTCCTATAAATCCACGAACAATTATATTATTAACAGTGACACGTTAAATAATTATTAGCATAAATTTGAGTGGGGTAGCATCGGCCTCAATATTCATCTTTGTCGAACTGGTATACAGAAACGTAGCGAGATAGTAAATTTTCTATGAATCCACGAACAATTATATTATTAATAGTGACACGTTCAATAATTATTAGCATAAATTTGAATGGGATAGCATCGGCCTCAATATATAGTTTACTTAGGGGTTCAAGAAACTCTGATCCCCGAATTTACAACTTCCAAATTTCCTCGGGGGTTAATGACTGTGGTCACTCCTTGGTGCTCCTACACCGGCGAACAGCATCATCGCCCACGTGATAATAAATCAAGTGTTGTCATCAGTCATAGCCGTTAGTTAACGACGCGGGAACTACAATTATTTTAATGGGACACGTCTACCGTCCTGGGAATTCCGTCTCACTTTACCTCGCGGTGGCCATCGGTATTCGTGACATTGACGCACAGTAGATATCCATAATCTGCGGCACAGCAGCTCAATGCAAACTTGTTGATAAACGCTACCGCTCTGCGTAGCCACGTATCGATAAGTCGTTTCATCGCCGATGTACAATGCGTCATACGAAATTATACTACTCGTAGTTCCCTCTGGGCTTATTGTGGCCTTGCTGACTTGATCCTGATTTCTCGCTTTTAGTGTAGACGCACCAGAGTTGGGCAAAAATTTAATCAACGATTGACGAATAAATTTCTACCTTTTCACTATTTATTACTATTTTTCATTATCTTTTTACGGGACTTTCGACAACTTATTTGTGGCATTTTTCTGATTAAAATGACACTAAACACGATATAATTTTAACTGTATTTAGTGGCTAGGCCACAAAAAAATCGTAGAACTGTACGATCTAAGAAAAAACATGGACCGAACGATTTTTCTTAGATGTATTTACGTTAACCATCAGTCAGAGTTCGGCAAAAATTTAATCAACGATTGACGAATAAATTTCTACTTCAATCGTTTTAATCGCAATTAGCAATTAAACTCCTACTTTAGTCGTTAATTGCGGTTAACGATTACATTCTTTTCAATTGATTAATGATTAACTGCTGAAATTTCGAAATTAAATACGGAATCAAAACTGTATGCATACTGAAAAAAATGTAAACTGAGTTTAAATATATTGTCATTTGGTCTATAATACGATCTCTATGTGCCTACTTATTACAATTTATGGATAGATCGTGTGGCGATTAACTAAATCAGTCTCCGATTTTCCAATGATTTCTTTTCTTAATCAACGATTGACGATTAACTTCATCAATCGATTGAATCAATCGTCCATTTTTCAATGATTAACTTTTTTAATCGTACACATTAATCAATCAATCTTGGTTAAAATTTTAGCCGATTAATGCTCAACTGTGGGACACAGAATTTGCTGGACAGAATACAGTAAAGTCGCGATATTTTTCCCATCGCCAGTTCCGAGCACGGAGAAATATCGTACACTATTTTTTTATGACTGCGTCGACCGCGCCGGAAGTACAAAGGAAGCCGAACGTAGAAAAGGACAGCATGTAAACACGGTTCGCGCGGCCGAAGCGTATCGGTGTGAATCACTACTAATCCAATTACAAATCTTCTTTATTTTTCATTATTTTTACAGTGACTCGAATTAATATTCGGACAATTTTAAAAAGAACGATAACTTTTTTAATACTGTACTATACGATTTGAACTTTTTGGGAAGCTAGAGCAACTAGTTTACTACAGGATGCGTAAAGAAATTTTTTCAAAAATTGCAATTGGTCGGAATTGTAGAGAAAATACTAAAAGTTGCATTCTACAATTTTTTTATGTGGGCCTATATTGAAAATTTAAAAAATACATTTTGTAGATCTGTGTCGATATTAATTCGAGTCACTGTACTTTCACTTTCGAGATATTGCCGTTTAAAGTTTTGATCACTTTGACATAGAACATCGGTTGAATTGCATTATTTTTTTGAGCTTTTCGAATTTATTTTCACGACTTCTTTTCTGGTAAATACGTAAATTCTATACATACTATAAAGCTCAATTAATGCATAAACTCAAATTCTTTGAAATTGCGACATGAGACGTATTTTCCGGACAACCACAGATATTATATAATGAATTTTATGTAAGTACTTCATTTTAGTCTTCGTGCCAAAGTGCTCAGTCTTCGCACATGTGACATTTCCTACCTGTTCGAGTTAGTAGCATTATAAAGAACAGTGGACACCGTCCTTCGATCGTTTCATTGATGACTCACCAATGACTCACATCTCTTTTATGCATTATTAAGCCACGCCCCTTCTCCCCGTGCGTTTCACCCCATAGGGAAAGGCCAACGTGTAACACACTGAAGAAGTACAATACTAACTATTGAGATAACCGAGACAAGAATGGACACGATTCAACAGCTGTTCCATTGGTTAGCATCACTGTAGTTGAGATTAACTACTGTCTAGTTATCGTTATAAACAGTCATATATATTTTCACAATTGTAAGCAAATTATGAAGGATAGAAAAAAATTTATTTGTTTAGGGATGGGGGTTGCAAGCAACCCTTTGAGGGACACCTACAAAAAAATCCAAGAACAATGTTCTGTTATCTATCTAATATATTTGAAAGTTTCAAAATTATCGGATTGGTGAAATATAATTGAGAAACAAATGAAATTACGCTATTATAATATTATAATTAGACTGCGGCTCTTTATGCAAAATAAAAATGTTCTGCATTAATTTTAAAAAGAAGGGACCTCGTAAAAAATTCTTTCATTCTTTAATAATTTCAATACGTTGAAAATAGTAAATCCGTGTTTCTAATATTCTCTTAATCTTTATTCTATTTTAAATTGTACCTACCCATCTTTTCCATAATTGCACAAAATCCGCAGTCTAGTTATTTCTTCCCTTAATGATTTTAATAGAGGAGAAATCATGTATTGGCATTTTCAAGTTTCAACATTTTTCAACAATTCTGAATTTCATCTACTCAATTTCGCTATAAATGCATAAAGATCATAGTTTAATGATTAACGTTTAATTAAATAGAGACATTTATTAACAATGGAAAAGTACTACTCTCTAAAGCTTTCCTGTAAAGATTTACTATAAAAGAGTCAGCATAAGACCCTGTAGATGGCATCATGCACATATCGGATCAGTTTTTCGATCTATAATGAAGCTAGTTATTTTTAGTAAAAATAGATGAACTTTTGAACGATTGATAAAGGTCATCCAAGGGGAATATTGACGTAACAATCGTGAAACTATAAGCTGCGGCGACTTTTATGTTTCATCACAACTCCCAGACATCAGAAACAATTTTCAATTCTTCTATTGTAAAGATCTTTCCTTTTTTCTGCTTGTCACGTTGCTCGCGTTTCTTTTTTGTCAGCGAACGCATTGTTTAAACTGCGCGTGATATACGAATCAGGTTCGCTTCCAGGTGACCAGCTTTACTGCATCCTGTCGCGACGTTAAAACAATTGGTTTGTTCGTTCGTTCCGTCGATACATCATCGTGATCGATGCTTATACCGCGCATCTAATTTACGCGAGAGCAACAAGATAAATGAAAACTTGTCGATATTGTCCCCGGTCGAGAGAAACTCTGACGTACGGTTGGAACTCGGACATAGTCTGCTCCTCTGTGAAAGCGTGCTCGGTGCTTTGTGGGTAATGGACGTTTAGCATTTAATATATATACAATACGGTATTTGTTGGACGAACGTTCCAGTTGAATATCAAGTTTAATCGCCGAACGAATTGTCGGTGAAATCAATTTTTCCCTTGTACATGGTCTATAAAAAGTAACGGTCATCCGTTCTAGGGGTGAATCTACATCTCTGGATCGGTGGACATATGTGCAAGAAACTTGCCGCAAAATTGTTTATACCAAAGAAAATTCTTGTTAGAGTTTGTTTTTACATCAACATCTTCTAGTCATCGAAAAGAGAGAAAGTTTGAAAGGAACCGCGTGTCGCAAACAAGTTGTTATTGACATATAAGCTGTTAAAGTTTCTGCAAAATTTGATTGTGTGGAGATATACGTGTAGACAAAAACCTACTACTACAGTCCATCTAACCGTGTCGATGAGACAGAACGTAATCGTGTGCGTTCTTCGAGATAAACGAAATTTAAAGGGATATTCGTCGCTAGGCTCGTACCAAGTCATCGACTCCCTGTCCATTCAGGGAGCATCCAGATGATAAAGAAGTTGCGAAATATGAAAATAACCTTACATCCATTGTTATACATACGAATATTAATCCCGCATTATAAAATACTAATGTAACGTATGCTTATCAATTTTTCAGAATCTTCTGTTCCTCTGTCGGATCCACAGCACACTATTGTTTACTCGCGCGAATACGTCCGAATAACTGCGCCCGTCTCCCGAAGACTATTTTCGAAACACAGAACATCACGGTTCTACACAATCACGAAACACTACACAACACACTTTCCGAAATCGTGACAGCGAACGAGAAGACGTTACTCCGACCACGATCGAGATAGTTCCGCGATATTAATTCGATTTCCGCGCGAAAACTCTGCTCTCCCAGCAAACAATGTATTCGATTAAGGCTGATCGATTGAAACAAAAGAAATCGTTTCCAACGAGATATTGATTTTTCGAGAATCATCTGTGTTCTGTCGCGTACCGCTTCTTCTTATTATGGCTGCGAGCACAAAGGCGCGACTACTGGAGATATATTTGAAAAGGACGTTATAGCAGGCAAAAAATGCATGCGAATCAACTTTGAACTGACCGATTATTATTTTACAACCACAGTGCTTCGACAACTTCAACCCTGACAAATAGACAACATGTGCGACTGACCCAACGAAGCTACGAGCAATGTATATACTCATAAATCACGCCAGTGACGACCAAAGACAATAACAAAAGGAATTTCTTTGACAGTTTCCCCACTCCTCGACCTAAAGTTCTTCCAACACAGCCGCTGTGTTGGAAATAAACGCTACGCTTCCCCACCCTTAACCATTCACAAAAAACCGAGGTAACAATCGCAGTATTATTTTGACCGTGGCTGGAGTAACTTCTTTTTGTTCGCGATTTCGAAAAGTTTGTTGCGTAGAAGTGTGGCGTATCGTGCTTTACAGTTATCAAGACGTATTTGCGTAAATGCCAGTGTGCTGTGGGTCTGACGGAGGAACAGAAGAATCTGAAAAATTTGTTGGTATACATTAGATTAGTATTTTATAATAACTATAAGGTTTTCTCTCATATTTTGTCAATATTCAACCTTTTGCAAATCAATTTCACCCAATAAAAATATTTAAAATTAATTATTTATTCCTTTTGATTAAATTATATATTTATTTAGACACACGTGAACGATGTCATTACTGCGAAGGAAACGTAAGACTCAATATTCAATACACTTCAATAAATACATATGTACTTTCATTTTTAAAATTGATTAATCAGAAAATGCCTACAATGAATATATCATATAAAATTTGTGAGTACTTATATGTACTTTACGTTAGAATTTTAAAATGTAGGTTTAGTATTCTTATGTACATATTAGGTTGGAGGGAAAGTTGTGTCGTATTTTAAAGAAAACATTTGAATCAATTTATAAAAATATATGTTTAATATTATTGAACGATACAATTTCCATTATTTGTAACAACTTGTTGCCATCTTTCAGGTAACCTGTCAATTCCTGTTTCCCAATGACTCACTGCTTATTTAAAATACGACAGAAATTTCCTTCTAACCTAATATAACAATGGATATAAGGTTTTCTTTCAAACTTTTTCTTTTTTCAATGACTAGAAGGTGTTGATGTAAAAACGAACTTTAACAACAATTTTCTTTGATATCAACTATTTTGCGGCAAATTTCTTTCACAAATGTAGACCGACCCAGAGGTGTAGATTCGCCCTGTGACGACCTATTACTTTTTATACACCCTGTACAAAATGTTGTCGATTTTATGTTTTCATATTTTCTTAGGTTGTATTAGATTTTAATGGTCACCAATCTTTTTTTGTATTCAGAACACATCATTCTTCCATAAAATGCTTGCACATATTATTATTTCATGATAAATTAGGAATAATATTAAACCAAAGTATTCAATTCTATATTTAAAAGAATTAAGAAATGTTCGTCTGTTGAACGGAATCGTTCCAAATCTGTGCGGATAGTGCAATATAAATCGACCTGTAGTTGTTGTTAATCCAAACTTTAACAACAATTTTCTTTGGTATAAACAATTTATCAGCAAGTTTCTTTTACAAATTCAGAAGTGTAGATTCACCGCTATGACGGACGACCATTTATACTCTTTGTACAGGGGCCGTCGAAATAAATCTAGAATTTTTCTAGGCAGTCGCATAAATAAAATGTAGGTATAACAAATATAAACAAAGCAATTGTTGATAAGGTAACTGACTATACAGTGTGTTTCTGGGAACTGGGACAGGTGAGCAAAAGAATTGGGTTGCATTAAAGTATCAAGCGCAATTGCACCTGGCCGGTGCATCGGCGCAGCCACGTAAAAAATAAGGTCATAGGAATTTAGGATGCATTATGCCATATTATTTTTTTATATTTTCACTTTAAATAGAGCAGTAACCTGTCCCAGTTCCTAGAATCGCCCTGTATGAGCTATCAATCGTTGAACAAGTGGGAAAATGTCAGCTATGAACCGAAAATACGGTCGGAAAATGGACCGCGAAATCATTGGTTTGGGTACTAGAAGATGCGAGTTTACGACCTGGGCAACAAATTCCGAAGTTCTGACAAACAGTAGGCGGTAACTCGAAGTCCTAATCGCAAGAGAAGCGT
Organism: Lasioglossum marginatum; assembly: GCA_028455795.1. Classification (NCBI taxonomy): domain Eukaryota; kingdom Metazoa; phylum Arthropoda; class Insecta; order Hymenoptera; family Halictidae; genus Lasioglossum; species Lasioglossum marginatum. The sequence goes on along the minus strand of CM052253.1, from coordinate 3,874,312 downwards.
CGAATTATTAGGTGTACAAATAAGTTCGGTGCCTTTTGAGCATATTTTGATCTTCATTTATAAAGAAAAGGAATACACGAACACGGAAATTGCTTGTTGAGTTACACCAAGTTCCTCAGTAAGTTTCTGTTGTGTTTGACAAGGATTTTCATTCAATAATTCCTCTAATTCCTCGCCCTGCACTTCTTCGAATCAAAATTTTCACTACGAAACCTTTGGAACCACTTCTTATGTTTCATAGGTTACAGCATTTTCACCTAACGCGGAACAAATCATTTTCGTAGCCTCAGCAGCATTTTTCTTTGACTCAAATGCAAAAAGAATTCAGTGTCGAATGTACCAATTGATGTACCAATTAGCGTAAATTTATGTAGTGCGTTTAGTAGGGTCAGGTTGATGGTTTAAATTTTAAAACATTTTCTCCCGTCGCTCTTTGGTGTTTTAAAGTTCAAATTTTAAAGTTTAAAGCACCGAAGAGCGGCGGGAGAAAATTTTAATTTGAAATGCAATCACACTCGAATATACGTAAAGGCACCGAACTTATTTGTACACCTAATAAAAGGAAAGATTAACCGAGATTAAAGTGAAACGTTGGGATCGTGTAGGGAAAAAAGATCTGACAAGATAATTTAAGGTTACAAAGTCGCAGAAGAACGGTGTGTAACGAAGCGTTCTTGAAATGATCAAGAAATCTTCTTGAAACTTGGAGCACGGAGCTGTAGATCGAAAGTTTGAACATCCATTGTGCCAGATGACGAGGCGAAATGTAATTACAACACTAGTTCATTATGTGTTTCTGCCGAGGTTGAACTCGATAACCTCCAGTTAAGAGGCACGGCAATTGATCGAAGGAAATGAAAAGTCGACCCCGGAGACCTTTCTATTTGCATTCCACGAGTAGGCCCAATACTTTTCTGAAACTTTGCTAATTCGTCTGCTAATTAGATTCGTCGCTGAATCTTAGCTCGCTGAATCTTAATCAAACTAGTCACGTTGCTAACGTAGATTTTTATCTTAGCTCGTGGAAGATAAAATGTCTAAATAGAATCATCCAAATGTAATTTTAGAAAATAACACAATAAATCTTTCTAATCTGTTTCCAATCTTTCTCTTCTACAATATTTCATGAAGTGTTAGCAACCCGTGTTTTCGTCAAAAGCTAATAAGGGAGAGTAGTCGAATTTGGAACCAAACCTGGGTTGGGCCTAAATTACAGCGCGCAGTTAATTAGTACCACTAATAACGCAAGACGTTCAGGGTTTTCTATTTTAAGCTCCGCACGCAATTATTTCTGAAACTATAGCGTGTTCGAAAAAGTAGACTTCTGTATAACGCGATCGAAGAGGAACTCGTACTTAACTTACGATATATCTTGCTGGCAACACGATAACCTATGTCAATTGTTTATATTACCATTATCTATCGAGAAACGAAGGTGACCTTCAGTTTGTTAAGTGGAATATTATACGTTCTTTAACGCCATATGAAAGCACAGATCAAGACGAATTCACTAATATATAACCCAGTGACTTCCAAGGTCACACAAGGTCAGAAACAAGAGAAGGATGAACAAAGGATGAAAAGCAGTACGTCCCACGCATAAGTAGACCGCAGACACGTTAAAAATCCGCCGAGAATGTCTAACTAAAAGTCCTATGGTCCTCGAACGATCTTCCAAGTGGCCAAGGTCTCCTTTCTCCGAACAATAATTCCAACGCCACCCACGTGTGCAGCCTGGAGTCTCACAAAGCGGTGAATACACCTCTTTCCGGATCATTCAGGATAGCACTCGGATCAATTGCGCCCTTCCGTTGGATAGTATCGATTATGCATAACGTTAAACGTGACCCATACGCGAATCGTCCGAAAGCGTTTTAAAGCCCTCCATTCGCTTTTTCTTCGTCGGGTCGCGGATTGTAATCTTCGAGGCGTGTTGAAAGACGGGATCCGGAGGAATCTGGGTGCTGGGCGTGAGCTGTGCTCGCGCGGCGTTCACCGGGAAAATTCGCCGGCTCAATAGAACGACTTTAATGTAGTTAGCTTCCTGTCGTTTCGCGCTTGAAAAGGGACCATTCCCAACGATCGGCGATGGTCTCGAGACCCAGATTACCAGAAGCTGAAAAGAACGTGAGGCCTATACCTGGCCAGGTGTCCCCTGACCCGTTTCGTGGAAAAACCGTCAGCAAGATGTAACCCGACTCGCCGAAAATTTAACCTGGTCGTTGTCAGCCGGCGACCATTTCCTTTCTACGAAAACATTCGTATACGGTCCACGTTGATCGCGGCATCACGTCACTCCTTTGCCTCTTGCACTCGCCGATGACCTTTCTGTTAACGGAGCTACAGTGGTGGACAAAAGTATAAGACATTTCGTCTGCAGTCACTCACACATTGGTATGAAATATTTAAAATGTTTCTTCCACTTCACTGTGCAGTATACGGATGAACTCGTCTAGACCACTGGTTCTTAACCGGTGTTCCGCGAGCTTTTTGTAAGTGTTCTGCAAAATATATTAGATATATTTAATAATATATTTATTTCTACGCGGGATATTTTTGTTTGTTCTTTTGGATCATTAATTTTGGTATTCCGCAATGTTTTCATAGAATCAAAAGTGTTCCCCGACTTCAAAAAGGTTAAGAACCACTGGTCTAGACACACGCTTTCATGTGTTAATAATAAAATATACAGCATTCCATTTAAAAAATTGGAAGTTACCTTCGTATCTAACAAAATAGTATTAACACAAAAAGATTACATATGTTGCTATTGTGTTGCGTGTAAAAAACAGTACTACTTTTTCCTCATTCGTTTTTTGAAAAACGCTGTCTAGTAATAGCGTGAACACCCTGTACGTTGCTCTGCTTTTTATTATAAAAAACTAACTAAATGTAGGATGCAAGGGGAAGTAATCACGAGATCCCCGCGATCGATCAGGTACGGTCGGCCGCCTGAGATCTTGAAGAATGGGGAACGCATCGCGACTGCACCGGTGCAGAAGGCTCGCCATTTGTTGACGATCAATGGTCTCAGCTCCGGCCATCTGCTCCTATGGAAACAGTTATCTCGGAATGGTCCGGCAAGGTCAACGCGTGCTTGTCCCGCGCTTTGTCCCGCGCTTTGTCCCCGCGACAGGCGATTCGCTCAACTTTCATTCACGCGCCAGCGAGAAAGGAGAGCCAGCCGGTGCATTACGGGGCGGAACGACGACGGCGCGGCGCCGCGAAAATTCCTCAGACAGCTCAGACCGTCTCGGCTATGCAAATACGGGGAGCTCTCTCGTTAAAAGTATGTCACGCGCAGTATCTTCGCCGGCTGTCGATAACACGTACCCGTCGTCGACGCCTGAAAGAGTTCGAGAAGAACCCGCGACGCGACCCTTGAAGAAGAACCCTCTGCGAACAATGACCGGTCGTTATCTTGACCAGCGTTTCGTCGTAATTTCCGCGAGAACTTCGGCCCACCCCAGCTAGGCCCGCCCGGCAGCCACCTTTTTGTCCTGTCTACTGTTCCTTTCTCGCGTGCTGTCTACTCTCTAGGAGCACGCATTGTTCTTGTTGTACAGGTTCAGTCTCCTAACGTGGAAAGTGAAAATGTCTCCGTTATGCAGCATCGCGGGAAAAAAGCCTCCCTCGGGACGAACTTACACTATAGGGTTTGCACCCTCGAACTAATCCTTTTGCAGGTCCTATTGACCCTTCTGCAAAACGAATTCATCTTGTACATGACTCGAAAGTGAAGTAATACTCACTTCAAGTTAATCCTTTTGCAAATCAAATTCATCTTGTAATCTTGTAGAATCTACAATATAGATGACTCAAAAGTGAAGTAGTACTAATTTAAAATTAATCCTTTTCCAAATCAAATTGATCTTGCAGACGACTCGAAAGTGAAGTAATACTGACTTCAAGTTAATCATTTTTCAAATCAAATTAATCTTGCAGACGACTCGAAAGTGAAGCAATACTGACTTGAAATTAATCCTTATTCAAATCAAATTAATCTTGTAGACGACTCGAAAGTGAGGTAATACTGAGTTCAAGTTAATCCTTTTTCAAATCAAATTCATCTTGTAGACGACTGTAATGTGAAGTACATAATACTGACTTGAAATTAATCCTTATTCAAATCAAATTAATCTTGTAGACGACTCAAATTGAAGTAATACTGACTTCAAGTTAATCCTTTTGTAAATCAAATTCATATTGTAGACGATTCAAAAGTGAAGTTTACTGACTTTGAATTAATCTTTTTGCAAATAAAATTTATCTTGTAAATCAAGTTTGTCTTGTAGATGACTCAAAAATGATACTGTTGGTTAGACAAAGCACACGTTATTATCTCTACCATCATATTCTCCAACGATGAACCCCATTTTCTCAAAAATTATATTCTGTGTAAAGAATATTTTTGGCTGCATTCTGCAAACCGTGAGCACTTGATGGATGTTATTAATCATTCTGTTGCAACTACCACTCCTACAGATTGCTACAAGCATTACATGAATATGTACATAAAATTACCTCGCGCGGTAGCAGGAGAACCATTATATGTTGATGAATTGATGAGTACATATATTATAAATATCTTTTATGTTAATTTTATGTCATTGTATATCATTTCATATTTAAGTTATATTACATATATGCAATTCAATTTGTCTTTCAATTGCAAAAGAGTGAATTGAATTTACAAAAAGGTGAATTTAATCTGCAAAAGAGTTAATTTGGAGTGCAAAACCTGTATCCGAACGTCGAAGGGTCTTCTGGTCTAGAGTTTTGAAGAAAACTAAAAACAAAAGAACGAATTTAACGCCAATTTACTATAAATAAATAAGGCACTGGCCACAAATGTTACATGTACCTCACGAATGGTACATCTACCTCACCAATTTTCATGAAAATCGTATGTATAAAATCATGAAATTATAGATTTTGGGTAGAGAGAGCAATCCCAGAAATGGCAGTACTGTGGTGCAACAACGCGGCCATTCTCGCAAGGAACGAAGTCTCCTGGGGGTTGGTGGTGGCCAGGGAATGTTGGAAGAACGAAGAAGAGAGTCAGTCTCTGGGTTCTTCTATCTCCGTCCGTTATCCTGGACTGCACTTTCTAATGCTCGAACGCAGTGAATCGGTCTCCGGTAACCAGATTGCTTCAATTTCGAGGAACGACTCGAACGAGCAGTCGAAGCTCTCCCGGCACCATGGATATGGCTGGAATCCGTCCGCGTGCAAATTTACGCGGAATCGTGGGAAAGTAACTTCCTGGGTTTAATGCCTCCAGTCCCCGCAGCACTTCGGCTCCGTCTCTGCTACTTCGTAGTCGACGTGCGCGTCGGTTGACGATGAAACGTGTGGAAATAAACGGAACAGGAGCTTCTGGGCGTCGAAGAAGCGAAGTGACGTTTCGACGTCGCGTTGGCATGCCTTGCCAACCAATACCTTGACAACCGAAGGGACAGGTTGTCATCCCTTTTTCTCTACCGGGTCACTTAATTATCGAACGGCCGGATATCTATTCTTCGCGTCGCGTTCTACTTGCTTGATTGCTCTTAAAGGGCATCACCGGATAAGGGTGGGCGGTGTGAGATGCATAAGGTACCCTCCCTGCTACACCTTCTACGATTATCGAGTCGCTGATTATGCGTCTCCCATATCTCCCCGGCAAACCTTAATCAAGACTAATCCGGTTGCTTAATTGTTGTCAGAAACTTCGGGATTTAAGGTCCACTTGAGAATTGTCCGCTGCGGGTTAATCGGACTTTCGAAACTGCCGACAACACTTATTAAAAAGTCCAATAGAAGAGATTGCTAATTTTGCACTTCAAATTAATCCTTTTGCGAATCAAATTCATATTGTAGACGACTTGAAAGTGAAGTAATACAGACTTCACATTAATCCTTTTTTAAATCAAATTAATCTTGTAGACGACTCGAAAGTGAAGTAATACTCACTTCAAATTAATCCTTTTGCAAATCAAATTAATCTTATAGACAACTCGAAAGTGAAGTAATACTCACTTCAAATTAATCATTTTTCAAATCAAATTAATCTTGTAGACGGCTCGAAAGTGAAGTAATACTCACTTCAAATTAATCGTTTTGGAAATCAAATTCACTTCTTGTAAATCAAATTCGTCTTGGATGATTCAAAAGTGATACTGTTGGTTAGACAAGGCATACTTTATTATTTCTATCACCTTATTCCCGAACGATGAACCCCATTGAAAAAGTTTTCTCAAAAATGAAATTCTGTATAAAGACTATTTTGGCTGATTCTTCAAACCGTGGGCACTTGACGGATGTTATTAATCATTATGGTGTACCTACCACTCTTACAGATTGCTATAAACATTACATTGCTGATTAATCCTCCGAGGGCTGAATCTGGGTCTATTTCGAAAAATTCTACTCAAAATTTTCACTCAATTAGAGTACTTATCCCAATTACTGTGCTATTAAGCTAACTTGTTAACTCATGAATTAATTAATGAAGTATTTGATTTTAATTCCATCTGCTAAAAATTTACTTTTATGATTAAAAATGCAATATTTTCTTTTGTAACTTATATTTACATTAATAGTTCAATTTAATTAGAAAAGACAGTTTCGGTATTTATATTTTCATGTTAATTTTTACTGCTTATTCAAATGTGAAATCACATTAATAAGGGCGGGCTCGCTAATAGAGACAAGTACCCTCATCAGTAGACTTTGTGCAAAATAAAAATTTTCCACCTGAATTGGGACAAATCGGACTGACAGAAATTTATTTTCTCTCTTAATATGTTCAATGAAAATAATATAAAAGGTTTTTATAAATTCGTCTATTGTCTTTAATGTTTTAAATTACATCTACTCATTTTTGTCATAAATGCATAAAATCCGCCGTCTACTTATCAGTTTCTGGAAAATTAATTAAGGGAACAGCTGTCGCATTAAGAATAATGTCGGATTAATGTGTCTATAATTAGTATTTTAAATAATTTATAAATATGACTTATAATACGATAATATACGATAATACGACTTTGAATTGAAAATCTCAATCTTTTGCATTCGAATGGTTACCCCAAGACGGCAGTACAAATTATTAAAACAATTTTTACGTTACTAAATTGGTTTGCGTCGGCTAAATTGTTGAATGCTTGACATGAGCAAATGCGTTCAATTCCATTGCATTTAATAAACTGTTAGAAGTCGTCAGCGAAAGCGTTCACTTTCATACGCATAAAAATGATTTGCATTAAATAAACTGTAAAAATGGTTTAACTTCATACGCATGAAATGAAGAAAATTGTGTGCAACGAGAATATTCCACGTTGTAAGAAATGTCTGGTTTCTACAGTTGAAACAGCTCCGAGCGCAAAGGGTTGGAAAATAGAATTATTCGCAAAAAGATTTTGCGTCCACTCTTTCCCTGAAAATTTCAAGAAAAATATAGTTCTAACTGCGCTGCTGATTTTATGCATTTGTGGTAAAAATGAGCAGGTGAATCATGAAATAGTACAAAGATAGAGATGTATTATCATTAGATAACGGATTTTATGCATTTATGACAAAAATGAATAGATGTAATTTAAAACAGTAAAAATATTGGAGCAATTCAAGAATATTCTTATATTATTTTCGACCTATTAAATATGTTATGAAAGAAAATAAATTTCTATTTCACTCCAGTTTGTTGCAATTTAGGTTGAAACTGTTTAGTTTGTATAAAGAACGCTGTCTAATTATCATCAACTTATTAAAATTATCCTGGTTTATGCAAAATAAAAATGTTCTGCATCAATTGTAAGAAACAAGAGTTACATAGAAATGTATTTCTTCCTCCAACAGTTTTATCAAATATAACATAATGTAACAATATTTTTTTAAATATTTTTAAATTTGATACATTCACTGTTCTGTGTTTCACTTGCACAATTTTGCTATCAATGCATAAAATCCACAGTCCAATTACTACTTCTTGGAACTGCTTTTGCAAATCAGCTGTAGCAGAAAATATACACCAGACAACCTTAACCCCTTGCGGTATTTTAACGAGTGAGACTCTTGATGAAGATTTGAACAAAGTCTAACAAATATTAATGTTATGCCTTTTTTTTTAGATGAACTAAAATTTGATTCGTTTGTAATCAATGTTTAACTCCTTGTCCTACGATTTATTTTACGGTTTCAGTGAATAAAACTTTTTTGTAAGATGTAATTTCCTAAAAAAGGAGAATATTGATATAAATTATATGACTATATGTTCTCCAGTAGCTGTATATTAACAAAACCAAAATAGAATTTTATTTCGGTTTAAAGGAAATTATTAACATGCATTTTTATCAGAATTTGTTCAGAATCTTCATCACGAGTCAGACACGATATTGTAAGGCAAGGGGTTAAGCATTAAAATAAATGTAGCCATACAAAAAATGCAAATTACCACGTTTTTATTAGCTCGCTTTCTTGTCTGTCTGTCTGTCTGTCTGTTGGGAGACAAATTTTGTAATTGATTTTAAACTAACTTCCTGATGAGCTAGAGACTTGAAATTTTAAACATAGCTCATTTTCTTTTTCTTTCTACGACATTCTAATCACTGTAACTGTAAAGAAAATGGTACGGCAAGGGTTAATGAAATTGAACGCGCGAGCGGTTGTGCAATAGCTACCTGGTGTCCGTTAATCGTCGTGAACTGTTCGATAATTAGCACGCAGTAGGATGACATTGTTAGACGTCCCATGAAAATGAGTGAGAATCGTGGCCGGAAGTGTCGTGTTTCACGGGCCATTAATTTATCTTTGTTTTGCATCTCGATTATCTCCGACTCGCAAATCTACAAATAATAAGCCATTGTACCGTACGTGTATCGCACTTATCAGCGATAATGGCTAGCCTTCCCCCCTAATCGCGTTATCATCATTATTTACTTGTTGCGGTATTTCTATTTATTCTCATTCATATTTGCTTTGACCGAATCCACAGAGAAAACGGCCGTGTAGATATATAAGAGACAGATAAGATAAGAGGTAGATACAAGATTTAAGAGTATGTATCTGAATATTAACAAACCTACCACTACCGGTCAAATGACCGGTTCCAGATTTTTCTATTTCACAATTATTGAATATATAAAGATGCTTTTGTGGTGAATGATTAAATAAATTTATTAGTAATAAATTAGAGCAGATATTATCCTTTAGTAGTCGAGGGATGACTCGGAGTCATCACTAAAAATTGCTGTACCATTATTCACAACATTAAAAAATCATCGATATAAAAATCATATATACTCTCGTCCATAAATTACCAGACACATACTTATCTTTAACAAAATGGTAATTAAAGAATACAAGATTCCAGCTTGATTTTATTGTTTTATTTTGATTAGATGTAGCTATTATACAATAATATTTGAATGCAAAATTAAATACTATTTGAATACATATTGGAAAAAAAAGAGATTGAGAAATTATGGGATGATTGAAATTCCAAATTGGAAAACAATTACCCCACCTAAATTTTAAAAATTAGAAAATATAAGATATTTCTCTCTCTCTCTCTCTCTCTCTCTCTCTCTTGGTCAGATTTGATTTACATGTTCTCTACAGTAGAAAAAATTAGTAAGTACCATTTTTAATTGTATTGACATTTAATCGTCTGCATCTAAATTTGGATAAGCATCCGATGACTTATGGACGGGAGTATACAATGGAATTATTCTAGGTCGTAAGAAATGTTCAATTTTAAAGTTATTAGGTGTGCAAATAAGTTCGGTGCCTTTTGAGCATACTTTTGATCATTATTTATAAAAAAAGGAATACACGTACTGTTTCGAAGTAATCACCATTACTTTCTATACACTTCTCCCACCTTTCGGGTAGCTGGCGAATCCCGTTCCTATAAAAAGATGGTGGTTTTCATCGAATAAACTCATCAATGCTTGTGTGGATCTCTTCGAGAGATTTGAACTTAGAATCAACCAAGTGGTGTTGCAGCGACCGAAAAAGGTGATAATCTGAGGGGGCCATATCGGGGGCCATATCGGGGGGATATTCCGCATGCGGGAGAATCTCCCAGCCCAAAGAAGAAACGACTTCCAGTGTTGTCTTCGCCGCATGTGATCGTGCGTTGTCATGCAACAGAATCACTTGCCTAGTTCCGCTGCCGGTAAAAGGCCTTTTTTGCTCAATTGCGTTGCTTAAATGAATCATTTGTTGTTGATACCGTTCAGCAGTAATAATTTCCCCAGGTTTCAACAACTCATAATAAATGTCCTTCGCCCTGCACTTTTTTCGGCATTCCATGGCGTTCTCCATCACTGAGATCAAAATTTCACTTTCGAAACCTTTGGAACCACTTCTTGTTTTATAAGTTACAGTATTTTCACCTAACGCTGAACAAATCATTTTCGCAGCCTGGGCAGCATTTTTTTAACTCAAATGCAAAAAGCATACAGTGTCGAATGTGCTGTTTCTTAAACGCCATGGTGTAAAGTATTGTTCTTCGAGGCTATGTATCAATTAACGAAAATTTATGTAGTGCGTTTAGTAGGGTAAGGTTGATGCTTTAAAACCCCAAAGGCGGCGGGAGAAAATATTAATTTGAAATGCAATCACAGTTGAATATATGTGAAGGCACCGAACTTATTTGTACACCTAATAAAATAGCTCAGACTGCAAAGGGTTAAAATATGAACCGCGTAAAGTTCCAATAAATGTAACCCTTTGCACTCGGAGCTATATTAACTCGAAAATCAGTTTCTTCCGACCTAGAATATTTCCATTCTGTATGATTTTTAAAATTTGGTAGATATGAAATCGACATGATACCTCATACAATACTTAAATGTTTAGTAATTGACTAGATACCGACATATCTAATAATGTAAACAATATTTCTAATGGCACCTCAGACGAGTGCTAAGGGCTAGTCTTGATGAGAGTCACTGTAGTCATCTCCTCGGAAGTCTACGAACAAGTGGTAATCCAATAAAGACCAAGAATCCAACAAGATCGTCAATCTAACGAAACCGCAAACAGTGAACAGTCTCAGTTTCAAAACGCAATTTCGCGTGATCCCGACAGCCATGGAACGAGTGCTCGCCATTCAACAACAAGTTTCCTTGTTCCATCTCCAGGACGTTCGCGACGCGACCGTGGGCAAGAAGTAACCGGAAAACTCGATACTCGTAAAGCTGGGTCACCGAAAAGTCTCCGTGAAATCGAGAACACGGTCCCTTCTTCATAAAAGTCGGGCGGGTCACGAGTTACAGGCGCGTGTTACCCGTAAAAAGTGGCGCATCGGTGCATCCCGGCACAGCAATAAAGACGGGGGCGAGATGTCCGACAAGGGAGCACCAGCTCCAGGACATCTCGTTTGCCGGCGCAGCGGAGGAGCATATCTGCGTGCCGGCACCCTGCTCGACCTGAATCGGCCCGGCCCGGCCCGATTCGGCTCCGTCGTTCCGTCTGAATAATTTCTGGTATCTCGTTGACCCATCTTGGGCGAGACACGTAGGAAGAGATACAGGGACAAAGGGACGCGCTCGCGATAACGCTCCGCCACCTTCGGCGTCTGCCTCCGCATCCTCGCCCAGACAAGGGCGAAGGTCGCAGACGAATGGCTGGATGCCGCCACGCATAGCAGCTGATTCTCTTCGAAATTCGGTGGAAAATCAGTACAGTAAAGTCGCGTTATTTTGCGAACGGCTGTGTTCTGCACGGAGAAATATCGTGTAGGGACACTATTTTTTTTATGACTGACCTGAGTCCACCGCGCCGAAAGTACAAAGGAAGCCGAACGTAGAAAAGGACAGCATGTAAACACGGATCGCGCTGTCATTCCTTGCGCCCGAAACTTTCATCGTCGATTAATCCACTAAATACAGTTGAAATTATATCGTGTTTAGTGTCATTTTAATCACAAAAATGCCACAAATAAGTTGGTGAAAGTCTCATCAAGAAATGATGAAAAATAAAGAAGTTTTGTAATTGGATTAGTAGTTATACCGATATATCCGAGCCGAGATCAGATTAGATCGAGCTTCGTGGCCCCTGCGGCGTTGCCCCTTAGTGGAGGGGCTTGACAAATTCTGGATAGGTGGTCGCTGAGAAATAACGCGACTTTAAGGGAACTCCTACCTACGTTTTAAGCAAAAATTCAAAGGAATTTAAGTTATGAATTCGATTTTAGAGAGAAATATAAAACTAAGGGGTGGCACATTGCCGATTATACAGATAATCGAGAAAGGGGTGGCACGTTGCCACCCCTTAGTTTTATATTTCTCTCTAAAATCGAATTCATAACTTAAATTCCTTTGAATTTTTGCTTAAAACGTAGGAGTTCCCTTAACCCCTTGCCGTATTTCAACGAGTCACATTCGTCGTGAAGATTCTAAACAAAGTCTAACAAATATAAATATTACGTTTCTTTTTAAATGAAATAAAATTTGATTCTCTCGCTTGTAATCAATATTCAATCATTCAAATAAATGTAGCCAGTACAAAAAATATAAATTTTCTTTTCTCTTCTGCGTCATTTACTTGTCGATAAAGACGTTTTAATGCGAGCCGTTATCCTGCGTAAATAGTGGAGGAAATAGAAAGAAAACGATTAGGTTTCGACACTAAGGAGATCGATTCATTGTTGCGTTTCACGGGAATGCGGTGCATCGTATAATTTATGAAGGATTATAATTATCAATTTTCTTGACCAAAAGATGCGTGAATTGTGTTATTATATCTTGTTGCAAGTACTTTTTAAATTTGTGTTTTATGTACATATACAGTGCACTGGTTTTAACAGAAAAATTGTTGTTTAATGCGTTCACTATCCTCTGGTTCCGGACAGAACAGTTTTCCATATTGTCGGACAGTACAAATCTCAATTTTCTTTATTTGTATTACTCAAGTTTTCCTATATGTTTTACTGTTTATTATTTTGGTTTCACTGAGTCAAAGATACATCTAAATAACATGAATAATAACTTAGGAAACAAGTTTAAGCAGACCAAAACACTGAAACCAAGGGAGATAAACCTAAACCAGGAGACTCTCTGCATAGTGTGTTTCTAATATTGTGGATTTCTAATATTGTGGATTTCTAATATATTGTTAACTTATAAATAGACTGCGGTTCTTTATGCATATTGTGGATTTCTAATATTGTGGATTTCTAATATTGTGGATTTCTAATGTTGTGGATTTCTAATGTTGTGGATTTCTAATGTTGTGGATTTCTAATATTGTTAACTTATAAATAGACTGCGGTTCTTTATGCATTCATGGCATCTGAAAATTTTCAAAAAATGCTGGAATATAAAATTCGGTAGAATTTGGTACGATTTTTATTTATTCCAGATCTACAAAGGTTATACTACCACTGAAAATAAGATTTTATCTAATTCCACTTTCTTAAAAGCCTAAAAAAGTTGAAAATTGCATAAACATCCTCAGTCTACTTGTAAATAATGTAGAATAAAAACACTGAACTTTACATGTGATAAAAGGCGGATATAAAAGGAAAGCAACTTCATTTCGAGATACTTCACCGCCTAGGATTAACGCTCTAAAAAACGAGTATAGTGTTCGGTGATATGCTAATCCTTTTATTGCCCGAGATTGTCCAAGAGAAAACGTGAACACGCACGCAATACTGTTCCGTACGAAGACGCAAGGGAAAGAGACATATGAAGGAAACCCGAAGAAAACCCGAAGGAAACCCGTAAAGAGAGTCGTATGCAATATACGTTTACATGAACTTTTTACAGTCGCATTCTATCCACTTGTGAAATGATATTCTAGATATAAACGCAATACGTATGCTCGCGTGCGTGCAGGGGTTGGGAAAGAAGGGAGAGAAGTGTTATTTATATCTATGATGGTATCGTGCGGCATATACCGAATACTGATTGTGAATTATAGAAACCGGAATAATCAAACAAAATGTTTATGAAACACGTTATCGCTGTCTGCCCAATACCGGTAAGGACAGATGTCTTCAAGAACAAGAAATTTTTAATTTCTAAATAATACCACAGATTCTCTGTTACGAATGGGACACGAAATTATTTGTCTAGATTGAAAAATGAATTCTTACAGTAACATATTTGGTATGGTGAAAGCACCTCATCAAAAAATCTGAGAAAATTCATACTGTAAAAATATAAATTATTTTGCCCTTAAACTTCAATACGAAATCTGCGTTCGATCCTTTAAACGATTTTCTGTAACGAATTCTGTAAACTTAAAAATAAAAATTAGTTGCAGTACATTTATTTGGGCATTTGACATCTGTTAGATTTTTCCAAAATTTTTGCATACTGCTAAATAGGGAAAATAGACCAAAAATTAATTTCTTTTCATTTCACCCCATAACTACCCTCTGGCAGGCCATTTATTTTGGTCCAAGAGCCTTCTTCACCATTTATCCGGCTATACCATTTGTTTTTTGATAAAAAGTTAAAATTCTAAATAATGGTCATTGGTGGGTGGGCACCCCGGCCATGAAACGGTGTGAAATTCATCAGCTCCGAACAAGAGGGTTAAATGAACTACTTTGATTTCCTAGAATTGATGAGCTCGCTGGGTCTGCGGACAAAGCTCCGATAACATTTTCAGTGTAATTAGTATCGAGTGTTCGGCGAGCGGACACGGGAAAACCAGAGAGTCCCCTAAAACGTGATACTATTTTCTAAGAAAATTCCACTCCGTTCCGGATCGATGCACTTCTCGCCGTGACCCAATAAAACGACGGGGACAAAGAAGAGCCGAATCTACATTCTAGGCAACAGGATCCTCTCACGGTGTTTGCTTCGCGGCAGCGTCAACAAGAACATCCGTCTGTATCATAACGGGGAGTCCTTGGAAATAATTTGAACCAACGGAACCGAAATCAATAAAGCAACCGGCGCTCTGGGCTAGCTGGTCGGACCGGACGGAAGTTCAACAAGAGCTGAAATAAAAAACAAGCTTCAGCAGCGCCATTCCAAATACAGTGCTCATTTAAATTTACGAAATCTGTTACATTTAAACTTGCACGACCCGTCTGCACCCCTAACACTTACAAGGGAACGTACCGAAGTGATACACGCCGATTTGATGAAGATTTGGGAGAATGTAATTCTTAGAAAAATTTTGGACACATCGCTCATGCACGAGAGAAACGTCGCAAATAAAAAGATACAAACTTTACGTTTAACTAGCTGTGGCAGCAAGTAAAAACAAATGAAACCTTATAGTTATATAGAAAAACTAAAAGAATTAGAGTTGTGACGATTTTCTACATTAGAGATACACCTCTGGCGAGTATCTTAATCCATTAACCCTTGTGTAGCCAACCCATTTATTGCATTTCTTTCAACAATTTGTTCCTCTAAAAATATTACAACATTCCTCTGATTGTCCATGGTCAAATATGTTAAATACAAAAGGTTTTAAATAATCTACACATTCTGGTTGGCTACATAAGTGTTAAAACGAAAACTGAAAAATTTTTAGTTGTGAAGTTTTTCTTGTGCATCAGCGATATTTCCTTTCGTCGGCCTTATTCTTCAGACATTCAACTACATTGGACAGTAAAAATTGTATGACTTGAGAAAAATTTATAAATACTCCTCATTGTGCGTCGCCGTGAGAATGGAGCTGACCAGGGAAATAAAATTCGAGGCGAGGAGGGACCGTATGAAATTCTAATTGCGAACGACGGAGGTGCTCCCGTTTGTTAAACAAGTCGCATATTGACGTCACGCGGCCACGCAAGAATCACGACGACGGGGCACACGCCACAGATGCGCGCCGTCCTGTGAACTGACGGGAGCAATTTCGACGAAGACGCGCGACGGGGGGATGCACAATGCGGCTGTTCCGGCTAGCATCTCGCACTCGTACCCCCAGAAGTCCCGAAGGTATCGACACACATTCACCGGGGCATATTTTTCGACGAGGCTTCCTCCTCGGGACGCGTCGGAGCGAAGGACGCCCAGAAACTGGGTCATTCTGTATGCATATGCGCACAGATGCACCCGGTCCTGCACCCAAATGCCCCAATGACCCGGTTCGCGAAAGCCACCGACGCGACGTAGCCTCGGCACTCTATGACGCGCACACTCGCCGAATCAAGGTAACCCCCCTACCCACCTTCACCACTCCCCCCTTCTCATCTACGAACCCGCCGATACACTCTCGCTATTAGCCCACTTGTCTCTTCCTTCTTTGTTGCCTGTTTACTCCGCCTCGGTCGCCATTCTTCGCGCGAACCTTTCTGCCGCGCCGGAGAACCGTGCTCGAGGACCTCAGGAAATCGATCACTCTATGCATTATAGGTACACCAGCTAATCATGACTAGCGATGGTTTCGGAGGTCTCCCTCCGAGCTCTCAACCGGGATTATTATTGCTCTGCGGCCACGTTAGACGTCACTCAGCCTTGCGGATGCTTCCATGCGAAAGGTCTTTTATCAATGGCTTTTAACATTGCAAGCTAATACTAGGTCATTCAGAAAGTTCATAGCCTACCAATGAAATGACATGAAATGAGTCAAATTACATTTATTCTTCAGTATATTCTCCCTTAAGCTCAATACATTTTTTCCAGCGATTTTCTAATTCGTTTACCCCATCTCTGAAATGATTTTCCTCGAGACCTCTAGAATGTTCACGGCTGCTATGACTTCTTCATTTGATAAAAAACGCCCGCCACGTAGGGATTTTTTGAGGTTTGGGAACAAATGAAAGTCAGAGGGGGCAAAGTCTTGTGAATATGGTGGATGCTCCAACAATTCACAGCGTAATTTCTTCAATTTGGCCATTGCAAGGACACCTTTGTGAGCCGATGCATTGTCCTGGTGAAAAATGACTTTTTTCTTCGCTAAGCCAGGTCTTTTCTCTCGAATTTGTGCATCCAGTTTATCCAAAAGGTTTGAGTAATACTCTCCTGTTATTGTTTCCCCGGTTTGAAGGTAATCAATTAACAAAATTCCTTTTGCATCCCAAAAAACGGATGCCATGACTTTCTTTGTCGATTTTGATCACTTTGGCTGCTTTGGAGCTGAACAACCGGGCTCCGTCTATTCTGCGATTTGTTGTCGCAATGCAGGATCATAGTTGTAAACCCAAGTCTCATCCATGGTTACAAATCGACGCACAAAGTCAATTTTATTTTTTTGCGAACGATCCAAATGTTGTTGAGAACATTTCGCGCGAATGCGTTTTTGATCCGAATTTAACGAATGCGGCAGCCATCTTGTCAATAGCTTTCTCAATCCTAATTCATTAGTTAAGATCTCATAAATTGATTCAGTTGAGATGCCTGTGGCCTCAGCTAAATCAACCACAGATAATCGGCGATTTTCCAAAACCAAATCATGGACATAATCAATCATTTCTGGAACGGTTGCAGTATTTGGACGCCCTGAACGTGGATCATCATTAATGTCTGTACGACCATGTTTAAATAGAGCAACCCATTTTTTTACCATTGCATATGAAGGAGCACTGTCCCCTAACACATTCACCATATCATCAAAAATTTCCTTTCCACTTAATCCTTTTTTATATAAATATTCAATGACTGCACGATTATTCAAGTTTTCCATTTTTCTAACCAAAGCGAACACGTCTACTTTAATCAGCTGCCTGAAGTAAGCTATTTGACAGATCGATTTGGAATCGATGGTATGTTCACATCAAGGACGGATGTTTTCAACAACGATATGTTTTTGATGCTACCAAAACCATCTATGTGTCAGGCTACGAACTTCCTGAATGACCTAGTACGTTGTTAACACATTACCGACTGGTGATTATTGCATAATTTTGAAAAATCTATCGTACATGGCTAAACACTTTTTAATGGAACCTTCAATAGCAACAACAATTTCCATTGTGAACTATAACAAGTCACCCTCAATAACGTCATCTAATAGCTTCAGTTAAGATTGCAATGTAAAAGAAAATTTCTATGCTTTCTTTTGGTATAGCACAATTATTGAAAATCCTATTTATAAGCTCCCAGTAGGTAAAGTGTTAACAAGCTGTCTAAATAACGAGAAATAGTACAGCTCGAAAAACGAAACACAATTCTCAGTGAATCGTGTGCACTGAAAAATTATCCAACTGCTTTTTTTCTGTTCGTGTGAAATCTATGCCTGCATGGGCAACAATTTAAAGTTCGTAAGAACGTCTTAAGTGGTCACCAAAAGTCACCAAACTTTTGAGTCTATGCACATGCTTCCATGACAGAGGTCTTTTATCAATGAATTTTAACATTGAAAGCTAATCCATCGTTAGCAAGCTATACAACGAGAAATACACCTTGAAAAAGGAAACAAAATTCTCAGTGAATGGTTTTCACTGAAAAATTACCCAAGCTTTTCCTTCTTTTCAACAATTTAAAGTTTGTAAGGATGTCTTCAGTGATCACTAAAAGTCACCAATTTTTGGGTCTATGCAAATGCGTTCAAGTCAGAGATTTATCAGTGGATTTAACAGTTTGAAGTTAATAAGGGCGTCTAGGGTGTTGAGCAAAGATTGCAAAACTTCTTCGTGGATAAAATCAACGGCCCTTCACATTCTTCAGAGACAGGTTAAAGATGTAATAACATCTTAATAGAAATGTCGTGAACAATTAATCTCCTGCAAATAGCTTTTATATCCGTAGACCAGTGAATGATCAATAGCTACCATGGCCATTTTACTGGACACTAAGAATTACTGAAGCCTTTCCAAGTGCATCGATGACCTCCCAGTCTCCCCGGTGGTCATTAAAGTGTACCGGAACCCTTACAGTGGCTTCGAAGAACCACATCAATCCTCTTTCAGCAACGTTCCAAAAACCTGTAGGACTTTTCACGCGCCATCAACTGTTACAGGTCAAAGATCGCCAAAGAGTTTTAGAGGACGATCGGAAAAGGTACCTGAAGCAGAGATTAGCTGAAATCGAAAGAGACGAAATATTCAGACGGGAATAAAGTGGTTTGAAATGATCGTAGCGCGAACGGGAGGCAAAGACAAAAATGATCAAAGTTGGGTAATTAAAGGCGATCTTGCGAGGAGATTAGAATACTCAGCAGTTCTACGAAGAGTGGCCCAACTATTTCTGAATGTAAAACTAAAGTGGGAAATCTTATCTTTAATTGGATTATAATTTCTGGGCACTTGTAGTCGTAGCAGTAAAATTGCTATGCCGCTACGCATTTTTTCAGATTTCTTGAGATTTCCAATTTCTTCATATATGTTTGCCTAATCCGAAAAAATGCACGTTAATAATCGTAATAAGTAGACTGTGGACTTTATGCATTTATCACAAAAATGGATGGATGTGAATTAAAACAGAAAAAACATTAAGATTAATTTTCAAGTTAGTAAAATTGTTAAAGACATAAAGAAATTTTTATATGATTATTCCTGTGGTTTGTAATTGAAGAAGAAAATTTTTATTTTGCACGGAGATCCGCAGTATAGTAATAAGTAGACTGTAGATCTTCATGCATTTTAAAAATTGTAAAAATTGTAGAGAAATAACATTCTGTTTGATTTCTATTCCTTGCAATCGATACAGACAATTTTTATTTTGCATAAAGATCCGCAGTCTAGTAATAAGATACAACTATCATAACAATATAAACGTGGTTATCTGGTAGCTTCAATATAGAAGCAGCAATTTGAAATTTCCGAAATTTTTCAAGAATCGATTTCGCATTGAAAAATTCGAAAAAAATTCACAGTCGTGTGTGCTATCGGGTAGAATGTTCATGAATTTTTTCGTAATTTCTTGGTAAATTCATTACACCATGCTCATCCTGTAATCACATTATATTATCGCAGAAGGTTTTTTTGGCGGTGACCGTGTTTCTTTGGCAAGAACACTTTGGTTGGGGAGGGTGAGCACATTTGACCCCCTTATCCGTTTGCCTCCCGTTTCTTGCAATCGATACAGAACACTTTTACTCCACCTAAAGATCAGCAGTTTGTGCACTAAACCATATACATACATACAGTTAGGAGCATAACTGATCACACACACTTTAAATCAGAATAGCTTTTTTATGAATGAACCAAACGACTTCAATTTCTCTGTCAGGCTAGAGGAATTTGTTTAGTAAATGACGTCTAAAAAATATGTTGAAAAAATGCATTTGATCGAAATTGTGAAAAACAATGGTAAAAATTGGTTTTTTTCAACTTTTTTAGCTGGGCCAATAACGAAAATTGAAAAGGTGTGTTTGGTCGACACGTATAAATTATATACGTTCCGAAAATTCCATTGAAATTGGTTAATTGGTTTATGAGTTATAAACGATCAAAAGTGGTAAAAATTGCATTTTTCAAGATATTCGGCCTTTTATCCACTTTTAGATCGTTTATAACTCGTAAACCAATTAACCAATTTCAATGAAATTTTCAGAGCGTATATAATCTATACGAGTTGACCAAACATATCTTTCAAATTTTCGTTATTGGCCCAGCTAAAAATGTTTTAAGAATCAATTTTTACTATTGTTTTTCACAGTTCCGACCAATTGCATTTTTCCAACGTATTTTTTAGACGTCATTTACTAAACTAATTCTTCTAGGCTTACAGAGAAATTGAAGTTGTTTGGTCCATTCATAAAAACGTTATTCTCATCTAAAGTGTGTGTGATCAGTTATGCTTCTAACTGTATATTAATTGATAAACTGCGGATTTTATGCATTTATGACAAAAATGGGTACTTACAACATAAAACAGTGGACGTATTAAAATAATTTAACACTAAACCTACCAAGCCTTAAAAGTAACTGGTACATGTTCCCTTATATAAAAATTAATTAAAGATTGATTATATTTAGACTTTGTGCAGCTCGTATTGTAATATGTGCTCCACTAAAGATATCTATACAATCATTTCTTATGAAATTATTTTTATTTACAATAATCGTGAAATAAAAAAATCTGGAACCGGTCATTTTGACCGGTGATGGTAGGTTTAGTGTTAAGCACATCAGAGTGTATCAGTCTCAGCTTAATAAAATAATTTTAAGAAGTATTATGTTTCTATTTGGCCCCTGCATCTTGCAATATATGCAAACAATTTTTATTTTGCATAAAGATCCGCAGTCTATTAATTAATGACTATACTATGCCTCGGAAAAATGGTCGATGAAACCGTCTGTTTACACGAAACTCGGACCTGACCCCTTTCTTTTTCGACCGGTGAGGATAGAATTTGATCGATCAAACCCTAAAGAGGATTATTATACACTGACGTGTTCTGCTGACGTAATACGCGGCGCGGTCTGTGTGTTTTCCATTTCCGTGTGAAATTCTCCCTTTCTCGAGTATTTACGTAATGACGCGGTGACCTGTTTCAGCTGGCGCTTAAGTATGTAAATTGTGCGGAATTACTATTGTGCCGCGCGTTAAGCTTCTTATTCAAATTGTTGCTTTTAATCTTTTCTCGCCGGCCGGCCCTAACACGTTTTGGAACAACGGCGGCGCGATTAGTTTCTCATAAATGTTAAACCGTCCCTCGTGGTCCCAGACGCTGTATGCCTCCCTCCGTACATCCTGTTTCGTGGAAAATGAAATTTCGTGGAAAATTTCGGGCGCAATCCGCGAAGACAATTAATGTAACGAGTTTGAATGACAATTTTATTTCGTGCACCGTGTCCACTTCTCTCCCGTCCTTCGTAACAGCAGTCTTTGTGCTCATTATTTGCGTTAACATACGACAGAAACGAATGCATTAAAACATAGTGCACTGATTACGATGGAATTATTGTACACGAAGAGTGTGTGTCAGGGGCCAGGAGACTCGAGGAAAATAATTATGGAAGATTTGATGATGTTTCATTAGCCCGTTTCACTACCCCGAGACCGGGGCTAGTTGACTAATGGAGTTAGTCGACTAATCTCCATTCTAATTGTAATACTATAAAGTAGATGGTGATGCTTTCCGCGATATTGAAACATAAGAATGACTAGCCCACCATGTAATATGTTGTCGCGACCGAAACTTGCATGTTATACCAATAAGAATAAAAAATCAAAAAACATCGGCGGTAAGTAAATATTTTTGTTCCGACTATTTATCAATTTTTGACCATTAAGTACTGCTTGATATTTTTTCATGATTAGTTTATGGAAATATGATGCATTGACTATAATTTGAGGTATTTTATTTTATCCGGTGCATCGAGGTTATGCACGCGTGGCCCTTACAATGATAAAAATGTCGAGCGGGGCTACTTGACTAATCATAGGATCTACGTCATTCAAGAAAGATTCCTTGTCCTCAGAATCAGAAGATCATTCAGAATGCTTGATCTGCAATGAATCTTACACTGACAGCGTTTGTGGTGAAAACTGAGTGCAGTGCACACATTGCAGCAAATGAACTGCAAATTAACTATGACTCAGACGATGATTTGTAAGCCTAATTTGGCTTAATTTTGCCTACAAATCATCATCTGATTCGCTACAGTAGATATGTATGAACAAATAAAAATTTAAGTATTGTTAATACTATTATTTTTTCTTAAACACTTAAAAGTAACTGTTAAGTCAACTAACCCCATCAGATATGTCAACTAACCCCACAACCGGGATTCGTTGACTTATTGCTCTCACTAATCTAAATTTGATTAAAACTACAACTAGGTTCATACAAAGCGATTTTCAAAATTAAATCTGTATACCCAAGTTAATGTGCAAACTTTTGGTGTACAACAAGTCAGCAAAATACTAATGGTTCGTTGGTAAAAATTAAATATGTTCAAAGTTAGTCAACTAGTCCCGGTCTCCCCTACTATTTTTGCCTCGTTCAAAATATGTTTAAAATTGGAATTTCTGTATTTCAGTATTAATAACTAGACTGAGGGGATGTTTATATAATTTTTAATTTTAGTAGGGAAATTTTAAGAAAGCGGAATCATATGTAAAATCTTATTTTCAGTGGTAGTAGTCTTTGTAGTTCTGAAATAAATAAGAATGGTACTAAATTCTGTGGAATTCTATGTTCTAGCAGTTTTTGAAAAATTGCGGAAGCATAAAGATCCACAATCCATAAATAACTTTAGCACAAGATGGTTATCTAAATGTTGATAACCTTTCGTATCGATTTTAGTGAAACTTTGTACAAAGGTGAACACCGAGATTCGAAAATATTAGTTTAAGCGATGTAGCGTGCAATATTACTTTCCCTACGAAAAAATTTATCCGCGCGGCGAATCGATCACCCACTTACGAAGCTGTGCTGTCGTTCTATGAGTCGACGTATTACTTGACATGTGGTCGGAACTAAAAAAACTTTGCCAACTAATGAACAACTTAGGGCTTTGTTAAATATTTTACAAGCGGCTCGCTATTGTAGTTTCATTGTAATGGATGGGTGATGCGTCACACAATGTGATATTTTGCCGATCTAGGTTGAACGAAGTCCGTTTCAAATGTAGAAAAAAAACATTATATGCAGTTTTTTGGTAGTTAACCAATAATTATTCATTTTCAAGTCTCTAAAGTCTGACTAACCTCGTTTTCATATACACAAAAGCTCTTTTTGCACAAGCTTGCAAATCATACTTAATATATCAGGCTTAATTATATGTATACAGGATGATTCTGGGAACTGAGACGAGGTATTGCTCTTTTTTAATTAAAAATACAAAAAAGGATAGAGGAGAAGAAATCATATGTGATAATACGTCCTAACTTCCTAAAACCTTATTTTTTGTGTGGATCCACTTATGCACCCGCCAGGTGCAATTGCACTTTATTTTTTAATGCAACCCAATTTTTTTGTTAAACCAATCGATCTCTTTTATTATCCTAGTCATCGAAATGTCAATGCTTCACGAGATATTTGACATTTTGTGTCAGAAACGTATTCTACTACAAGAAGTAACTGACGCTTCTCTTTAATAATCACAAATATTATATTTTTCATTTCTTCTATAAAATAATTAATAAATCATAGGGAAAACCTGAAAATGTGATACGTATTAATAGCCTAATCATATTGTTATATATATTTTTACCGTTTTATTACAAAATATGATATAATAATGTGAAATCAATAGATCAATAGGATTTTATGCATTTAACAAATAGCAAAAATTTTAGGAAAAAATTTGAACATACTATCATATTATTTTCAACCTACTAAACATGATAGGGAAGAAAATAAATTTCTATTTTACTCCAGTTTGTTGCAATTCAGGTAAGAAATTTTTATTTTGCCTAAAGATCCGCAGTCTAGAAATCAATGACAAAGATACTTTTAATTATGTGTTTCGTTAACAATAATTATGTATCTCTGAAATACAAGGCTATTTACAAGCTAAAATAATTTTTTACCACCTACGTTGGCAAAACATCACGTCGTGAATTTCTTTTGTTAATACTAAATCCACGAGTAAGGCTTATTCGAATGATTCGAAGCCATAACACTCGCACATTGGTACTACAGGATAGTGACAGTGAAAGACATTAAAATCGGTAGTTCACGCTTTCAATGCAGATGGCAGTTAATGACGCTGTATTTAGCGTCTTGATTTCCCTGACAACGGTGAAACACCGTGGAAAGCTTGTTTCACCGGCGAGCATAGTTGATGAACGAGGCAGTACAGTGAACTCGTAGAGCAGTCGACACTTCACGCTTCACATTGCGCCAGGACAGATTCCAGACCTGTATCCAGTTTTAGATTCTGCGATTTCTTCAAATGGTACTAATAAAAAGCCCATCTTCCTTTTGAAATGCCACTTACATGTATCGTGTATACACACTATTGCTAGCGTTAAACGAAAAGACAATAATAATCAAAGAAAACTTGTTTGTTTCTAATCATTTGCTATTACTAGTCCGATTACAAAACTTCTTCATTCTTCATTATTTTTTTACTTTCAACAACTTATTTGTGGCATTGTTCTGATTAAAATGACACTAAACACGATATCATTTTAACTGTATTTAGTGGTTTAATTGACAGTCATTAATTAGATTGACATTAATCAGTCAGAGTTGGGCAAAAATTTAATCAACAATTGACGAATAAATTTCTACTTCAATCTTTTTTTTTTAATCGCAATTTACAATTAAACTCCTATTTTAGTCGTTAATTGCGGTTAACGATTACATTCTTTTCAATTGCAATCGTCAATCGGATAATTGATTAATGATTAACTTCTAAAATTTCGAAATTAAATACGGAATCAAAACTGTATGCATACTGAAAAAAATGTAAACTGAGTTTGGATATATCATTTGGTTTATAATACGATCTCTATGTACCGACTTATTACAATTTATGGATAGACCGTGTGGCGATTAACTTCAACAATTAATTAAATCAGTCTCCGATTTTTCGATGATTTCTTTTTTTAATCAACGATTGACGATTAACTTCATCAATCGATTGAATCAATCGTCCATTTTTCAATGATTACTTTTTTTAATCGTACACATTAATTAATCAATCTTGGTTAAAATTTTAATTGATTAATGCCCCACTCTGTCCTCAGTAAACATCGCCATTTAACACTAGCAAGAAGTTCCACCGTTGATGTGTCGTGCCAACATCGCGAAGATGAAATGTCAGTCCTTTCTCCGCGGAGTGAAAGCAGTGAAAGCCGAACGGGACGCGGTTCTCGAAAAAAGATCGAAATCGGGGACGAATTTAGATTCAAGAAAAGACAGCTAATTTGTTAGCGTGCTAATTGATTTCGAAATTGTCCTATGGTTCCGTCTATTTCCACTTCCATCAGAATTGCGTTGATTCCGATGAACTTTCCCCAAAGTAGCAATTGGAAACAAACAATATCAACTGACTGTGAGCAGACTAATCGATAAATGCGATTCTGAACTTATTTTAAAATGGCTCACGGCGTTCTCTCAACGCAGATTTATACACTACATTTCAGATGCCCGAGAAATTGTCTATATTTTAATTGTAATAATTTCGTAAAAACGAATGGCACATAAATCGCAGACGACAAAGGATATCAAAAAATAGTTGAAGTAGAAGGTGTATCTCATCTTCCAGCCTATGAAATGCGAAATTTCTTTAAAAATGTTCGCATTTTTAAAAATGTAAAAATCATTTTCCTGAAGAAAAGAATTTTTTTAATGATTTTTTCAAAAAAATTTGTACACATTTATAGGCTGAAAGATGAGATATAACTCTTCTCGGATCCATTGTAACTAAGTTTGACCGATATCTCAGTATCAGTCGACAACAATATTGACAGACACTGACTTTGAAAGTCACGCATACATATTTACCAACTTGTGTGCGTTCCTAAGCAAGCGTAACAATAAGAAGTATATAAATACTTTGACCTTTCAGTTACGAAAGTGCAACCACTGAGAGAGCATCGGTTCACTATCGATAGGTGGATAATGCGATAACTGCGCGCCGGGTCAGTTCTGACCCGCAGTAAAATTCTGATCACAAAATTTCACATTTTTATTTTGCTTTTTCATCGTCTCTTTTGTTTCATCCAACTGGAACGCATTTGCAAACAAAATTTTTATTCTTACTGGCAGAGTTGGGCAAAAATTTTACCAAAAATTGTATGTGAATAAAAATTTCGAATAAAGTGGGTTTAAAACCCACTTGGAAAACACCCACTTTATTCGAAATTTTTATTCACATACAATTTTTGCCCAACTCTGCTTACTGGTTTCTTTTATATAAATTTTCTTTTATTCTCGTGTGGCGCGCAAAGGTCGCGCAAATACAGACTTTTCTGGATTCGTCCACGGATCCCGGAATCAAACAAATATCCATTTATTCTGTCAAAAAGCCTGTCGGCCCCCGCACAAAATGGAGGCGACTGTTTACTGAAACACGAAACTCCGTTGAATTTTAAACAATCAAGCGCGCCGTAAATGCGCGAAATCCACTGGGGTAACTTATCAAATTACATTTATCAGAGCTTGACGTGTTTCCTGTACAAATGGGCAACATCATATGATTGTCGCTGCAAGAAATGAACTGATATTTACTGACATTTTGGTAGAACTTTTGACATGCAAGGGATAACGACACGAAATTTTCATTGAAAGATATTCTGAAATGGCTTTCCGACTGCATACAACATATTTTGAGCAGCAGCTCTTCAAGAATGAACAATGATATTTAACCGTAAAAATTGGGAACAGTTTGAACATCGTTGTGTGACTAGAATTACGTTGCATCTACATCCCGTCCCTACTATGCCAGTATTAATACGTTGACTGCCGCGGGTATTTTTGAAAAAGGTCTCTCAGGCCACACTATTAATTTTTTAAAAATCATCAATTAAAAATCAATTTTCTTTAATAACATTGTAGTTCTTTTATACAGTATTTTATCGATATAAGTCCCCAGCACGGGTCTGCCGAGGGACATTTATGCGCCAGGGATAGTATTCTTTGACTTTTGCCGAACGTAGAGAGAAGGACAGCCGAGCTCGAGAAGCTTCGGTCGCCGAGAAGTGTAAACATAACTAATCTGAATTTCTAACTTCTTTATTTTTCATTATTTTTTTATAGAATGTTCATTGACATATTCGTGGCATTTTTCTAATACAAAATCATACCAAATATGATATAATTCCAATGATATTTGCTTGTGTAATAGACGATTAAAGTTTCTGGCGCAAGGAGCGCGAGCCTTTGAACTGTGCCGGCGACTGTGGCTCTCCGCGTCTCTTTCTTTCCTACGCGTTGTCCTTCCTTGCGCCAGAAACTTTAATCGTCTATTACACAAGTAAATATCATCGGAATTATATCATATTTGGTATGATTTTGCATTAGAAAAATGCCACGAATATGTCAATG
Organism: Lasioglossum marginatum; assembly: GCA_028455795.1. Taxonomy (NCBI): domain Eukaryota; kingdom Metazoa; phylum Arthropoda; class Insecta; order Hymenoptera; family Halictidae; genus Lasioglossum; species Lasioglossum marginatum. The sequence goes on along the minus strand of CM052253.1, from coordinate 3,846,523 downwards.
AAAGTTCCATAAAAAGAAAATGAAAAGTAAAGAAGTTAGAAATTCGGATTAATGTGATCTCACCGATATACTCGAGCCTCATGATGTCATACTTCTCTGATCGATCTGGGACATTTACAGATTAGACATTTGGGACATTTATGGATAAAATACTGTATTTAAAAAACAATTTCGGCTGAGTTGCTATGTGTGTTACTCCATGCCACACCAACCATCCCGCCATAAGAAACCTATCCTAAACGTGTCCTGGTAGCATACACACACCCAGAACGAAGTTATTGTTCGTGTATACAAAGTGATACACGCGGCATACTGGAACCAACTAGTGTGTATCATTTTTGATACCCGCGGCAGTCAACGTGTTAGAAGTAGAGTCTACCCTTCCAAAATTTCTTCTCGTGGGCGAAGAATACATAGTATGTATAACAAATAATTTCGATAATATTTCGTTAACTATTAGTTGTAAGATATATGAAGGTCTATACACACTTTTACGGAGAGTTTGTCTATCGATTCACGATACAAAAGGTAGGACGTAGGTCATTCCATTTAAAGGTACCAAGGTGAGCTTGAAATCTCCGAAACGCCTTCACCGATATAAAAAATGTTTGCATCACAATATTTCCCCCTCAATTCCATGCAAGTTTTGTATACAGTAGGACTTCAATTAACCGGCTTGATCGCGAGACAAACAGTCCGGATAAATTAAGGCCCGATGGATAATCGAGAGCTGATGGACATACAGTGACTCCCACTAATATTCAGACACTCTTAGAAAGACGATAACTTTTTTAATATTGTACTATACGATTTGAACTTTTTTTGGGAAGCTAGAGCAATTAGTTTGCTACAGGATGTGAAAAAGAATTTTTCCAAAAAATTGCAATTGATCGGAATTGTAAGAAAAATACTAAAAGTTGCATTTTACAACTTTTTTATGTGGACCTATATTGAAAATTTAAAAAATACGTTTTGTAGATCTATATTTCAAAATAAATTGTTTATTACTAAAAATTGATTTCCCTTCATAATATAATCATATTTAAACGCATATCTCTTTATAATCGGGATCCGGTTAATCGAGGTCCTACTGTACAGGGTGGAAATTATAAAGCGTTACAGTCGAAAATCTCTGAAAATGTTTCAGATGAAAGTTGTTCAATACCGAGGGGGCCATCATGTGGTGGAACTTTTATTTTTCCCGGTGGACACACCAAAAGGTGTGAGATGAAGGTCAACTTTCTTTTTTTAAATGGAATGATGCGTTTTTTTATCCAGCATCAAATAGTGCGTTTCAAGATTAAGTCATTCGAGGTCAAACTTGCAGGGAAATGCAGAAAAGATGTGATCGCTTTATTTGTACTTTACTTCGTGCCTTCGAACTTTCACACCAAAACGAGGACTGTCACACCAAAAACTTCACTACAAGTTTGACCTTGAATGACCTTGAGTCATAGGTCGTTGAATTCGTCTTCAAACGCACTATTTGATGGTGGATAAAAAAACGTATCATTCCATTTAAAAAAAGAAAGTTGACCTTCATCTCACCTTGGTGTGTCCACCGGGAAAAATAAAAGTTCCACCACATGATGTCCCCCTCGGTATTGAACAACTTTCATCTGAAACATTTTTGCGTATAATCAATATTTTCGGAGATTTTCGACTGTAACGCTTTATAATTTCCATCCTGTATATAATTTTTTCATATTATTACAAAGAACGGAAATATTCAAGTTGGCCAGCATGAATAGCAGCCCTCTATGTCCACAGCACTGTATTTATTCAATTCCGTTAATTTTTCTTGACGACTGAGGTCCACAAAGTGCTCGAGAGCGATAGAAATTGAATAGACATCGATTTGTGAAAAAGTTGACTTTTTGACGAGAGACGTCACTAAATTGTTCGATCTGGACCACTGTGCGGCGCCGGCGGTCAGCGAAATTGACATTTCAGCTTGCTCTCAGAGCACAATGGTCGGACCGTTGAATGTCAGCTAGTGAAGCCAGCATAGTTCTGTGCCCGTGCCGCGCCGCGATGAGATGAAAAACGATATCCGAACGCGCGGCGAACGAAACACGTCGTCTCGTTCCTAAGCATCCAACGTTCCTAGCGTGTTCGCGAGGGCTCTCGAGTGCGAAACGCTTCGTATGAGTGACGGGACTCTGACCTAGAATCTTAAAGACGTACTTCTTGGTGGATACGTACTCCATCGTCGCTCCGACGTTGACCATAACGAATCATAACCTTCGCGACCGATTCCAAAACGATTCCGGCGAATTGGCTCGGCATGAATCAGATTCGCTGCCTTGCGCCACTGTCGGCGCTTCGCGCGCTGAACGGTTTTCATCGAAGGAAAAATGTACCTTTATTATTAAATACGAACAATGCAAATCTAGTACAAACACCAAATGTTATAAATATTCCGTTTTGTCGATCGTAGATAATGAATAGAATTTATGTAATGTTTTCGGCGCACAAGTTCGATCAATTGTTAAAAACAAAGCAATTTTGCAACTAGTTAGATTAGAGAGCAACAAGTCAACAAACTCCGGTTGTGGGGTTAGTTGACATATCTGATGGGGTTAGTTGACTCAACAGTTACTTTTAAGTGTTTAAGAAAAAATAATAGCATTAACAATACTTAAATTTTTATTTGTCCATACATATCTACTGTAGCGAATCAGATGAGGATTTGTAGGCAAAATTAAGCCAAATTAGGCTTACAAATCATCGTCCGAGTCACAGTTAATACACACATCTGATGCATTTTTCGTGAGCCCATTTGCTGCAACGTGTGCACTGCACTCAGTTTTCACCACGAACGCTGTCAGTGTAAAATTCATTGCAGATCAAGCATTCTGAATCATCTTCTGATTCTGAGGACTAGGAATCTTTCTTGAATGACGTAGATCCTATGCTTAGTCCCTAAGCAGTCCCGTTCGACATTTTTATCATTGTAAGGGCCACACGTGCATAACCTCGATGCACCGGATAAAATAAAATATCTCAAATTATAGTCAATGTATCATATTTCTTAATGGACAAAAATTGATAAATAGTCGAAACAAAGATATTTACTTACCGCCGATGTTTTTAGATTTTTTATTCTTATTGGTATAACACGCAAGTTTCGGTTACGACAACACATTACATGGTGGACTAGTCATTATGTTTCAATATCGCTGATAGCAGCATCATCTATAGACTGCAGATCTTTATGCAAAATAAAAATTGTCTGCATCGATTGCAAAAAATAGAAACCAAATTTAATGTTATTTCTTCCCTTAACGAGTTTAATACAGGAGAAATCATATATTGACATCTTCAATTCCTAAAATTTTTCAACAACTTTCCATTTTATTCACTCACTTTTGTTATAAATGGATAAAGATCCGCAGTCTAATTATCTATTTTATAGTATTACAATTAGAATGCATTAGTCAACTAACCTCATTAGTCAACTAGCACCGGTCTCCCCTTAAGGTTTTTGTTAAATAAATAAGGAAAAATAATAGTTTAGTCTCCTTATTCTACATTACTTATACATTATTTAAGTAGACTGCGGATCTTCATGCAAAATAAGAATTTTATGCATTAATTTTAAGAAGGAGGGACCACATAAAATATTCTTTCGTCTTTTAATAATTTTAATACATTGAAAATAATAAATTCGTGAATCTAAATTCTCTTAATCTTTATTATATTTTAAATTGTATCTACCCATTTTTGTCATAATTGCATAAAATAGGCAGTCTGCTTATAAATTAACAATATTAGCAATCCAAATGAAGGAATAATCAACATTATAATAATAGTTAACTTAAATAAACGTTAAACTTTGGTATATGATTATGAGTAGACTCCGGATCTTTAAGCAAAATAAAAATGTTCTGCATTGATTGTGGGCAGCAGGAGTAAAATAAAAATCGATTTCATCCATTAATGATTTTGTTGCATCAATCATAATAGATAAATATTTCCTTATATCGATTTGCTAATGTTGAACCTTATATCGAGTTGTTAATAAAAAATATATTGATGCTATCGGCGCACTGGTTCAACAATTGATCGAACTAGTGCGTTAATGATTTTATTATGCCATTGAACGTATTTAGTCTTGAATCTTTCATCAAAAATCTGCAAGAGAGACTGGGCTAGTACAAGAATTGGGGCTAACAGCTTTAATTTTTGGACTTGGGACAGGCTTAGGAGCGATCGCCGATAGCATCAATATATTTTCTAATATAATAGATAGCGTTGAAATACTCTTTGTATCCACTGCAAATTTTTCACTCAGTATTTTCAGCAGAATCCTTGCTTTGGGCTTCGGCAATGCCGCGATCCGCTTGATTAGGATCAAGGTTGCGAAAATCTAGCGGCACGCTTATCAATGCAGATGGGTTAAGTGTACTTGTTACGGTTTGAGTGTTCCAGTACTCGTTAACACTACATCTACTGAGCGGTCTGGTTCGAAACGACCGGCTTCTAATTTAGGGGAGGAGCCATTTTGCAGAATGTAGCTTCGTTGCTGCCCGAAATTCTCCATAAACGAATAAAACTTCCGTTTGAAGTTCACGCGCGGGACTTCGTCGGATCGTTATGAGGATGAATGTCGTACGGGGAAGATAGTTCGAGGTTCTCAATTTTCTTTGTTACTTGATGAACGACGTTCGACGCTCTCAGGACGCGAAGCATCACCCTATTTAATGGTGCAGACGTAGGCGTGACCCGGGGCTAGAAGCAGCGATCGTATTTCATTCTCTTTCTATTTCCCTGTGGGAAAAAACCGCCGGAGGTCCATACACGGATCGTATGTAAGTCGATACCGATGCTCTTTTTATACGGAATTCACTCGACATCTGTTGAAAGCGACTCCGAGAACACCCCGTATGCATCGTTAATGTTCACGGCGAGTTAATTGTGGAATCATCGCCGCGAGTCCATTAAGATGTTCGCCCATTAAGCAAATACGCGTGAAATAATCCTTCGCTGAGTAATGGGGAAAGAAATATCTTTCTGACCCATATGTCCCGATGATTGGACCACTTAGGCCGCGCTGCTTTCCGTTAGAAAATAGCCAACGCTCGCTGAACATGCCGCGCCGAGCAGCCTGTTTAACGTGGCACCATTTTCTTTTTCCTTACAATTAAATCACGGATCCTTCTGCGCAGTCGAATCCGTATCCTCTGATTGACGAACGCGGGAATCGCATTAATGAATGCTACTCTAATAACACTGTCCAACACCAAAGTTTCTCAATTACTGTTGGGTGGTTCTTATAGAGATTTTTGCGCCGATTCCGAATCTGCCCTTAATTTCTCTCCTACACCCATAGTTTTTGAGAAACGTGACTTTGGAAAGAAAAACGTATTTTTCAACCTTAAACAAATATTGTCATGTTATTGTAAGAGATATTGAATTGTTCTTTGCAGCAAAAGATTCTGCAGACTTTCCTGAATACAGTGATATCAAATACTAATACATTATGATTGTTTAAACATGTTTAAACATGGGTTAAAGACGGAGAGACACCCACTTTTGCACCCATTTTTGAGGATACTTTTCAATATATCTCAAAAAATAAGAGTCCAGCGGAAAATCGAACTATACCACGTGATAGAGCAGACTTTTATCTTGAGACATCTCCCTTTCAAGGTTCCAACGTCGACGTTTTTTTCGAACCAGAAAGCAAAATATCTTCGCCCGACATGAGTTGCCGCCAGTGGCGCTCACCACTAGAACGGTCGTTCGCCTGTTTAAACATGTTTAAACAATCATAATGTATTAATATCGGATATCACTGGATTCGGGAGTCTACAGAAACTTTTGCTGCAAAGAACAATTCAATATCTTTTATAATAACATCACAATATTTGTTTAAAGTTGAAAAATATGTTTCTTTTCCAAGATAATGTTTCTCAAAAACTGTACGTGTAGGAGAAAAATTAAAGGCAGATTCGGAACCAGCGCAAAAAACTAGGAGAACCACCCAACAGTAATTGGGAAATATAAAAAAAGTTGAAATTTGTTGGACAGTGTAATTATAATTGTTCTTATATTATTCTCTTCTTTGATCTAGGTCCTTATCAATACACGTAAGGAGATCGATGATTTACCTTTCGATGATTTACCACTACTGAATTTATATGAAACTCGTATCTCGAAAACTCCTTATGGGTAGACTGCGGATCTTTATGCATTTATGAAGAAATTGGTTAGGTAAAATATAAAACAGTAAAAGATTTAAAAATTCAAGAATGTTGTATTGTTGCTTTTAACACTAAACTTACCACGACCGGTCAAATGACCGGTTCTAGATTTTTTATTTCACAATTAATGAAATTATAAAGATGTTTTCATAAGAAATGATTTAATAAATATCATTATTAGAGCACACATTATAATAAGAACCGCGCAAGGTCTAAATAAATTAATTTTTGTCATTTTTATAAGGCAACCACGTGCCTGTTACTTTTATAGCTCGGTACGTTTAGTGTTAATATAAAAAAGTCGTTAAAGCCCACAATTAATGCAGAAAATTTTTATTTTGCATAAAGATCCGCAGTCTACTTATGAGAAATATTCATTTTTTCGGATTTTTGGTGACTTCTACTAGGCGCGAAGATAGAAGAAAATATTATAGAGAGAAAAGTTGTATTTTTAAAGGAAGCAAATATGGTGATAGAGAAAAATATTCTAATTGTTGTCGTTTTCAAGGTCTTCTGAAGATCATCAATGATTTTTAATCACGTAAATTTAATAATTCACGAGATCTTTGATTTACGTATTATGTAGAGAAAGCCTTTAGGAGATAAATCCAAGTATCATTGTCTTTGTTATTAGACTGCTGATTTTATGTGCTTACGAGAGAAATGAACAGACGATATACAACACTGCAAAGATATTACAAGGATTTTTATTCTATTTTTGTTTCTTGCAAATGACAAAGAAAAATTTTTATTTCGCATGAAGCCTCGCAGTCTAGGTATTACTATTAACATGTCGTGCAAAATGTTTAAGTGATTGCTTTCATCAGTGAAATAATATCGCGCAGCATTTTTCTCTGGCACTTTGACCTGCTCTCTCGAAAAAACATTTTTATTCCAGAAGCTTACGCGACTTTTTAAGCATTCCGTGTACGGGTTCCAACCAGAGTAATTTCTCTCACTGAGAAATATAATAACGCTTCGATCGTAGAGTGGCGCTATGAATATTTTTCTTTCGCAAAATCTATCTAGCAACGCGTCACTGTTCCAAATCCAGCGTTTAAACATCGCGTGGAAAATATCGCTTGTCGATACGCCCTCGCGTATATGTAGTAAGTGATTATTCCAGCACCGATCCCGTTGTCTATTTCGAAAGCATTGCAACGCCTCCGCCACGTTCGTCATCCCCATTTTTTTCCCGTATAAAATCTGAATGTTACATCGTATGCCACCGGTGTGACACGTTTTGACACGTTCGCCGTATACATTATCGACAAAAGCCGAACTCAATGGGTCGCGCGCGTATTGTGCGATCCTTTTTCCCGTGCTGCACAAGGGACACGCGAATTTCGTGATTTTCACCATCAAAGGATACGTTTGTTTTTTGAACTCGAAGAGGAGATCCGTGAAAATATTGTTAGGTCGCACACGATTTTTCTATTTCGTGCTTCAGGAAATTTGGTGCCTCTAAATAAACTATATTTTCCATTTTTCACTGTCCATAGTGTAGTCGACACAAGGGGGTGAAATAAAGGCGGTGGATTATGCGGAAGTCTCTTCTTTACACTTTACAATGATCTTGTTGAAATATGTTTTGAGAAACAAAATTAATCTATTATTCCACACAAGGAACGATCGATTCAGTTTCAGTTTATTTCAGTTTGTTTATAAAACCGTTGTTTGTTCATAGCATCGTTCAATTTTCTAGCCCGAATGATCCTCACTTGACGTGTTACATTCAAATCGTGAAGACGTGGTTTGCTTGTGCTTTTCTCGTTATTGAATAAACTCCGTTGAGTCAATTTATACGAAGGGTGCGGTTCATTTAATTACATGGTCTAATAGATCTTTACGTGCTGTGTTTCTCTATATTTTTTTTTTGGTAAACTTCAAATAATGTAGTACCTCTACGATTTCTGAGACTCCATAGACCTGATGTTGTCACATTATGGGAGGGAAGAAGACTGTACTTGCATTCAAAATCAGTTGTAGAGTGTACAATAAACAATATTCAATTCGTCAACCACAAAATTAAAATTTACCATAAAGAAACTCAAGAATACCTTTATTATCTCGATGGAAAAGGTAGAATAGAAAAATTAATTATTATATTTTACGTTACTCTTGAAACTATGCAACATTCGTTTCAACCATTTTTTCATATACCAAATAATTTGAGTGGCACACTCAGCTGAATCACCCGGGTACAAAATATGCGATCTATCTTACTGAACAGAATTCTCGTTTGTATTAGTTTCCAAATATAAATTGATAGCTAATTTTCAACGAGTTCTCACAGAAATATAAAAAATCAATTTTAATCGCCATGAAAAACTGATTACTAGACTAGCGGATCTTTATGCATTTATAGGAAAATTGAGTAGATGAAATTCAAAATTGTAAGAAAATTTTAAAAATTGGAAATGTTAATATACATATGATTTCTCATCTATTAAAATTGTTAACACTATTTTTACCAAGAGGTGTCAGAGATACGTTTCAAATTTTATCTTAAAATTATTCTCTAGCAATAAGTTTATAATCATTTCGCCACTTTTCGTACAATAGTTATTAAATTAATTCAGTGATATCATTTTCCTCCAGATCATCCTGGATTTAAAAATGTGCATATGGTATACCTATTTCTACCATGAGGGGTCTTTCGACACCTTCAGGATTTTAACATCATTTTACAGCATCATATCAATTATAATCTGTAACAGTGGAAAGAAACAATAAACGTCTTCCAGAAACCATTCATAATAGCACAAAATTTGGGATCGATATGACTGATCAAATGGAAATGTAAATGCCGTAGATGGCCTATGCATGTATTTTACAATATCCTCGATTTAGCCGAAATAAACGCATGGGTACAAAGAAACAACAGGTGAAAATATTTCACGCATCAATGTATCAATAAATATATTGCTGAAATTATCTATATTTAACTGACAATTTGAAATCCCGACAGTTTTGGCAATTATTTGCATTCAAACGCAAAGGTGTCAAAAGACACCTTTTGGTCGAAATAGATATACAGAAAATCGTGGTAGAAATAGTGTTAATCGCAATGAAAAACTGATTACTAGACTGCAGATCTTCATGCATTTATAGAAAAATCGAGTAAGTGTAATTTAAAATTGTAAGAAAATTTTAAAAATTGAATATGTCAATATATACATATGATTTCTCATCGATTAAAATTATTAATGGAAGAAATAACATTCAATTACAATTCTATTTTTCGCAATCGACGCAGTCTACTGGTTACACGCACAAAATCCGAATCAAGCTTCTCGTCTGATCTGTATAAAGTCTGTCTGTGTACGATTTTATAAATAAAATATGCGATCTATTTTACCGAGAATTGCCGTTGCGTCGTTTGGATTAGTTTTCCGGGAAAAGCGTATCTCCGGTGAGCAGAGAATATCGAAGCGCGATCACCGAGGGAATGGGAAATTTTCCCTCGGCGGGAATTCTACGTTTCAAATTCGGCTTCTGCAAACAGAGTCGGGGCTCTCGGTATTGCGTTTGCGACACGAGCCGTCCGGACCGGTCCGAATCGCTCGTTGTGACATGGTGCATAATACAAATTGGTGTTCTCGCGTCTGGTTTCCGGCCGACGAGTTTTCATGACGATCAATGACCCGCGTTCGATCGTCCCCCTGGGAATGCATGGCACCGTTGTTATTACAACCGATGGCTACAGGCGGCTGTTCCATTAATTAGCGCCGAAATTGGTTTAAAATGGATTCGGCCGCAATTCGCTGAAAACATCCTGTAACACCGTCAAGTCCATTATCCTTTGCCGGCCCCTCTCCGCCCGCGCGATGGCTCCCGACGACTTTCTCCATCGTCTCTGCTCCAATTCTTTCGAGAATTACGTCCAATTGCGTCCACCACGCGAACCCATTCCCTCTCCCATCCGTCGCGAATTATTATTCGGCGCGATTTCAATATGCATTCCAGGAAACGAGGAGAATCTTGAAACGGTTCCCCACCGAATTGCCCGGTCCCCGGCTCCATTACCTCATCATTTCATTCGGTTTTATCGGCGACCGGCACCTCCTCGACAGATTTCGATTTGAGTTACGAGCGATTTGTGACAACCCGATTGTTTCCTCTTTGTTATTAATTTCAATGCAACGATCCAGTTTTTCAGTAGTCAAAAGCGCTAGATAAAAGATCAATCTAGGCCGCAATCGTCTTCAAAAGCCCTATTTCTACGTTGACAGCTTCATGCTGCCGAATAATACAAATTACGCCTCGTAAACGTAAAAATAGGACTTTCTTTTCTAGAAATTGATCTTTTATCTAGCGCTTTAGGCAAAAATGAATGATAGATGGCAAAAGTGGAGGTCCCAAACTTTAAGCTAATTATGTCGTTGTACTATTTTTTAACGAAATTACATAGTCTTAATTTAGTGTAATTTAGGGCTTAAATACTCTGGATCCACTGTATATTTTCGATCCAATATTTTCAGCAGAATCCTTGCCGTGGGCTTTGGCAATGCCGCGATCCGCTTGATTAGGATCAAGCTCCTCGACAGATTTCAATTTGAGTTATGAGCGTCTTGCGACAACGCGATTGCTTCCTCTTTGTTATTAATTTTAATGCAAAGATCGGATTTTTCAGTAGTCAGAAGCGCTAGATAAAAGATCAATCTAGGCCGCAATCGCCTTCAAAAGCCCTATTTCTACGTTGACAGATACATGCTGCCGAATAATGCAAATTGTGCCTCGTAAACGTAAAAATAGGACTTTCTTTTCTAGAAATTGATGTTTTATCTGGCGCTTTAAGCAAAAATGAATGATAGATGGCAAAAGTGGAAGTCCCAAACTTTAAGTGCAATTATGTCATTGTACTATTTTTTTAACCAAATTACATAGTCTTAATTTAGCGTAATTTAGTGTTTAACCCTCATACGTTCCTCAGGGTGAAAATTCACTCATTTATCTTTTTTACATATTGTAAAACGATTGATTTCTATTTGTCTGTGTTGCAAAATGTATTTCTTTGAAATGTCACACTATAATTAAAGCATAATTCGTAGATTTGAAATGTGAAGTAAGAAGGGGTGAAATATTATTCTTGGATCTTTTATGCAACTAATGTCTAAGGAGCGTATGAGGGTTAAATACTCTTTGGATCCACTGTATATTTTCCACCCAGCATTTTCAGCAGAATCTTTGTTCCTCGACAGATTTCGATTTGAGTTACGAGCGACTTGCGACAACGCGATTGTTTCCTCTTTATTATTGTTTTATTTTCTTTTAATATCTTTGACAGGCCGACGGACGGTCTCGCGCGTGCAACAGTCTGCATCCTGTCTGGTTTTAGAGCGCGCTGAATATGCTATGAGAGCTGACCTGAAAATTCTGTTTTCGTATGAATATTGAAACCTTTGCCGAAGACAACACCGCCTGCCGTTATTCAATGCGCCGGACGTGTATCTGTGCGTGTAATTTCAAAAACAACGAGCGCAATGATACGTTGAAGCGAATATCGTTAGGCTGGCGACAAGCAAAAATAGTGTGAACCAGACTGTGTCATCGAATGACCCATTAAATCCTGCTCTCCTGTAAAATTTGCACTTTGTATCATTCACAGTTGTTCCAGCCAACAATTCAATAGTTAAATTAACAATAATGTACAACGTTGGATGATACAAAGTGAAAATTTGATGAGAGAACAATAAAAGCTAATAGACCTTAAGGAAATCTCACATCCAACGTTGTTCTAGCCACCAATTCAATTATCTTCTTAAAAATCGTGTACAAATCGTTGAATGCAACAGTATATTCGGCAAACCTTTCGATGTGTGCCATCAATTTTAATGATTTTTGGTTACATCATAGAACTCTCAACGTCGGCTTTAGTTTCCGAGATATTCGTAAAATACTTCAATCTTGAATCAATTGTTCATTGAATACATTGAGCTTATTATTTTTTAAAATATATCAAATTGAATGTAATTTTTGTTGAACTGGTCGAAAAGCTATGACCTTACTGATTTGAAGTTGGTAGCGACTTAGATTATAATAATAATCTAAATTTAGAAAAAAATAGCAGCTTAGACACTTATAATATTTTCTATTATTTTATTTATACTATTTTCAGCATGTAACTAACATAGATCTGCACAACATATATTATAAATTTTCGTTGAGGGCCCAATTAAAAAAATGTTTAAAAATCCTTTTTTGCATGCAACCTTGTAAATTGTAATTTTTGGAAAATCTTTTTTGCAGATTATTTAGTAAACCGATGCTTCTAATCGATTATAAAAATTCAAAGGTTGATGGTATTTCCAAATTCTTTAAACGATTTCACTACTTTTTACATTCGATCTGCTCATTTTTGTCATAAATTCAAAAAATCCGCAATCATTATAGATCACATTGATTTAACTAGTTTTAGCTGATTCGAAAATGGGTTTTGTCCAGCTAATTGCGGCATTCGATCCACGGTGAGACGTGTTGGAGGATCGGAGATCTGCGGATCGTTCGCGCGACACGATCCGAAATATTTGGCGTGGCGTATCGTCGCAGGCGGGCCTAGTTCGCCGTGGATTAATTATAAACTACGTGGGCCATCGGCATTACCGGCTCCGCGAAGTTTTGCATAGCATTAAATTCCATTTATGGCCGCGTAACCGAAGCCGGCTTTACGACTCACGGCTGCTAATTAATTTCCTATTACCCCCGAGCGCAATTTCATCGGCCTGCGCGACAAAGACTTGCGTGTCGGCCAGTTGGTGAAACGGTGATTTCGACGTTGCTTAAGCGTCGTCCGAGCTTGCCGTTTTTCACGTGGCTTAACGACCCCTTCCTGTAAATACACGCGCGCATCAACATTATTGTTTCTTGGTAGGCCAATTCTGTGATTAATTCACGCGTACTTGAAGGGAAAAACCCTATTTAGATTGCTAAAAGAAACTGATCTTCGTGATTCCTGTTCTATAACTCTCGAACAACGGACGATTTTTATAGCTATACAATTTGGCAATATGCTTAGGACCGTTCAAAGCTCTAATTAACACTAAACCTACTAAGCATTAAAAGTATTTGGTAAATATTGCTTTATAAAAATGGCAACGCTAAATTTATTGAGATCGTCTGTAATTTTGCGATATAATAGATGCTGGACAAGCCATTATTTTCCATAAATGGATTTTTATAATTCCGATAATTGGAAAATATAAAACCGACCATTTGACCGTGGTAGGTTTAGTGTTAATAGTTTTTAAAAATTTACTTTTGATGATATCTCGTATAGACACATTAGTCTTTCCGATATCCTCAATGAAACAGCTATTCAGTTAGTTTAATTGCCACAAATTGAGTACTTAAATGACCATTTGGATATTCCTGATCAAAAATGACTCCGGCACAGTACTCAGAGAATTAACTCCTTGTCGCATAATAATGAGCCTGACTCGTGATTATCGCTTCAAATAAATTCTACTAAATATGGATGTCGTGCCTCTCTGTAAACACTACGTCCATGGCTAAGGATTTCTTAATAGCTCTTTCAATAGCAATAGGAATTTCAATCGTTTTTCTTAGGATTGTTATATAAAATATGAGTTTTAAGCTACTTAAACTCCTTTTCCTACAGCACAACTGTTGTTCACATGGTTCTGATTACTAGGCTGCGAGTCTTTATGCAAAATAAAATTTTGAAGCATCAATTGCAGGCTACAGAAACTGAGAACACATTTATTTCCCTATTAATATTAGGTTGACAAGAAAGTAATTTCGGTACTTTAAGGTGAAATAAAAATTTCTTTAAGCAACGAACTCTTTAATCGTTCAAATATTTTCCATTTTGTACGATGATCTTTTGCCATCTTTCTGGTAGCTTAATAAAGTTATTGGCTATTTTCATAAAGCTTCGTCAGCTACATATTGAATAACAAAATTGGGTTTCATTTCACGTTAAAATACCGAAATTACTTTCTTGCCAACCCAATAATTCTAAGATACTGACATATCGACATTCTTTAATTCTTTCAATCTATTTACTGTTTTAAACTGCACCTACCAATTTTTATCGTAGGTGCATAAAATCTAGTGATTACTAGACTGCGGATCTTAGTGCAAAATTAAACCTGTCTAGTTTGATCGCAAGGAACCGAAGCTGAATAAAAATGCGTTTCTTCTTTTAATCATTTTAACAAGTCGAATATGATAGAACAACGTAAATTCTTGAAACGTCTATACAGTTTCCTATAAAATGCGCAGTCTAGTGATTACTAGGCTAGATGACTAAGTCGAACATGATAAAACAACATAAATTCTTGAAACGTCTATACAGTTTTCTATTTCACCTATTCGTTCGTCTCATAAGTCCATAAAATCCGCGGTCTAAATACAGTTCGTTTCGATGGGGGAATAAGCAAACTCGACAAAACGGCTTCGGCAGCAGCCTACCGGAAATTCGAAAACACAAGGAGGAAGCGGGAAAAGAAAAGACACGACGGTTGTGCCCGGCGCCATGACACATTCGCGTCTGAAGCGGCGTTTCAAAGCGTCACTTTACGAACCATCCAACTCGGTTGCGAGGATGCTTATTGCGTTCCCGTCAAGTTCCTTTTTCCCTTCGCCGGGCTGGAGGTTCGTGACAATACACATGTCCGACCCGTAGCCGCACGCACGTAGAGGGTGTACACAGGCGTTGTTCGCGAGCACATATAATGTCGATATTTCCCGGTTTTTTTTTATTATTAATCTCCGGTATGCGACCGGCTTTTCTTAACAGAAGAGACGACGGCGTCCATATTTAACGTGGCGGTTGCGAGCGGTCGCTCTACGCATACCTGCCCCTTTATTATTTTCCATCCCTCTGCTGCGGGTCGCGTTGGTTTATCTTTGAGAAACTAATTGTTGCCGGGAGAGCACGTGGTTGAACTTGTACAGAAGCCAGGAGGCCGGAAAGTGTTGTCAAGCTTAAAACAGCTCATCCCCCCGACGGCGATGCTTTTTAGAAGCATCGAGTCGTGGATGACGCATCAGGTAGCACACAGCTTCCCTAGGCCGTGTGTGGCTGGCACGACCGGCGAGCGTGTACACCGCAAAAAACAGAGTATCGAATGCTACCGCATGAATAAGTCCCTTTGAAGTCTCCACCACCCACGATCCGCTCCGAAAAATTTCTCGGCTTCAACCCCTTTAACGTCGCCCCTTTAAACGCCACCAATCCCTCGACAGGCTCTTCCATGAGCCTGCTGTGCAGGTGCGTCGAAGATTGTCTCGCGAGGGTGTTCATTAGACGAGACTCTGATTGACTGCGATACGTGTGCTGCAACTCGGTCCTCCCGATAATGAAGAACTTCTCTTCGTCCGGAAATATATCGTATATTCTGCATTTTTTAAAACTGCACGGTGTTTAAGGGGGAAGGGTACTCACATGACATAACTAGAAAGAAACTAGAATCCAACTAGATTTTGTGTCGAAACATGAGTTTACGGGATGTCGTTGTTTGTCCTTATTTGAGCTGAACTGCACAAAGGTTCATTAGATAGAGGAAGGTTCAACGCAGCGCGCTGTGCCCCATCATATCGATCAAAAAAGTCTTTTAGAGACAGAAAAATAAGTCCAAAGTAGAGCAAAAATCGAGAACTAACACCCGCAGATTCCGATGTATTTTTCTGTCTCTAAAAGACTTTTTTGACCGATATGATGGGGCACAGCGCGCTGCGTTGAACCTCCTCTATCTAATGAACCTTTGTGCAGTTCAAAATTTGCTCAAATAAGGACAAACAACGACATCCTGTAAACTCATGTTCCGACCCAAAATCTAGTTAGATTCTAGTTATGTCCCCGTTAAGGTTTTTCTTAAATAAATAAGGAAGAATGTTGTAGTCGTTTTATTCTACGTGCTCTTTATTCTTCACGCTCCGCGAAACCTCGGGTTTTCTTGCACCGTTTTATCCACTGTGACTGTAAAATAAATAAAATCATAGCCGAAGGGAATGCCTAGACGTTTTCTCATATCTTTTATTATTTAGTATTTTTATTTTGCTATTATTCTACTCTTATTTTATATATTGTATTACCTGTTATAAGTGCCATTTTCAAAAAAGTGAACAAAACCAACAAAACTTCGTAGTAAGTTTCACATTTTATGGGTTATTAATTTTTTTATCCATTTTGATTTACATTTTTATATTTTAGTTTTTATTTTATCCTTTGAATATTCATCCCCGAAATGTCGAGACATTCAAAGAGTATGAATTTATACTTCTAAATAAAAGAAACTACATTTCTATACTGTCAAAAATTGGCTATTATCTTCATTCTATATTAAAAAATATAAATTATTTTAAAGACCGGTCGCGGTAGGAATAGGTATAAATGAAATGCCGGTAGCTTTAGTGTCAACAATATTAGAAATCCAATTAAAGGAACAAAATAATCAACATTATAATAATAGTTAACTTAAATGAACGTTGAACTTTGCTATATGATTTTGAAAGACCATTAAGTGCCCACTTGTTGAATTAAATAATTTCATCAGTTCTATGTTGGGTTATGCTAGGTTTGTACTACATTGTTCTAGAATATTGAAACTACAATATCAAAAATAAGACAAAAAATTGAGAAAAACGATATTTTTAGTAGCCCCCCACTTTTCATTTTGTTCAATTTTCTCTATTGTGCTAAGTTGTGATAAATTGTGCTAAGATTATGCTACAGTATTACTTAAAAAAAAAATAAATAAAGAAGTTATTTAAGTTAGTAACAGTTATCCAATCAGTACACATATAATCATATATCTGAGTTATGCTAGCCTAGCACAAGTCTTGCTCTTGTCCTTTAATTTAAAATTATTGCGGAATTAATGAAATTATAATTTTACTTGGTTCTTCCTGTCTTACAATTGACGCAGACAATTTTGACTTTGCATAAAGATCGGCAGTCTACTCATCAGTAGCTGTTGCAATTGTGCTGTTTTCAAGTAAGATACTCTATCGAATCGAATGTCTAGATTTAGATGAAGTACTCGAGTCAGCGAGTTCTATTTTAATAAGCCACTGCTCCACCTCCCCCATGCATTACCATTTTCTCTGTCTAAAGGCCACAAAAGAAAACTCCCGAAGCTCTCCTAAATGCTTCCTGCGCGGTTCGCTTCCAGAAACATAGCAGACTTGCTACAGAAAGGATCAAACTTCTGAAATTACCACGGCCTCGTATGAAATATCGAAAGCGTAACAGGATGGGATAGAACGCGATACAGTGACGCGTACAAAGGACTACTATTCTAAAGAGGGGAATAATGTGGGAATAGAATACTGTAGAATACTGTTTCAATGGGGTACGATTGTATTTCAAGGAATCTTAGTGAACTGTCGCATTCACTGCTGGAGGAACGGATGCATTCTCCGAGTAAGGATTGATGCCGTCATCCTCCTTTTTCCTGTCTATCCCTGGTTATCCTTGAATTTAGGTTGCTTCAGAAAAGAAACCGTAGCGCCCGCTCGGAAAAACTGCTTCTCGAGTCTCAAAGAAATTATCGAGCGATTCGGAAAGTACAGAGCCTCCGAGGTAAATCCGGAATGTTTTCCATGAAGTCCTACAGACGAAGTATAAATAAAGTAGTTATAAACACAACAGATCGCAGTAAGGTCATTCACTAAGAAACCACTGATCACTCAACAACTAGCATTTGTTCAACCATGAACCGAGAATACGACCGAAGAGCGGCAATAGTCGAATCGCTTCGCGCCGGAAAATCGCCTTCGGAAATAATTGCGTGGTTTGGCTACAAAAAAAATGGTAATATATGATCTAGCTAAGAAGTTCAGGGAGTCCAAGAAACAAAAGGAGTTCCAACAGAACTCTGCTCCATCTCACAAGGCAAGAAAGACGCAGGCCTGGCTTTAAGAAAACCTAAGTCATCACTGGTCCCCCGACTTGTAGCCCCCTCTAGCCCTGATTGCAATCCCCTTGATTATTACATGTGGGGCGTAGTTGGAGCAAAGGTAATGCGAAGCCACATAACACGATAGATTCTCTACGAGCCTCCATTATGGAAGTGATGACAAAGAGGAGATCAAGCGAACCTGCAATCGATTCAGGTCCGGACTCGAGAAGGTCGTAACAGCTGATGGAGGGAGACTACATCGAGTAATTCAATTGTAAATATCATTTACTACTGTTATACCAAATAGGGTTAGAATATAATGACTTTTGCGGGTTTACCTCGACGGTCATGTACAGTAAAGTTATGATTTAAGACACTAGACACAAGACGTCTTGCTCGTGGTTGCACACTCGATTACACGAGGATTGCAGGGGTCCGGACGGCCTCAAATCATTCCTCGATGATGCAAATCGAATGCTGGGGCTTCTCCATAGTCACAATCGCTAGATAAAAGATCAATCTAGCGCGCAAGCTTCCCAAAGTGGCCTACTTTTGCGTTTTCGCGGCGTAATTTGCATTATTCAGCAGCATGTAGCTGTCGTAGCTTTATGAAAACGTATCACTCGACAGCGGCAGCATTGTAGCACAGCGCCGCGCCGCCATATTGCTTCTCGCGGCTCCGCTACATGCTGCCGAATAATGCAAATTACGTCTCGAAAATTGATCTTTTACCCAGCGATTGTGATGAATGAGTCTAGTGCTTTAAGAGACACCTGAGAGACACCTAGCTCGCGCGTGACTGTGTGATACCTTCACCGCTAGAGCATATATCCATACGCGAGGATTGCAAGGGTCCGGGATTCCACTCCTGGTTTCTCAATAATGCAAAGACGAGATTTCTTAGTAGTCAAAATCGCTAGATGAAAGATCAATCTAGGGTGCTATTTGCCTCAAAAGTCTTACTTTTACGTTTACGACGCGTAATTTTCACTATTCGGCAGTATATCGACAGCCACGATAGGCGGCAGAAGAATTCGATAATACGCGTCGAAGGGGTAACGGAGAGTGAAATATCGGCGTGGGTCAGAAATGACTACGGCGTAGACCTAGAGCTCGCAAGAATCCGGGAGTTAATGTGATTAATAATTAACCCTTTCGGTCAAATAATTATTTATTCCTGGTAAAAAGAAACATGGCTTTGCTAAGCAGTTCTTTGAAAATATAAATGTTTACTATATTACTAAGTTTATTTAGTGTGTCCTTATATGAGGACGCCATGACCGAAAGGCTAAATGTAAGTTAATGTGATTAAAATACAGATGGTAGCATTTTACAGTTTTATTAATCAATTACGTAGTCAACTCCATTTTCTACAATTGTTTCATAACACATTTTACAAGCTGATTCTTGTTTCCTAAAAACTGTTGTAATCGTCTTATATTAATTGGCATTTTATTTCGGACCCGGCATCATAGGTCGTGGCGATTAATAATATAAAATGCTTTCACGAGTGTGTTATTGGGCTCTAAATTTGCTGCTGTCGCGGTATTAACGCTTTATTGAGCTTCCTTTCCTTTCCTTTTTCAAGGGGAAAAGCGCAATGGGTGTATTTCTGGAAAATGCACCAACATATCCGCGCAAGGATAAATTTTATTTGTAACGCGACAGAGAGTCGATCGACCTCGAACTTTCACAAACAGTAACAGTCCGAGCTTGCTAAATGCAATGCATCGACTCATTACCATGCCAAATTCAATTGGCCATGCATTATCTGGTGGCGTTTTAACATGTGCCAGACATGAATACGGAATTTCCAATCATCCTTGGAGAGGACAACGACGCTACCAAATGTAAGCGTCAGACTATCCATCAGACGATTGTGTCCAATTATTCACTTCATCTATTAATGATCAGATTATTTAAAGAAACATGTCTGAAGCACCAATAAGAATGAACGAGAGGATTAGAAAGAGAGGAACCAATTTATCTTCTCACTGCAGTGTATTAATACTTCTATCGAATGCATGTTTTATTCAACACCGAGAAGTTAAACTGTTTGGTGTACTGTTAAACAATAATTTCTTTATTTCCTAAATACCCTAATCATTGTCAGTGTATTAACCCTTTGCACTCCGAATTATTTCTCAATTTTGTTGCCAACAATTCCCTAACATTTTAAGTGTTTTATTTAAAATGTACTGCAAAGGACAGTTCCTTGACTGCTACTTATTTTCAACAATTTTGTTTACTGATTATATTAAATATAGCTCTCAAACTTTGCTGTAATTTATATTTGTGGAACTTATATTTGTTTTTAACTAAAAAATAAGACAAGGAAGAGGAAGAACCAAATACATATAAAAACCCGTTTTATTCACATTTTTCTTTCTTTAATGTCGAGTCGAATAATACAAATATGGATGAACTAAAGTGATTCTGTTTTAGCTTCTTTATCAAAATTATACAAGAACATTCGTTGAAGTATCTGGTCGAAAATTTGTTTTTCTTTATAATGTGGAGTATTAAGAACAAACCTCAAACTACTTTTCTCCGTATTAATAAATACAAAATCATCTTTCTATTTGGTTCTAGTTTCAGAACGAAACGCGTAATGTTGAAAGCAAGATGGCAAGAAATTGATTTCAAATTTCGAATTTTTGTAACTTAAGGACACGATGATAAAGTATTAACCCTCTTACGTAGCCAACCAAAACGCATATATTATTTAAAACCTTTTGTATCTGATATATTTGCACAAATTCTCATTCTAAGACTATAAATTAATATATTAGCGAGCAAAGAATGGACATTCAGAGAAATTTTGTAATGTTTTTAAAGGAACATTAACAAGTTGTTGAAAGAAATGCAATAAACATTCTGTTTAACCCTTTGCCTTACTCTATCCGATCGACTAAAGTATTTCTGACAAACTTTTCGATGGAAATTCCCCAGAGTGTGGATCGTCCCGGGCGCAGTCTGTTTTATCGACGACGCGGAGGGATGATTCGGATCGGGGTTGCAGTGGCATAGAGGGGCAGCCAGAGGGGGTGGGTTACGTGTTTACGAGCGATAATTCGCGGGCCGAGTGACAATGATTTATGCCGCAGCAACTTGCAGCGGAATCTCGCGGCCGCAGGAACCGCAAAGGGTCACGAGCCCGTGTTCATCCCCTTCTGCACGGCCGCGAGTCCGGCTTCGTCGTAATTATTTATGTTGGCCGGTCTTCGCGCGAGACCGTAATTGAATTTGCGTCTGTTGGGGGCAGGGATAGAGTGAGAAAGAAAGAGAAATAGAGAAGAAGCGAGGGAATGACGACGGCGGGAAAGAGCGAGTGCCCGGCCACTGACCGTAATTCGTCCGCGCGAGACGAAAAACAAGAAGGAAGGGCGAAAAACGGAGAAACCGAGACGATTAATACGGTCTTAATTGTCCCCGTCGTCGCGCGAACGAAACGTGCCCGCTTCGCCACGCTTACACCAACGACACCAATTGAAGTCTCGTTAAGGGGGTCTCGTGCGGTCCGAGCGAACGAATTCCGGACCCTTGTTACTCTCTGTGAAAGATACCGAGGGCTAGTTCTCCTGAAACATTTCTTCCATCGTTTAACGGAGAAATTGATCGTGCGCTGACTCTTAGCCCCTTCGCATTTTTAATCTCGCCCGCTCGTTACGGCTAGCCCGGAGAAACCTGCGATCATCGGTTCACAGTGGGTTATTCATTTATTGACCCCATCTCGATAACCCGCTTCCGATCAATATAGGGTAAATGTAGGGGATATTCAATAAAATTAAAATGATCACACTCCTTAAGTGTATCTAAGAGAGCTAAATTTACAATTCCTATTAAAATAATAGCAATTATTAAGTGAATAATATGTGTCTTCATACCAAGAATGGACTTAAGCCTCTTTCAAAATTAACAACTAGATTTGTCATAAAATTTGAGACAGCCCAAGTCCATTCGATATAATTTAAAATGCTTCAAATTGAAAAAATAATATTCAATTTATTTTATATTTCATTACAGAACTTGAAAAACACGATATATGCAATTCAGGAAATCTTCTAATTATATAAATTACATAACAATTTACTCCACATTTACATTTTGTGTATGCGGGAGGGATTTGAATAACTCATGATGCTTCGGTGGTATATATCGTAGTAAGTCCGTCATATCCTTGTATTTCACTGTTGTAATTTGTCTTATATTTTTATAAAGTGGTGTCAATACAATATTTTCGAATTTTCTTGGTCTACCCCGACGTGATAATAAATTCAGTATTTTAAACTCTGTATTCTCATCCATTGATATCTTATAGAAAATTTTATATGGTTTATTTCTCAAAAAACGCCTCCAGTATATTTTTAACCAATTTATTGTTTCTCCGTTAGAATTCTTTACCCTTTTCAAAATTGCATCCTCCAAAAATCTTGTTGATATGAAATCCTCTTGTTTCATTTTATTTAAAATAAAGTTATTACCTTTCCGGCACTTCTTGATAACATTATAATAATCTTGGGGGACAAACAGTAAATTATTTTTCTTTAATGACATTTCTACCCAAAATTATCGTATACTCTAAATATACTTAACCGCAAAATGTATTTTATGACAGCTAACTTCAAGTGGTACATGTCTGACAAATGGACTTAGGCCACTTTCAAAATAAAAATTTGCATCATTCTATTAACCAGCTAATTTCTATTAATCCTTTTTACAAAATCCCTGTGATTTTAAATATATTAGTTACAATTTGCTTCAGAATGAAAAGATAACGAAGAAATGTAAATATTAAAATTGCTAGCTTGATTTTTCTCGAAAATGGACTTAGGCCACTTCAAAATAAAAATTTGTATCATTCTATTAACCAGCTAATTTCTTTTTTATGAAATCCCTGTGATTTTAAATATATTAGTTACAATTTGCCTCAGAATGAAAAGATAACGTAGAAATATAAATATTAAAATTGCTAGCTTGATTGTTCTCGAAAATGGACAGGCCACTTCAAAATAAACGGCTCATAGCTTATTGAGCATTGTGAAAAATATAGAATGCAAGGGTTAATTAACAGAAAAAACGTAAGTATAGAGGTGAGCTGAGTTCATACTTGATATGTACTATTGTCCTCGCGTGTCGACACTCGTCATAACTGCTAGATCAGATAATTCTAACGCAGTGTTTACACGTTTACTCGCAAGATTAGTGCACCGTGAATTATTTGTTGCGCTGCGTTTGTAGACGGTGAATGAGACAACGGATCTTTTATACATAACGTTCGCAGGGAGAGAGCTATATACGCCTAGACATAAAAATCCGTTCCCGAGTGTTAAAACAACACACTGAAAATAGACCTGTTTTGTAAAAATGTGTTTTATACGAGCATGCATAGAAAGTTCATAATATCCAGCGGAAATACAAAAGTTCATCTGTCGTGAAACGTGAGCCAGCGTAGCACTGTAATTAGCTATTTCGCTGTACGACGGAACCGACCAAAAAGTGTTAATACCGTAAGGCGGCTTGAAAACTTAATTACCGGATTAACGTATTCAGAACAGCGACACCCAGCGATGGCTCACGAGAGGTATAACGCGACTGATCCGACGTAAACTGGGCTTTCTATAATTTCATTCTTTTATACAAGCACTTACGTTTCATACGTGTTCTGCATTTGGTAAATATGTGTCAGTTATATATATCGTAAAAATTTTAATGAAGTCGTTTGATGCGAAAAAGTAACAATCTTTAGATTTATTACTAGACTGCGGATCTTTATGCAAAATAAAAATTGTCTGCATCGATTGCAAAAACTAGAAACAAAATAGAATGTTATTTCTCTCCTTAACGATTTTAATAGAGGAGAAATCACATATTGACATCTTCAATTTTTAAAATTGTTCAACAACTTTGAATTTCAACTACTCAATTTTGCTATAAATGCATGAAGATCCGCAGTCTGTTTATTACAGTTACTGTAATTAAAAACTGCGATTTTCACCATCGTTAATCTTTATGAAATTTTTGAAACGTATATAATTAATACAGATCGAAAAAAACGGACTTTTTAAATTTTTGACGTAGGCCCACATTCAAAAGTTGTAAATAACAACTTTTGATATTTTCTCCGCGATTCAGACCAGTAGCAATTTTTTCAAAATCTATCTTTCTTTACATAAAAATTTTCTTCCTGAATTACGACAAACTGGAATAAAATAGAAATTTATTTTCTTTCTTAATATGTTGAATAGCTTAGAAATAACATAACAGTATTTTTAAATTCTTCTAACGCTTTTACTTTACCTACTCATTCTTGTCATAAATTCATAAAATCCGCTGTCTAAATATAATAATTAACAAGTTTTTAGTTGTAGCAACGTTTCTAACGACTATGAGACGTACGATATTTAAATGTTAGCAAACATTGGTTGGGCCAAAGTAGTGTTATCATACGTAAATTTCTTGTTAATTAACCAACTATAATAATTGTAGGCTCAACGTTGGATATTCGATAACAAATTGTCATTAATTTTCGTCGTAGACCCTATGTTGGGTACTCGAACTAAAAATTTTCTACCTGAATTGCAACAAAGAAATTTATTTTCTTTGTTAATACGTTTCATAGGTTGAAAATAATATAACAGTGTTTCTAAATTCTTCTAACGCTTTTACTGTTTTAAATTACACCTACTCATTCTTGTCATAAATTCATAAAATCCGCTATCTAAATATAATAATTAACAAGTTTTTAGTTGTAGCAACGTTTCTAACGACTGTGAGACGTACGATATTTAAATGTTAGCAAACATTGGTTGGGCCAATGTAGTGTTATCATACGTAAATTTCTTGTTAATTAATCGACTATAATAATTGTAGGCTCAACTTTGGATATTCGATAACAAATTGTCATTAATTTTCGTCATAGGCCCTATGTTGGGTACTCGAACTAAAAATTTTCTACCTGAATTGCAACAAAGAAATTTATTTTCTTTGTTAATACGTTTCATAGGTTGAAAATAGTATAACAGTATTTCTAAATTCTTCTAACGCTTTTACTGTTTTAAATTACACCTACTCATTCTTGTCATAAATGCATAAAATCCGCTATCTACTCGTCATAAGCATAAAAGGATGATCAGTGATTTCTTGAAAATATTGAAGAAGCAATACAGAAAATGCGCGCTCGGGTTTATAAATATCCACAGTGCCATATAATCTTTGAATAATGGGCAGATTGAGCGAGATGACAATAGCTCTCGGTAGTAAACCGGTTAATTGGCTCGAAAAGAAAAGATGGTTCGAAAGGCAGCCGCGTTCGGAGCGGCGAGATAAGCTTCCGCGTTCCTTTGCCCCGTAACCGAGACGCCATAGAAAAATGGGGCTTTTCGACATTTATGCCGTCCAGAAGCGCAGCTACGTGACTGGAAGGCGACATTCTGGCTTAAGGGTTTAGGAGAAAAAAAGAAGTCGGCTCTAATTCCTTTTCATACGGCCGCTAAGTAAAGACAGATAAGGAGAGCGAACCATGTGTTCGTACACCGTGAACCGTAAATACCGTTCGCGCCCTTCCCGCGCCGGTTTCCCCGTGTCACGGTGCCTCGACGAGCTTTTTTATTATCAGTGTTTCCCGAGTATGCTCTCCGCTTTGTCCTTGAAACGCAAAGCAACCCCGGTCAGACCCTTGACGCGACACGTGGTGAAGAGAGTCCGGAGGGTCCGGGACCTCTAACGTTTGCGATTCAAAGAGTACAGCGTGGAAATGAAAATTAAGAACCGGAGGGTCCCGAAGAACGAGAATTACGACATGTGTACGCTTTCGCGGCATAAGGGGCGACTACACACCGGTGGCGATAATTTACGGCCCGGCACTTTTGTTCCGGGATTCACTTTGTGAGTAAATATCGCAGGCCGAAGAACCGGATGGCAGCGAGGATATTAGCATTGTGGCTCTCGAGCTTTAGATTTGCTCTGTCGAAGGTCCGGTAATCGCCTTTCTGCTAATCCTGTTGGTGACATGGACGCACGTTGGAAGTGTATTGACCGAATTGACATGTTTCGTGCAGAATATCAAACTCAAAGGCTGCTCTTTACTTTACGATGTATTTGGTATGTAATTCAGTAGATATGTACTCGAGGACCCTGCAGATCGAAGTTTCGATCCTGTAGGATCAATGGTTCAGGTATTATGCTTGCTTAAAGTTGAGCATTATTCAGCGTTTTTGACAGATAGGGGCGCCGCCATCGGTGAAGCAATACTAATGCAATGATGAAACTTTATTACTTTATTACGAAACCTTTACCAACGTATTGATAAACAGGATACACCCGAATTCGCTTCTACGACTCGGTAAGTGATCAATATAAACGAAACAGTTCGAAAACCCAGTGCAGCATTCACTTTCGTTTCGTTCATTGTGAACTAATTTCTTCATTTCTAGTTCCACTTCGATTTCTCGAAACTTTCATCAATAGATTTGCGAGATTTCCCTGATTAAAAAAAGACCAAACTCGACAGAGTTTCATCATGTTTACCTTCATTTACAATCATATTTACCTATATCATAGCGAGTTATGTATTTCAACTCATTTTAATCAGAAAATCTCACAAATACGTTGGTAAAAGTTTTGTAAAAAGAGAATAAAAAATTAAAAACTTTCCTATTTGCATTGAAATTGTAATCAATACGCAGCCTTTTGACACTAAACCTACCGAGCCTTAAAAGTAACTGGTACATGTTCCATTATACATATGAATGACAAGTTTGATTTTATTTAGACTTTGTGCGGCTGCTATTGCAATACGTGATCTACTCTATCTATACGCTCATTTCTTTTGAAATAATTTTTATTATTTCAATAATTGTGAAATACAAAATCTGGAAACGGTAATTTTGACCGGTGATAGTAGGTTTTGTTAAACTGTGCTAGCTGCCTTGACCCTCAGTCCCTCTTTGTCGTTTATTCATTGTCCTTTTCTATGTTCGGCAAACATCAAATATCGTAGTACCTCTACGATTTTTGAGACTCCATAGCCCCGAGGTTGTCATACTATAGGAGGGAAGACTGTAGTTTCATTCTTCGTTGTGCAATTTAGATTCACGTCTAATTTTTTACTGTTGTTTTAAAAAATACCTCATTCTATTTAAAAAAAACTGACGAAAAACCCAATAACATAGCTGATTCTTCTTCGGCTGTGAATTTAAATCGGGAGGACCACGTCGTGATTTTTGTTGGGGATGTTAAGCAACCTTTTAACATACCTCATTCCATTTAAAAAAACGAAGTTGACCTCCATATGACTTTTATGCGTCCACTGTCGAAAAAACTAATAACACAGCATTCTTCTTCGGCTGTGAGTTTAAATCGGGAGGACCACGTCATGATTTTTGTTGGCGACGTTAACACATTACCGACCGGTGATTATTGCATAATTTTGTAAAATCTATGGTCTATGGCTAAATACTTTTTAACGGAACCTTCAATAGCAACAGCAATTTTCATTGAGAACTAATAAGTCAGCCTCAATAACGTCATCTAATAGTTTCATTTAAGATTGGAATGTACAAGAAAAGGGTCTAGCAGGCTAAGAATGGTCCAGCGGCCCCGGCCACAATTTTTATTGATATTGTGTGGAAAACAATGGTTTCAGGTTGAAAGATAATCCCCTAAAATGTTAAGTCGCTAACCCTTCATATCCTTATATGAGGGTAAATATCCTTAACTGTATCACCTTTTTTCTCGGTTGCTAATTAAGATATTCAGATAAAAAAAAACGAAAGTACTCGTACTTACCTCCTTCGTATCATACATTTTCTTCACAACTTTGATCAAATTATTAAGGGTAGAAAAAATCATTTAATTTTTTAGGGGTGGGGATTGCAAGCAACCCTTCGAGTGACCACTTCTAAAAAATTCCATAACAATGTTCTGTTACCTATCTAATATATACAAAAGTTTCAAGATGATTGGATTGATATTGATATAGTTAAATATTGAAAAACAAATGAAATTACGCCATTTTAGGGGATTATCTTCCAAACCATTGTTTTCCACGCAATATCAATAAAAATTGTGCATGCATCTTTCTATGCTTTCTTTTGGTACAGCACAATTATTGGAAATCCTATTAATACTAATATTTAAATAAAAATAAATTAAAATACTTAATATATTTTAACATTATTCCCATATATTTTTTATCGCTTAAAATTCTGGAACGAATACGTTGACGTCTGATGTCGTTCATGTGCAGTTAAATGGGCGACAATTTAAATTCTGTTTGACAATCATGTCACTATACAAACTATTGAAAGACTCCGCTTATTGAAACGTCGCATTGTTATTAATGGAAAATAAAGGATGGAGTTGTTAAGTGCATGTCGACAAACTATTCATCTTACGCAACCAAGGAACATTGCATTTACGTATGAATCGGTTGAATATGGATGGTTGGGTGATCAAACGATCGTTAGAAGTAACATTAATATTAATAGCATTTTGTTGGTTTCTGTTGCAGATAAATCTACGCCTCATTCTTGTCAGCGGTAAGACAAAAGAGTTCCTATTCAGTCCAAGCGACTCAGCGGGGGACATAGCACACCATGTGTTTGAAAACTGGCCGGAAGGTAAGCTGAAACCAATCATTTTCGGGAATATTGCTGCGATCGTTACTTAAAACGATCGAAATCATTCATTTCCAAGCTGTGTTCATTTCCAATGCAAATTAACTGCTGCCAGGATGCAGCAATTGGTCCGAAATTTCATGAAATCAAAAGTCTTCATCATAGGAATCTTGTCATAGCTGCCTCTTGCACGGAGCCCCTCAATTCTTCATCTCATTATTTAAATATTCCGAAATAAACCACGCAATACCGTTTTATTTGTTGCTACACAGAATAACCTTTGACAACTATGCTAAACAAGATAACTAAGGAGGCAGGAAACCACTCCAGGAACAAATAACTGTAAACAGTTTTGCTACCCGAAACGATGATGAGGCATACTGCAACTAAAATGACTTTTACACAAGCGTTGCTGCACAAGTTCGGTTTCGAACCATATGTTCTACCATTTATTATTAGACAGAGGGTCCAAAATATTACAACAAAGTTGCAAACAACATTCATTATTTTTTAACAAAACGTCTATTGAAATAGTGAGATTCTATTCCATTTCTGTCTTTATCATGTAATCCTAACTTTCATGAGTTTAAATTTTTATAGTTTTATACAAGAATTTATATTTTCATGCTCAGTTTAAGGATTGTGTTATACTCCCGTTGTAAAAATGATTATAATTATATTATTTTATTATTTACTTAAAATATGCTATTATTTACATTTATTATATATTATTTACACTAGGTTTAATATTATTTATTTATAACATCGAAATTCTTAGATTTGTGAAATATTCATTGCTTTTACATGCTGTAAAATGATTGATTTTTGCATACCGAGCGAGCAACACGCTGACGAATTGTTTATAGTATTTATTATTATATTTTTCAATTTTATTGCCAACAACTCCATACTCAATTTTATTGCCAACAACTCGCAATTTACTTCAAAGGACAATTCCTTATAGAACTCAAACTTCGTTGTAATTTGTATTTGTGAAACTTACATATTTGTTTTTAACTAAAAAATAAGGAATTAAATAAATAAAGTAGATAAATACATATAAAAAAATACTAAATACATATAAAAACCCGTTGCTTTTTCCGATGTCGAGTCACACTCGACAAAGGAGTGCAAAGGGTTAATAAATTATCGAGGCACCCGGTATTCGCTAATTCCCATAAAAGTAGCAAGGGTATCAGGAAATATCTCGCCGTGAAGAACAGTCGCTATTTCTTAAAACCCTGCACGGTACACCGTATAAATGGAACGCGGAAAAATTCCACGACGCCGGGGTATCGCTGCAGTGCCTCGGGATAATGCTTGCTCGTTCATCACTGTCGGTACACGGCTCGAAACTACCAGAATTGAAAACGCTCGCGGAAATATGGGGGGCGCGAAGCGTTGCTGTCTATCGCGGGATGTATCGCGGCAGTACAATTCAATTAGGCGGCGCGCGCCGTGTGGAAACGGCACGCGTAAAAATTTCGACCGAAATTTATATAAACGTATTTGGACCGAACAGCCGGGAAAAGTCGACTTCAAAATTTTGGGTAAGTCGTACAATTTTTGTCGTCCAACGTGGTTAAGGGTCTGAAGAATAAGGCATCAGTATTGTATTTTTTTGGCTACTATTTACTTTACCGGACTCAAAATTTGTGCCTTTCTCCTATACATTATGATGTATTTGGTATGTAATCCAGTAGATTTGTACCCGAGGCGGCTGCAGTCGAAATTTCGATCCTGTAGGATCAGTGGTTCAGGAGTTATGCTTGCTTAAAGTTGAGCATTATTCAGTGTTTTTGACGGGTAAGGACGCCGCCATTTTGGTTCGTAGTGACGATCGCGAGCCGTTTACCGGGAAGAACCGCTAGATGGCAGCACGAGTACACGTTAATGCTGATAATATATGTAGATCGGGTATTGCGATTGTTGTTTGAATTTTGGAAGACACGGCCACGATGTTGCGTTGTAACTGGTCTTGGTTAGGTCTGGGTTAGGTTTTTGTAAATATTTTCCACGATATTTCTTCTCAAACATTTTCTGAGATATTTTCTCTATGTTAGCGAGATATTACTGTAGGCCTATGCTGCCATCTAGCGGTTCTGCTCGGTAAGCGGCGCGCGATCGTCACTACAAACCAATATGGCGGCGCCCTTACCTGTCAAGGACACTGAAAAATGCTCAACTTTAAGCAAGCATAACTCCTGAACCATTAATCCTACAGGATCGAAACTTCGGCTGCAGCCGCCCCGGGTACAAATCTACTGGATTACATACTAAACACATTATAATTTATAGGAACAAATTTTGAGTCCGGTAAAGTAACAGGCAGCTACTTTTCTCACTGTGCGATGTTTATCTGATCCGGCCCCTCGATAACAGTGAAAGAAACGAGGAAATTCGAGTTACGGAAAGGGAGCTGGATCGAATCAGCAAAGGATGATGCTGTTCCTTAATACCGGCGAGGAATAGATGAAACGGATAGAGTAGAGTCTTGAATTCTTTTAAATAAAGTCCCCGGGACGTAAATCACCGGAGAAACTCTGCGCAGGAGAGAGGCAGTGGTAGAACTCGTTTAATATTGAAATGCATTCACCGACCACAACTTCTGCTCTCTCGAACCGTTGTACACGAATTACTTAGGCTTTCAGGGACAGAAAAGTGCCGCGACGATACTAGATCCCGACCGTAAGATGGAATGTTCCATTAACTAGCTGGCACTCCTTGGAAATTCATTAAGCCACCGCGAGAGCATGGTAGTCGCTGTCTCGAATTACGTTGCGACCAGTATAATCCTGTCGCGGAGCATCTCCGGTGCTGCCTCCATGCAAATCGTCGCGATTACATAAAGATAAAAGAGGACCGCTTAGCCTGTAATAAAAAAAGTGCCATTCCCTCGGAATCTCACTTTGCGGAACGTGTATTCACAAAAGACCGAAAGCCCTCGGGAATGCCTTCAGGAAGCTACCGCCTGTGTTCTATCAGCCGTGCGCCGAACGCTATGCGATTGTTCGATGCAAATGTTTCACCTTTTTGCGTATCACTCGCGCAGTTCGCCGGAAAAAATTGACTGCCGAAGAACTTCGCTGAAATTCAAATTGCGTCGAAACCCCACTCTTTTGTTGTTTTCTGATCGATCAAGATGAGAACGTCCTTTAAATAGCAACATACTCACTGCCATATTTACGCAGACTGCCATTTAGCCTCACACTCGAGAATAGTTGCAAAAAAGATTCTAGGAGGAAGAACATTTCTTTTCCTTTCCATTTTTACTTCACCACTTAACACTAAACCTACCATCATCGGTCGAAATAACCGGCTCCAGATCTTTTATTTTACACTTATTGAAATAATAACAATTACAGTGACTTTCAAAACTGTTGCAATGATTAGAATTATTGATTAAAAATTTTAAAAATATCACATAAACGCTTTTGAAAAATACGAACTTTATTGAAAATGAAAGTTATATTATTAAACTTTGAAAAATACATAAAATAATAATTTATCTTGGCCCTTAATATTAAGTAAAAATATAACAATATATTCAACACTTTTGCACCTCAATATGTAGATCATATTTTTAGTATTTAATGTAGCCGCCTTTGGCTTTTATTTTATTTATTTTATTTAGCTTCCCCAGTTCTTATCAATCGCACTAAACTTCAACGATCATGTTTATTTAATTTTCGAGGGCGACCACCTAACGATTTTGTACAATCCGGGAGAACTTTTCCACGAATGCGACTTATACTGGAGTAGTGTATTCCAACTTTTTAGCAACCTGTCGCATCGACAAACGGCTAAGCATCAGATACATCTAATTCTGTTCATGAACTGTGGGAACTACTTCAAATTGTATGGAACGGTATTCCTGGAGGATTTTTGAACAGTTTGGTGAACAGTGTTCCGAAACGATTAAATGCTATCATAAAAGCGAAAGGCGGCTACATTAAATACTAAAAATATGATCTACATATTGAGGTGCAAAAGTGATGAAATGCATTATTAAAATAAAAAAGATTATACACACTATTAAGGGCCAAGATAAATTATTATTTTATGTATTTTTCAAAGTTTAATAATATTACTTTAATTTTCAATGAAGTTCGTATTTTTCAAAAGCGTTTATGTGATATTTTTTTAATTTTTAATCAATAATTCTAATCATTGCAACAGTTTTGAGAGACTGTATTTGATAAGAAATTATTGTATAGATATCTTTAATATGTGAGCACGTATTACAATAGGAGCCGCACAAAGTCTAAATCAAATTAATCTTGTCATTTTTATAAGCATGTTTCAGTTACTTTTGAGGCTCGGTAGGTTTATTGTTAAATGCGATATATGTTAATGACTAATTTCACTAATTTTTGTGTTGTGCATTGAAAAATGGAAAATAAGCACATATGAAACTAATTTATTTTGTCTCTTTTTTGGTTTAAAATTAAAAGGAAGAAGTAAATAAAATGAACCATAATTAAATTTTATGAATGAGTAAATAAAGTAAGGTTATACTTTGACTCAAGCTGCATTTTTTTGTATATTTTATCTATATGAATTACTTAACAACGTTGAAGAAAAATTAGCTGCTACAACCTGCTACTTAGTGGCAAATTATTATATTTAAATGGGGCTGTGATGGGACCTCTGGGTATGTAATATGTAATATGTTATATGTAATTAAGTTACTGTAATTATAATTTAAAAAGAAAGTAATCATATTAAAGTCATTTTCTTATATTCACAGACTTTACCTCCTATAAGTCAGAAATGTAGAAATATAAGAAAAAAATCCGTTTGTTATAATTTTTATGTTCAATTGCCTCATAACAAAAAAATAGATATCATAATTATAATTATCAAGTATCAAGGGGATATAAATTATTCAAAAATAATTTTGTCCAGCTAGAATGAGACATTTTACCACTGTGTACCGTCTAATCCGATACGGGGTCGGGTATATGTATAGCTGTGAACTAATCCAATTACTCAACTTCTTCATTTTTCATTATCTCCGACACACATTCAATTATGCTTTATTTAAAGTGTCATATGTTAGAGATTATAGATAGTATATTAAATATATTACATATATTGTCATATATATACAACACAGACAGAAAGAGTTGAATCATTTTACAGTATGTAAATACAGTAAGTAAGTGAAGTTTCATCTCGAGGAAAGTATTCTGAATAATAAGTACACCTAACGGTTCGGCCAATTTCTTTATTTGTCTTTATCGAAATGAAAATATTTTATACATCGGAATTTGATTTGTATGATTGAATAATTTTTTCCAGGACTGGTATTTTCCTTGTTTGTGCATTCTCGAAGCGAGAGATATATCAGCAACGTTATTTTCCTCGTATCCTTTCCGTTCTCCAGAGTAGAAACATATCCGTTGAATATTCCAATGTTTGTCCTCTCGTTCCGAATATATCTGACTGTAAAAATTTAATGGTTTTTAACGCTGTATTATACATTATTCGACCGTCCTGCCTCGACTATTCATCGGCAAATGGCCAGCCGTAGAACAATCGGGAAAGAAATTCAGAAACCCGGCGAACCGAGATCCACGAGTTTCCACGCAGAATGTTCGTGTCTCGTTCATTATCGGAACGTGAAATCCGGAAGAGGGGTTCAAAATAAAGGGTGAATTTCACGTCCGTCAGGGCGGAACGGAGGAAGGGGACCGTCAAGATCGAAGCGGCGATGTATCCACGTTTTTCCGGGCCAACGGCCGCGAAATTCCCTTCCTTCTTTCTTTTTTTTCCTACGGGTACCATGGAAAACCCGTGAATATCCGAAGCAAGGTCGCGTTGCTGATACCAGACTCTTTGTCTTTCAGACTGGGCGGAAGAGGCAGTCGCCAAAGCGGAGATCCTGCGGTTAATCTACCAAGGCCGTTTTCTACACAGCAATGTCACGCTCGGTGCTCTTGGGCTTCCCTTCGGAAAAACCACGGTGATGCATCTGGTCCCACGAGAGAATCTTCCCGAGCCTAATTCTCAAGGTAAATCATCAACGGCCCCCGGCCCAACAATCCTTTCTGTCCTGTCCACTGCTGGGAAGGAAACTGGGCGGAGATCTTTCTTCTTTCGATTTCTCGTCGACCAACCTCGGCATTAATCCTGGAACAACTAAAGGTCGATTTATAAAAGCCACACAGACTCTCGGAACGGTTCCGTTCAACACCGATCGGACGAACATTTTTCAATTCTTTTTAATATACACTGACTCCCACTAATATTCGGACACTTTTAAAAAGACGACAACATTTTTAATATTGAACCATACGATTTGAAATTTTTTGGGAAGTTAGAACAATATTGGAATACAATAACAGCAATATTGGATTGCTGCACAACGTGACTAAAATTTTTGAAAAAAATTGCAAGTTGTTGGAATTCCAGAGAAAATACTAAAAGTTGCATTTTACAACTTTTTCATGTGGGCCTGTATTGAAAATTTTAAAAATTCGCACTGTGAAAGTTTCATCGAAATCGGTTGATGCGGAAAAAAAGGCAGGCATTGAAAGATGTAAGAATCCTTAGATTTACTGCAGTTATAGACTGAAAATCGTGGAAATCTGCAATTTTTACCATCTTTAAACGTTTATAGATCATTGCAATGTCGATCGATTTTGATGAAATTTTCAGAATATGTTTAATTGACACAGATCTACAAAAGGTATTTTTTAAATTTTCAATATAGGTTCACATTAAAAAGTTGTAAAATGCAACTTTTAGTATTTTTTCTACAATTCCGATCAATTGCAATTTTTGAAAAAATTTTCTTTCACATCCTGTAGCAAACTAATTGCTCTTCCCCAAAAAGTTCAAATCGTATAATACAATATTTAAAAAGTTATCGTCTTTTTAAGAGTGTCCGAATATTAGTGGGAGTCGAATATTAGTAGGGCAACTGTACCGATTACTGCGGTATCATGCTTCCATCGTACTTTAGTTTAACCCTTTGCACTTCTTTGTCGAATGTGACTCGACATTAGAGAAAGAAAAATGTAAATGACACGTGTTTTTATATGTATTTGGTTCTTCCTTTATTCATTTCAGTTAAATACAAATATAAGTTCCATAAATATAAATTACAACAAAGTTTGAGAGCTATATTCAATATAATTACTAGACTGCGGATCTTTATGCAATTATGGACTATAAAAATTTTCTAGAAATGCTGGAGTATCAAATTCGACAGAATATAGAACGATTTTTATTTATTATCCATCTACAAAAGTTATTACCAATGAAAATAGGATTTCGTTTGGTCCCACTTTCTTAAAATTTGTCTACAAAACTTGAAAATTGCATAAACATCTGCAGTCTAATAATGAGTAAACAAAATTGTTTAAAATGAGTAACAGTAAAAAAACTGTCCTTTGAAATAAATTTCAAATGAAACACTTAAAATAGTAGGGAGTTGTTAGCAACAAAATTAAAAAATAATTCGGAGTGCAGAGGGCTAATATTATTCCTAATTTATCATGAAATAATAATATACGTAAGCATTTTATGGAAGAGTGGTGTATTTTGAATACAAAAAAAGATTGGTGACCAACAAAAAACCTCATACAAAATACAACATGAGAAAATATTAAAAAGTAAAATCGACATTTTGCACAGGGTGTATAAAAAGTATCTGAATCGGTCTACATTTGTAAAAAAAACTTGCCGCAAAATTGTTGTCGAAGTTTGTTTTTACATCAACACCTTCTAGTCATCGAAAAGAGAAAAAGTTTAAAAGGAGCCACATGACGCAAACAAATTGTTATAGACATATAAGCTGTTAAAGTTTTTGCAAAATTTGATTGTGTGGAATTATACGTATAGACAAAAGCCTACTACTACAGTCCAGCTAACCGTGTCAATGAGACAGAACATAATCGTGTGCGTGCTTCGAGAGAAACGAAATTTAAAGGGACATTCGTCGCTAGGCCCGTACCAAGTCATCGTCTCCCTGCCCATTCAGATGACAAATTTGAAGTTGCGAAATATGAAAATAACCTTACATCCATTGTTATACATACGAATATTAATCCCGCATTATAAAATACTAACGTAACGTATGCTTATAAATTTTTCAGAATCTTCTGTTCCTCCGTTGGATCCACAGCCCGCTATTGTTTACTCACGCGAATACGTCCGAATAACTGTGCCCGTCTCCCGAAGCCTATTTTCGAAACACAGAACATCACGGTTCTACACAATCACGAAACACTACACAACACACTTTCCGAAATCGTGACAGCGAACGAGAAGACGTTACTCCGACCACGATCGAGATAGTTCCGCGATATTAATTCGATTTCCGCGCGAAAATTCTGCTCTCCCAGCATACAATGTATTCGATTAAGGCTGGTCGATTGAAACAAAAGAAATCGTTTCCAACGAGATATTGATCTTTCGAGAATCATCTGTGTTCTGTCGCGTATCCCTTCTTATTATTGCTGCGAGCACAAAGGCGCGACTACTGGCGATATATCTGAAAAGGACGTTATAGCAGGCAAAAAACGCATGCGAATCGACTTTGAACTGACCGATTATTATTTTACAACCACAGTGCTTCGACAACTTCAATCCTGACAAATGGACAACATGTGCGACTGACCCAACGAAGCTACGAGCAATGTATACACTCATAAATCACGCCAGTGACGACCAAAGACAATAACAAAAGGAATTTCTTTGACAGTTTCCCTACTCCTCAACCTAAAGTCCTTCCGACACAACCGCGTCCAATTAACAAACGCTACGCTTCCCCACCCTTAACCTTAATTCACGAAAAATCCGAGGTGACATTCGCAGTATTATTTTGACCATGGCCGGAGTAACTTCTTCTCGTTCGCTGTCACGATTTCGGAAAGTGTGTTGCGTAGAAGTGTGGTATTTCGTGCTTCACTGTTATCAGGACGTATTCGTGTAAATAGCAGTGTGCTGTGGGTCCGACGGAGGAACAGAAGATTCTGAAAAATTTGTAAGTATCTATACTTTACATTAGTATTTTATAAAAATATGAGAACGATTAACAATTTTGTTTGCTTTGCCAACGAAAATACATTCTCATTGAATTGCACAAATTTATTCAGGACAAAATATTTATTTTTACGTATTTTAATTTTATTGGAAGAAATACCGCAGTAATAGGTACATTTACACTATGTGTCTGGGCAACATTTATAAGTACAGTAGGACCTCGATTAACCGGATCCCGATCATAAACAAATATACGTTTAAATGTGATTATTAGACTGGATGTTTATGCAATTTTCAATTTTTCTAGACTAATTTTAAGAAAGTGGAATAAAATACAATGTTATTTCCAGTGGTAGTAACCGTTGCAGATCTCAATAAAATAAAAATTGTACTAAATTCTGTCGATTTTTATATTCCACCCTTTTTCGAAAATTTTCAGAAACCATAAATGCATAAAGATCCGCAGTCTAGTGATTATATTATGAAGGGAAATAAATTTTCAAAAATAAAAAATTTATTTTGGAATATAATGTACATCTTAATTATGTTCTTCGGGTCTCGATTATCCATCGGGCCTTAATTTGTCCGGGCTGTTTGTCTCCCGATCAAGCCGGTTAATCGAAGTCCTACTGTATACATAAGGTGCAACTCCATACATTAATAAATTCGTACTATAAATAAGAAGTGATAATACAAAAATACACATATACAGTGAATCACAGTAATATTCGGATACTTTTAAAAGTATAACATTTTAAATATTGGACCACACTCGTTTTAAAGTTTGAAGCTTCTACTTTCGCAAAGCAGTGCTCATTTTCCTCTAATATATTTTGAAATAGAAGAGCCATTATTTTTTAAAATGCTGAAAATTCAAACATTTCCAGACATCCAAAAATTGTTCTCGTAAATGAAATTGCCATAAATTTGAGTATGGAAGCCTCCTCTTTAGGATTCCTTTGAAATTGATGTACGGTTTTTGTTTTAAAAAAATTTTTTGATTAAATTAAATAATGGATTATGAAACTAGAGGCTTCAGGCTTTGAAATGAGTCGAAATTTGTTATCGTACAATTATTTTTGACAAAATTATCGCAGCTTAGAGACAAACAATTTTCCAGGAATCGGGTATTTAGTGTTCAAATACTTTTTGGATCCACTGCACGTATCAAAAATCAATACAATGCTTCTCTTTTTATTGTGACCACGATGACACAATATTTTGCGATGTTACTTCCCTTTACTTTGTTTTGAATCGATGAAACCATGCCACTGTTGCCGTTTATACCAACAATGACGTCAGAAGTATCGATGCAACTAGCCTGTAGCTCGTATAATACATTGAAAATTGCATCTTGTTTGGTTTCCCTCTGTGTCGCCGTTCCTTTACGTCGCTGTTTACCTGAACTCTTAAGTAATTGTGTGGGAAATAGTTATTTTTGGGAATTTCTTTCTCAAAACTACTAAGACTTCAGAAACTATTTTTCTATGTTCAAAGTTTTGTTTTAAAAAGTACCCCATAACTTTTTTATTTCATTATATTTATTAATTATAAAATTCCAGCTGACCTCCCCGGTTGTCTTAAAATGGCGTCGGTCATTACTGATCCATCTGAAACTAAAAATTCGTTGACACATTTTTTAAATAAAGTCGTGGGTACAGTTTTTCAGAATTAGACTTTGTCTTTGGCCTCTTGAGTAATCATGGCCTCTATTGGAATGTTCCTAAAAGATCAACTCTAATTGATTTATTTGACTTTTACCAAATCTGAAATAGTTGTCAATAATTTAAACCTTTGAACAGGCACGTGAGCACACGTTAAATTGTTAGGAGACGGCGAGTCTTTATGCAAAATAAATAATGTTGTGCATCGATTGCAGAAAACGGAAGCTATACATAGAAGCTATTGACATTTATTTCTTTACTGTTGTGTGTTTCACCTACTAATGTTTGTCACGAGCCCATAAAATCCGCAGTCTAATTATTAGTTAACCCTTTGCACTCGGAGCTATTTAAACTCGAAAATGAAACGTTTCTTCCGACCTAGAATACTTCCATTCTATATTAATTTTGTTCTTTGTATGAATATAAAATGTTTAGTAATTGATTAGTAGACTGCGGATTTTATGCATTTATGATAAAAATAGCTACGTAAAATTTAAAACAATGGTCATATTAAAAAGATTTAAGGATACCAGTGTATTAGTTTCAGTTTAATAAGATAATTAAATGATGAAAGAAATTTTTATTTGGCACCTGTGTCTTGCCGACAACGCAAACATTTTTTATTTTGCATAAAGATGCGCAGTCTATTGATTAGATATCAATATATTTAATAAAGTAAACAATATTTTGAATAATGGTACAGCAATTTTTAGTGGTGACTCTCATAGTCACCGCTCGAGTGCTAAAGGTTCAAAATTGGAAAAAATAAAAAATTCATTGGATCTCCGCAGAAAAGAAAATTACAGTTTACAAAGATTGACGTTGAAGAAATGTTCCTTTCTCTTTTCGATAAATATTTTTAAAATGGACAAAAATTATCAGACATGCCGAGTAACCAGTTAAATTTTATAATTTCACAAAATTTAAATAATTCAACTAAAAAATGTTATTTATATCTCTTTTACCCTTTCTTTTCCTTCGCGCGTAATGTAAGACGTCCGCAAACTTGTCGAAATTGATCGGTCTTGAGGAACGCTGGCGAATAGTCTCTTCCTCTGTTTGAATGGCAGTAATACTATCCACTTACGTAATAGGAAAGTAATCCAAGTAATACAACAAGTAATAAACTTAATGCGTTCGCCATAAACGATTGAAATTCGTCGATCCGCTTATCAACTCCCGAAGTAACGCGTGAAAAACAATGTTCTCTATTTTTGACGAGACATTTTCGATATGGTAAACAATGCGCCGCGGTGGCAAACTTTTTCAAAATGGCGCCGCGGCCTCCAACCCTTATCGACGTGGCAAACAACGAGCGAAACTCGGATTCGCATTCACCCGTTACGCGAATCACGTTTCCCCTCTGTACGGTAACCTTTGTCGACTAATTAGATTCAGAGCTACAGTGGATCCAAAAAGTATTTGAGTACTAAATTTCCGGTTCGTAGGAAATCGCCGATATTTGAACTGTAACCATTTCGTTGGCAAAAATGGTACAATAATAAAACTGGTCTCATTTTAAAACTTGAGACTTCTTCTTTTAAATACCATCGCTCATTTTTGCCTTCCCTAGTAGCATTGATGATTGGTCAACGGTTGGGAGTTGGTTAGGATATGGTTGGTGGTTTTTGCTATCGAATATCCAACATTGGACCGACAATTATTATAGTTGGTTAATTAACAAGAAATTTTGATTTTGTTAACATCAAACCTACCGAGCACTAAAAACGATAAAAATGTTTTACCTTATGAAAATGACATGGCTCTATTTATTTAAATTTTGTACAATTTTTAGTAGAATATGTGCTTGGATAAAGAAAGTTATTGAATCAATTTCCATGTAAGCAAGTAAATAATTTCAATAATTGTAAAATGAAAAGTATAATACCGGTCATTTGACCGGCAGTGGTAGGTTTAGTGTTAATTAACAAGAATTTTGCCAACATTTAAATATGGTACGTTTTACAGACGTTAGAAACGTTGCTGCAACTAAAAACTTGTTAATTATTATATTCTAAATTGATT
This sequence comes from Lasioglossum marginatum, assembly GCA_028455795.1. Taxonomy (NCBI): domain Eukaryota; kingdom Metazoa; phylum Arthropoda; class Insecta; order Hymenoptera; family Halictidae; genus Lasioglossum; species Lasioglossum marginatum. Next base: position 3,805,142 of record CM052253.1, on the reverse strand, counting down.
TTTTTGTTTTCTCATTACCACGCTTATATTAGCTTGCCGAGTTGTTGTTGTTGTATGCGTCAAATCTTGAAATCGAATTTTAAACCACTTCCCGATGAGCTAGAGACTTGAAACTTTAAACATAGCTCAGAACTGGGTGACAATGCAATATTAAAAAACAAATTAAAAAAAAAAACTGTGCGTCCAGGAGAAAAAAAATTTTAATATTAACGATTAAAAAGTAGAAAATAAAAAAATATATAAAAAAACTTTTTAAAAACCACGCTTATATCAAAGTGCACTAAAAAGGAGAAAATAATTTTTTTAGACATTAGCGACAATAAATAAAAGCGTGGAGCGCTAAACTATATTGATGCAATCTTCGTGGGCGCTCCACGCTTTTATTTATTGTCGCTAATGTCTAAAAAAATTATTTTCTCCTTTTTAGTGTACTTTAATATAAGCGTGGTTTTTAAAAAGTTTTTTTATATTTATGGATATATATTCGCAATTTGTTACTGTCGCACAATGATTGGTCCAATAACGTTTTATTGTGCGTAGCCTTGGAATTTATTCATTTCTTTCATTTTTCCATTTTCCAAGGGGAAGAGAAAACCCTCCCGTGTTTCTTCAGAATGGCCCTTCGTTTTTTAGATATTTTAATTTCAATTTCTTGGCGTATCTAGTAGCCTAGATCATAGCAATTATGTGCAAAACACCTCTTTAGGCTCGGCGGTTCAAGTCCGACGTTGGTATTAAGTTTTTCCTTTTCTCTCCGATTTTTACCGCGTTGTTTATATGTATATTATTCATTATATACCGTAAAAATAACCGTAAAAGAGAAGATAAGACTAATATATTAGCGGACCCAGTTGACCATTCGTATTATAGTGACGTTGGCCCCCCTTGCACGATAAAGGCGACATTTCTAACGGTTTGCGAACCAATATTGCAACGAAAGTCCAACAAAATGCCAACCATAAATGCTACCAGGGTTGTGCCCAAGCCTGCAAGAAGCTGTGCCACAATTCGAATGAAGTTTTTACCGGTTACAGGCTTTTTGTCGAACGGTGAACGCATGCATTTCCAGCCCGGCGGCACAGACAGTGTCAGCGAGATAGCCGACTGACAAAGTACCCAAAGTCCAAATCTCCCGTGTCCACCATTCACGATCCATGATCAACGCCCGCCAATCCTGTTTTGATCTCAAAAGTATGGAGCAAGAGAAAGAAAAAACGGAATCACAGAGGTGACAGTACTGTGCGTCCGTCAGATGATGGCTAGGCAAAGAACACGGTCTCAGTGTCTCCCGGTTCCCCTATTATTACACGCATTGTTGCTATTGGTCGAAGACAATGACGAAAGGTTATACCAAGACAAAGTTGTACACAATAATTTCACAACGTCAGCACAATCTCTCAAACCTTTAAAATAATTTCATTTCATTTGTCTCGGATATCACCTGCTATCTTGTCGCTATGTGTCATTAGGTCATTAGTAGACTGCGGATGTTTTGCAATTTCCAATTTTTGTAGACAAACTCGAAGAAAGTGGGATCTTTTAAAATTCTATTTCTAGTGGGAATAGTCTTTGTAGATCCGAAATAAATACAAATTGTACAGTAAACGCCCGTTTACTGTCCAACAGCCGTGTTTTGCGCGGACAGTGAGCGTACCCGGACACTATTTTTGATTTATGACTGCGACTACAGCGCCGACCGCGCCGAGCGAGACTTCAATAGAGAGCCGAACATAGAGAAGGATAGAAGAGCAGTGGAGTGGGTAAGCACCGAACAGTAATCGTGCCCACGAACCCGGACAGTAACGGGGCGTTTACTGTACTAACTTCTATCGACTTTAACACTAGATTTACCAAGGGGGGTCAATATGACTAGCTCCTGATTTGTTCTTTAAGGAATATTAAAATTATAAGTATGCTTTTCCGAGAAATTGTTTTAGTGAAGTTCTCTATTGAAGTAAATATTTAAATGAAACTGGTACGAAATCTTAACAAATGCAATTTTGTCATTATTAGAAGGCAAATTATGCCAATTGCGTTTAGTGCTCGGTAGTTCTAGTGTTAATATTGCAGCATTTTTTGACAATTTTCGTAAGCCTTGAAATGCATAAAGATTCGCAGTCTACTCATCAGAGCTGGATGAAAAATTGTGAAGGAAAAATATTTTAAATAATCACTTTTCTGGAAAATTCCAATAGAATGCTATTTTAAAGACTTCTAACAAATAAAATATTTTATTTTCAAGAGTGCACGTACGATTTTAAATAAAATAGAGTGTTTACTATTTGAAATAGCATTTTACCCAGCTCGGTTTGTCATCGTCTTCGGCCAATAGCGATGATGCGTGGATGGTAGGGGAGTTAGGATCACCGTGTTGACGTCATTGTTCCACCGACTTACCCATAGTGGGGGTAATCATCGATCCGTGCTGTAGGATCGTGATGAGTAGACTTCGGATCTTTATGCGAAACAAAAATTTCTTAATTGAATTGCACCAAACTGGAGTGAAATAGAAATTTATTTTCTTCCCTATTATGTCTCTAGTAGGTTGAGAATAGTAAAATAGTATGTTTAAATTTTCCTAATATTTTTGCTATTTTAAATTACACATACTCATTTTTGTCATAAATGCATAAAATCCGCAGTCTAGTGATAAGGATCCCCACTCTCAGCAGGAATCGCGATATCACTATCAAAGTTAGACTACCTTATAGCTATGTGACATCACTCGGGTTCTGACTATAGCTTTTCTCCCGCTATCCTCGATCTGGTAACGCGGGTGGGGATAGCCATGATCTGACGGACGCACAGTACCTAAATTGCCATTCGCTTCTTACAGTACTGTCTCCTGACAAATACCCTTTACGCTCGCTAGGCACAGCAATTCATAATAATACTTATCCTCAGCGTTTCCTTCGCGGTGGAAGCGGAACGGAGAAAGAAAAATATTACCCCGGTTTACGGTCCGCTTGCGGAAGCCGAGGACAACCATCCTCCGCCCCGCGGAAAAGAATTGCGACTCGTCGCGGCGGAAACGCTGCGTTTAGTTGAAATGATAAACGTGTGCGTTGCACCGCGACACGCACGATTCCGGGTCGTACGCGCGTGTGTACGCTGCACCCGGGTCGGTTCCGGCGTCTCTCTCCTTCGAGTTTATTTCTCCTTTTACGATGCAGCGGTCTTCGGACATGTCCCGAAGCAATAGAAACGCTTTACGACATTTTTGTTTGCTCACGAACATACGGAAAATTAAACAACTCTTTTCTCCACGCGTATTAACGCACCCGGAACGCGCGACCCGTATTCTAATAGACGGACACCTCGCGCGTTTAGAGAATCTCACTTCACATGTATTTATGATAATCAAGTGTCATACATGTGTGGATTTAATAACACAATTCACGCGTCTTTTGACCAAGAGAATTGATAGTTATGATCCTTTGTAATTCATAAGATGCACCGCATTCCCGTGAAACGCAACAAGGAATCGATCTTCTTAGCTGTGTACACGCGACTGGAGTGTGTCGAAACCTAATTGTTATTTTTCTATTCCCTCCACTATTTACACGGGATAACGGCTCACTAGCATTTGAACAGTCACATACGTAATCAATATCCGGTAGTAAGTGCCGTCCGGCGTTAAGGGAACTAAAAGGTGGGATCTCCTAAGCGTTTCTGGACGCAGCGTTCTGCAATCATGTGGCCTCTTAAGATGGGATCTCCTAAGCGCGTCTGGACGCAGTAGCTCACGTCTAGACGCAGTTTTGATGAAGTATGACGAATGCAGGATAAACAGTTCTGATGAAGTATGACGAATGCAGTATAAACAATGTAGCCAGATCGAGAAAATCGAGAGGAATACAAGTAGCTCCTCTCTGATGATCGCGCCGTCGCGCGACCAGTCTACGGTCTTAGTTGGAGTGTGCTCATGATGGTGGAATAGGATAGTGGAAGGGGCAAAGGAGGAGAGGAATGCAATCCGTTTGGATTGCAACCTGGCTGCACTGAGTATAAAGGTCGATTTACCTTAGGCGGCCACGGTAGGCCACGGCCAGCCAGCAGCACTTTACTAGCCTGGTTTTGTATCCAGCTGCTCCCAACCGCGCCGTAACCCCGGTGGGAAATGCTGGATACAAAACCAGGCTAGTGAAAGTTGGTTTAGCTTAGGCCGCGGGCTCAGTGCTTCTGATGTCGGATGATTCGGCCGACGTCCGACGTTGTGTCCCTTCTTAACACGCTTGAGAAAAGAGACAGATGCGTCGGACGTCCGCCAAATCGGCCGATATCGGAGCCACTGAACCCGCGGCCTTAGGAGGGAGACCATGGCAGTCTACATGTTTTTCGACCCCTCATACATTTCTGTTGCGGTCCGAAGGTAACTTGAGGAGGTTTCTAACCCCAGGAGTTTCCAAAAGCTTTTATACTTCCCTCTAAATCCGAGGAGATGCCTATGCTAGAACCTGCGGCCATGGACTTCCATGGCCTTTCTCCTAAGCTAAACCAACCTTAAAGTGCTGCTGGCTGGCCGTGGCCTGCCGTGGCCGCCTAAGGTAAATCGACCTTAAAAAGCGCTGGGATAACAAAACGCTGCGTCCAGTCGCGCTTAGGAGATCCCACCTTTATACTCCATTCGTCACGAATGCAAACTTGTGCGTCAAGACGCGCAGCAGAAAGTTACGAGGAACGGGGTATAGATTGCAAAGCGCTGCGTCCACACGCACTTAGGAGATCCCACCTTTACCCGGTCACCGATCGAACGCTGCGTCGAGCGATTTCCCCGGGGATCAGTGAAAGTGGCCGGACCTACGGTAACGATGTCGTCTCTTTGTTACAGATCAGAGGCAAAAGAGTAAAGGCGGCGGAAGTAGTTGCTGCTCAGCTTCCTGTCGCATATTTTAAAAACTCGCCGGCTGCCCTGGATCCCGTGAGGTGGTACAGCGCGAACCAGCGCCACGCGTTCAGGCTGAGCCAATGGTTTCTAAGGTTTTATGCTGATGTATAATTGTTAGTGGCTGAGCTCGTGAGCAGTGTAGCGGATCGAGAGACGGGAGGAAGAGAACGAGGACGTACCGTTTGTCACGGATCGCGCGAGAACCGCGGAGAAAGAAGAGAAAACGACGACGACGATGTTGACGATGATGATGATGATGATGATGATGATGGCGCACCGCCGCGCCGTCCCAGGCAAACGACTCAATCGTCGTTCGTGTTGCGTTTTTTAGACGAAATATTCCGGATTGGGGGATCTTGATCGTTGAGCGCGTCGATCACCGTGGACGGGGGAAGATCAACGCGCCGGAGCCAAATCACAGACGTATCGACACACACGTACACGCGCCCACGCACACGTACACACATACACTGATACGTTTACAACCACATGACTGTCGGTTAGATTCGCTGATAAAAGGGGAGCACAGGCGCGGCGGGATCTGTTTAGCTGTGTCCCGCCGATCTGACGTTCACGATCGCGACCGGAAACGTCGTCGGGACGCGTGACGTCGAGACGTCCTGTAAACTTCGAGACGAACGTCACGCGTTCCGAAGGATTTTCAATGTGACCCCTTTCCAACCCCGCGCATCTTTGTATCACCGTCGCGCGATGATGAGAGAAATGACGAATAAAGAAACTTGGCGAGATGATGTTCGGGAAGTGATCAAAGGTGTGTGTGGGGTCATCGAGAACACGGATGGGGATACGCTCTCTGTGGTGTACGGCGCTACAATGCTTAGAAACTCAACCACTATCCGACTACCGCAGCGTTATATAGTAATTTACGTAGAACGGGATCGTGTGTGTATGTTGCGTGAGTATGAGAGCGTGCGTGTCCGCGTTTGAACGGTCGAGGAGAGAGTAAAATTTATGTTGTGATATGCAGGTAGTGAATATATTATATATATACATACTATTATTAAAATATTTATATATATATAAATATATATACATAAATATATTTATATTTATATATATTATATATACCGATTATATATATATATATATATAAATATATAATGGTATGAGACATGTTGACACACAGTTAAACTCTCATACACGATAGACTTTATTATCATGAATTTAAAGTAATATTATGACGCCACTTTGAGAGTTTAGTATTCTGGATAAGATTACAGAGGAAACGAAAAAAAAAAAAAAGTAATGACGAACATTGGATCTCTAATGGTAGTTATGATTAAATAAAAAAAAAAAACTCAAATATATTTCCTGTTAGATCCTTCGTATCCCACTTTCCCAACTGCACCCTCGATTTAACCTAATTCCGTGTACATCTTGAGAATTTTTCGAGCATCCAACCCTCCTGCTCTCCCCGCCCCTCCATCCCTCCTTCCGTTTTCCCTTCTTTATTCTGTTTCCACCCGTCCAATTTTTAATCGATCGGGCCTAGAACGTGATTCGTCAGAGCCAACGATCAATTGAACGTTATAGGCGACTGTAACCTATACAGAAGTATTGATTATTATATAGTTAGGTACAACCAAACCGTTTATGATAAGTTGGTAGCCTATTCTATACTCGATCTATACTACTACTGTAATGTAACTATGACTCTTACCGATGCATAACACGTGTATATATATATAATGTTCTTAGGTAGTGGAAAAACTCATCGGAATGAAACAGTGGAATCGTGTTATATTTAATTTATTCCGTGACGAACCTCACATCGTTTCGCGCGTTCGAGGTCTCTTCTACCATTTCGGTATTCGCTCGACTCATGAACCCGTGACAGGCGAGCTGTTCGCGCGATTGTTGTCCTCGAACCAACGTGTACACGCGTCCATCGGTCCATTCTCCCAAATGGAAAACAAAATAAATAAATAAATAAATGCTTGTACAGTTACACGTCCCGCGGAATCGATCACCGAGCCGTGAAAAGGTTCCATGCGAATTTTAATGAAATTTTCCTTTCGCGTATAGCGTCGCGTTGAGAAAAAGAAAAAAAGCGATACAGGAGTGAGTCTCGTCGAATACGCGATAATTTCCCTTAGTCTCGTCCTTGCGAGATCGATCCCTTACTGAAATCTTAGATGTTCGTTCATCTGAGTTTCAAAAGTTGTTTGCGGTATGTATAAAGAAAGTCTCATGTTGCGACGGCGATATATTCGTAACAGAATATCGGAATTCCGATTGTAAATTTTGATTTCTGTGACCGCGACGCAAGACTTCGAGGTCGCAGCCTCTCCTCCGTGTCGCACGAAATCAAAATGGCGGCTACACCGAATCACGATTTTATTCTATATTGCCGAGAGATCGAACCGTTGACGAAAATCATATTTTTATAAACCAGTTCGCAGGAAGAACAATATTATTGACTTTCCATTGGACTCCGTGTTTTATTTGCGTAGCAATCTGATAAGTTTTTTGACGATCCGGATACACTGTGTGTATACCTTAAGAAGATTATTTATGTAAAGCGACCTCTAGACGATCAATATTGTCGTCAGTATATTGCACGATAATATTGCTGGCTCACCCACATGAGACAATATTATTAGCCAATAAGTTAGTGCGCGACTGATGACACTGCAGTTAACATGCGGAATAAAAGGAAAGCAAGTTGTGTGGCCATTGCATTAGTTATAGCTTTAAAAAAAGAAGGAGGAAAAGAAGCGCCAGGTGGATGAAGGAATGGTTTAAAAAAAGAAATGAGTATACTCGTGAAAATTTGTTAAGTGATCTAAGAATAAGTGAACCTACTGATTTTCGCAGAGCAGGTAAGCTCTGATACACCTCGATACATTCTAAAATGAATTTTCTTCCTCTTTTTCCTTCGTAGCCATACTTGAAAATTTAATGTTCACTTTGTGCGACTGTGGAAGCGATATTTACGATTTGTACAATAAACATCAAACTCTTTTCGATTGACTCAATATCCGCAATCTTTCAATTTGATTTACAGACGATCAATATTATTGTGCAATATATTGACGATAATATTGATCGTCTAGGGGCCGCTTAAGAGATGTACATAGGATGCTTGATAATGTATCGACGATTTCGAAGGATCGTACGGGTGTTTTTGTAACGATCCGTTTCCCGGAGCGGCTAGAGATGCAAAATAAAAGACCAGTAAGGGATTAGGTGTACAAAAAAGAACACAGGTGTATTGTTTTACTCGAGAATTCGATTGGTGCGAGATGCGACGCGATCGAGAACGCCTTCGAACGGGTTTATGGGACTAGCGAACGCCAACGACTTAGCATTTTATTATACCTTCGTCCGATTTGCGATCGGTGATTAATCGAGGTTTCACAAGTATCACCTCCGTTTGTTCATACCTTTCGTTTTTTCTTTTCTACTCCCCCTTCGTTCAGCTCTACGCCCCCCTATCCTCGTCCCCTGCCACCCCTCTTCTCTTCGTTTCTTTCCAATGGAGTAACGTTAAGCCCGTAGATTATCTCTGAAACGCTGTTTATAAAGTAACAAATTGTTTAGCAAGTAAGTTTTAACAAAGTTGCGAAAATAATAAAAAAAAAAGAACACATCACACGAAATAATATTACGTGGACTATCGGGAGGAAGGAAGCGCGCCAGGCCACAAGTATCTGTAGCTCGCTGGACGTTAGCTGGGTTCGGACGGCGATCGATCGATCAATCAATATCTTCGATCGTTCGCCGCGATGTCTGGACGAGAGTCGATTTCCGTTTGTCGTACTTGATCGCGAGGGAAAACCGAGAAGGAGAAAGGGAAGAGGAAGAACATCTCGAGGAGAGGGAGAGAGTGAGAAAGAATGTGAGTGAGAGAGAGAAAGAAAAAGCCGCTCTGTAATAAGCTTGTTGTACAGTTCCTTTGACGTTGCAATATTACTTTAAAATCTTGGGAAACAACGGTATAGAGAAAGAGGACAGGATCGAAAGGAAAAAGAAGATCATGTCGCCGGAAACCACCGTTCGCCGCGCGAACGCACGCGTGTTTCCCTTCGTTCCAAATTTTACCTTTTCACGTCGTTGTAACGGAATAGAACGAGATAAGCGACCCCGCTACATTTTGTATAAAAGCAAGAGAGAGAAAGTGTGTATGAGAGAGAGAGAGACAAAGAAAGAGAATCACGGAACGGAAAAAGAGAAATCGTTCCGCGTCGAGCACGCCCGACGCCATTTTGCTCCGCAAGATAAGATTTCGAGCGTAACCCTCCTCCGTCCTTCTCTTTCTCTGTGTCCGTGGTCGAGAGCAAGCCCGTTATTCTTTGTTCGTTTCGTCATATTTTCTAACGAGTACGATCTCACGCGACCAACCATGAGAACAAACTGTCGCGTACGCGAGACGAGAGAACATGACGGCATGGAATACTTCCCCGGAGATCGTGAACCGAAGAGAGAAAAAAAAAAGAAATTAATTTGTAACGTTGCATAGTGTATTATACAAGACGAGAAAGAAAGAAAAAAACGAACAAAATGGATAAGAATTATTCGCCTCCGACTCTCTTTGCTGTTTAAACGAGTACACGAGAAAAAAGAACAAGTAAAAACGAATGTTCGAGATATCGAGGATAAAAAGCTATGTTGAATAAAAAAAAAACACACTATAAATGGTATTCTTAAATGCGGAAGCAGAATTAAACGAGGTGAAAAGCGAGAGAACACACGTACACACAGTCTACAAGGGAAATATACTCACATTACATCATATCAAAATTCTAGTGGATAAGAATCAAGTCATAGACGTTCATTTGTACGCGCGTCTCGAGAGAGAAACGGATATGGTTCCGAGTGTTCGTGCAGCAACGTACAAAACAATGAGAAGGAGAAGAAGAAGAACAGGTCTTTTGGTTTTTCGTACGACGTGTTGCATCGTGTAAACGGAAAAATTACAGGTCTAGCGTGTATCATAACGTACGTTTTAACACGGAAAACGAGCCGATCAACTGGATTTTTGTTGCGTGTAAGAGATAGATCGAAATCCTCGACGCGTGGGTGTCCATTGTGCGAGAATTGTAGTTCGTTTGAGACTCGTATAAACCAAACACAATACACACATACATATGAACACAATCACACTAACACTGAAAAAATGAAAAGAGAGATGTTCTTTGTGTTCAACTAATATACATAGAGCATAATATTTTTCTGTTCTGGAGAAAAAGAGATATGGTCCCGTCGTGGACGAAGAATAAACTGTCCCGCCTGAGAAGTTCTCTTGTTTTTGCGATTCGAACGCTCTACAATCAATTCAATTCATCCTCGGAACGATCGATCGAGTTCCCCGGTTTCATCATTGATCAGAGTTGGGTGGCAATTAATTTTTCCTAATCGAGTAAAGCGCGTCGAGTGTTTATGGCGGCCGAGGCCGAATTAATTAATCAGATCATTACTTACTCGCGACGGCCGAGTTTCGAAGGCTACGCACCCTCGACCCGGCCGCGCGTCTCACTCCCCGTGGCGGTTCTAATTCGAAGCTCCTCAGGCGCGTTCCAGACTCGCTATTCGTGGTGCCTAGGAGAGCTATGGACGCCACGGGGAGCGAGACGCTCGGCCGGGTCGAGGGTGCGTAGCCTTCGAAACTCGGCCGTCGCGAGTAAGTAAATCCGAACGCTGAATCAGACGAACCGAGCGCACACTCGCATCCTCGAATCGTACTTGAAACGTAATTGTTCTTAACCCTCAACTGGGCGCGCCTATAAACTGACGTCAGTAGGCGCATGCGGTCTTGGCTATTTTCAAATAATTTCAACAATGAATGAAAATTTTAAGAAACAAATAGACAAATTTCATAATAAACACGAAGGAAACATCATTTTCGAGGATTACATGAAATATAGAGTTTGTGCTTTTAAAACTGGAAAAGTTATATAGTATTTTATACCACTCCGGGTCAAATAGACCCCATGCACCCAGTTAAGGGTTAACGCGAAGTTTCTGATTAAGTCCTGCTCTGCCCAACTCTGTCAACGGTATCCGTCTCATTCCGGACATTTTGATCGTCAATCATTCGTATTTAAATATCAAATGTCGTCGATCATCGTATTAGTGGATCATCGAGATAGAGAGAGAAAATACACACGAAAGAACAAAAGAGATTTAGATCGATCCTCTGTCACGCATTTCGGATCATTAAGAGGAGACGATAATCATGCCGCTGCTAATTGATGAGACGAGTCGTCAAAGCAGATACATCAAATAGATAGAAAACCAAATCAAAATAAACGGACGATCATTCGCAACGGGATACCACGGATAATGAATTCCTAATATCTGGTAAGAGATTGCTACGAATAAACTAACGGCTGACACTTCACTCGTAAACACATTCCACGATCCATACGGATCCCCTTTCCTCTGTCCTCTTTTACGTACGCAATTATCCGCGACAGTTGCTTTAACAAGTTGACCGGCGAGAGATCTTTTCCTTTGAAATTATACAGCATTCAGAACGAGAACGTGATTACTAGACAGCGGATCTTTATGCATTTATGACAAAAATAAGTAGGTGTAATTGAAAACAGTAAAAACATTAAAAGAATTTTAAGATACTGTTATATTATTTTCAACCTATTAAACATATTAAGAAAGAAAATAAATTATTTCACTCCAGTTTGTTCCAAATCGGGCGGAAAATTTTTATTTTGCATAAAGATCCTCTGTCTAGTGATTACTTATCATTTTAGAGCATCCCGGTCAGCAAAATTTGCTCGAGCATATTATCAGTAAATGTCTGCAATCGTACTTTGCGAGCAAAAGGCGGTCATTTTGTTGCCAAACCACGCCTGGAGCAGGATTTGGCCCTTATTTACTTTGAATCTGCTGACCAAAATCTGTCGGCAGAACGAAAATTCCATGGCAAATGCAGGGAAAAACGAGAGCAGACCCTGCCCTCGTTATAGAGGGCAGGTCGATCGCCCTAAGAGCAAACCTAATCTCTTTCTGAGAGTAAATATCCAGCAAAATCGGAGTAAACATCTGCAAGAAGGAATATCGAATTTTATTTAAATTTCTAAATTATATAATTGGAAGTTTTATGCATTTTCAATAATTTATATATTTACAAATCTTAAAATAATGACTAGGCTGAATATAAAATTCGATAGAATTTGGTACGATTTTTATTTATTCCAGATCTGCAAAGGCTATTGAAAGTAAGATTCTATTTAATTCCTCTTACTTCAAATTTACCTACAAAAATTGAAAATTGCATAAACATCCGCAGTCTAATAATGACAATAACGATTTTGCCCGATATTTACTCTGAAAACAAGGTTAGGTTCGCTCTTAGTGCGCCCGACCTGCCCTCTATAACCTTATTTGCTCTGAATCTGTCAACGAAAATGGAAACAGATGGTTCGGTATTTGCGTGCAAAGTTTGGTGCCAGATTCATACCAAATCAAGAGGAGATTGCTTACTGGGATTGTTCTGCCATCTTAAATTTCGCCATTAGAACATACCAGAAATAACATTACGAATTCAAAGATCCTAAAGTCGAGAGCGCAAGTAAACGAAATTTAGCCCTTAGCAGTCGAAGGGTGACTCAGAGTCACCATTAACCCTTTGCACTCCGAATTATTTTTCAATTTTATTGCCAACGATTCCCTAATTAGTGTTTTATTTGAAATTTACTCCAAAGGACAGTTCCTTGACTGCTTATTTATTTTAAACAATCTTGTTTACTAATTATATTAAATATAGCTCTCAAGCTTTGTTTTAATTTATATTTATGGAGCCTATATTTGTTTTCAACTAAAAAATAAGAAATTAAACAAATAAAGAAAGAATCAAATACATATAAAAACCCGTTTCCTTTACATTTTTCTTTCTCCGATGTCGAGTCCCACTCGACAAAGGAGTGCAAAGGGTTAAAAGTTGCTGTACCATTATTCACAATATTGTTTAGATTATTAAATATGTTGGTATCTAATCAATTACTAAATATTTAGGTATTGTATGAGGTGTTGTATCAATTGCATATCCATAAAACGAAGAAAATCATCATCAGTCCTCGACTTACGCGGATTCTTATAAGCGAATCAGAAAACCAATTGCGAACTGTAAAATTCGTTTTTTGATTGCCAGAACGGGAGAATTGTGTCGGTACATACACTACTGCGTCCATAAATATTTCACCACCTTCAGTTTATCGAAAATATACACTCAAACAAATATACACTTTCTTTTATACATTCATATAAAAGTAATAATTAATAATACAGATAATATTCAACATCAATTACTGTGAATAATAAGATAATAAGAAAAATTGAACGAAAACTGGTCGAGCGAACACACTTATATGTGTATGTTGATTTCAAGTGTCTCTCCGCTCTATCTGTTTACTATTTCAAGGAAAAAACATTAAAAAAGCTTGTTGCTAGATTTGTTCACACCGATAGACCCGACATCAATCGTCGCCGCCCTGCGGAGCGACGCGGCGTTGACAGGCAGTGGAGTGGGTAGGCACTGGACAGCGTTTGTGTAGACGACCTCGGACAGTATTTGAGAAATTACTGTATGTACAAATCAGATTCAATTATTCAGCGGTTTTTCAACTTACGCAAAAAACGCTGGAACACGGAAAGTCGAGGACATTACTGTACAATGGAATAATTCTAGCTCGGAAGAAATTAAAATAGCTTCGGTTTTTCGACTTACGCGAAAAACGCTGGAACACGGAAAACCGCGTAAGTCGAGGACATTACTGTACAATGGAATTATTCTAGTTCGGAAGAAATTAAAATAGCTTCGAGTGCAAAGGGTTAAAATCGTCTATCAACAACGTGAAAAATCAAATTACAGGACCGCGAAATCACTATAAATCCGCTGTACATCCTGGGACGCCCTGACATTCAGGAATTGACTGTTCGTTTCCGCTCGGTTTCGTAATTATTCGGTGGGCCTTCGCGATAGTCAGCGTGTTAAGGGTAGCGTCTACTCAAATGAGTGTGAGTGCACACACCGCTAGACCACGTATACGTACGTGAAGATTGCAAAGGTCCGAAATTTCACTTCTGATACCTCAATAATGCAAAGACGGGATTTCTTAGTACTCAAAATCGCTAGATGAAAGATCAATCTAGGGTGCTATTTGCCTCAAAAGTCCTACTTTCACGTTTACGACTCGTAATTCTCATTATTCGGCATCATCGATAGGCGGCAGCACTGTCGCCTGTCACATTGTTTCTCGCGGCTCCGCGGCATGATGCCGAATAATGAGAATTACGAATCGTAAACGTGAAAGTAGGACTTTTGAGGCAAATAGCACCCTAGATTGATCTTTCATCTAGCGATTTTGACTACTAAGAAATCCCGTCTTTGCATTATTGAGGTATCAGAAGTGAAATCCCGGACCCTTGCAATCCTCACACTCATTTGAGTAGACGCTACCCTTAATGAATTAGAAATAGTCGGAAAGTCTGTGTTAAAAGTTGAAACGCGATCGTAGACCGTTCAATGGTGTAACAACATCGGTTCTGTGACACTCGAGAAAGAGGGGGAAAAAGAATAACAAAAGAATAATAATCGAAGTTGCATCCAACGTTGAGATTCACGATTTCGAAGTGAGAGTGAACAAAAAGAGGGGGAAAAAGGTGAAGAAAGTGTACAAAGCGAACTATAATTTTGATACGGAAATCGGGATGTATAATTTACTGAAAATCCGCGGAACGTTTGGAAAACTGACGCGTACCACTTACTTAGAATCAAACAGCGTTGTATAAAATTCTGATCGTCTCTCTGCTGTCGTCGAGTGACTGAATGGTCTTCTCGGGATCTTTCGTTGTTCTTATGTTCGCAACTGGTTCGGCCGCCGTATTTTTCTAGACGATAACTAGTCCGTACGATTCACGTGTAGGAAGTAGCAGATATACAGTGAACCACGAAAGTATTTGAACGTACTTTAAAACAGTATAACTTCTTTATAATTGTACCAAACGACCTGATGTTTTGTAAGCAATTAGAAGCATTGGTGTACTAAATGATCGAAAAAAAAGCGAAAAAAATTTTACAAAAATTACAATTTACAAGGTTGCATGCAAAAATAAAAAAAGCATTTTTAAAACTTTTTTATTTGGGCCTTTAATGAAAATTTAAAATATATGTTTTGTAGATCTATGTTAGTTATACGCATGCTGAAAATTTCATCAGAATCGATTAACATACCCAAGAGCTATAAGTGGTTGAATGTGGTGAAAATCATAGTTTTTTGCAACTTTTGGTCAGTTTCAGCTAAAAATTCCACAGATTCTTACATCTTTCGATGCATGTCGTTTTTTTGAAACGCATATTTTAAATTTTCATTACGGGTTCTAATTTGCCTCTTTTACTTTCTCATGTAATTCTTAGCAATTACAATTTTTCCAAAATCTTTTTTGCATGTCATTTGGTAAATCAATTCTTCTAATTGCTCGAAAAAAGTCAGGTCTTTTGGTCCGATCATAAAAAAGTTATACTGTTTTAAAGTGCGTTCAAATACTTTCGTGGTTCACTGTATCTCTGGCGGCTGGCACGGACGATCCTGCGTAAACGCGTCGGTGAAGATTTATTTAAGTGCATCGATCGCGAGCTATCACGCACTTTCCGTTTACGATAATATCTATCAAACGGTATCAGTACTCGGCTGGACCTTATATTGGATCGGAAAGAAAGTTCGTAGCGTTTTCAAATTAAGAATCGAAGATAAAATTACCTCGAAAATGGCAAAAAGGATTAGAACAGAATGGAAAATATGTTATTGAATAAATATCTGAATCTTATCTTTCAATTTTAATTTACAAACGCTACGAACTTCCAACCCAATAAATACATCAGGCCCGGACAACTTCCCTAGTAGCATTTATGGTTGGTATTTTGTTGGGCCTTGGTTGCAATATTGGTTGGTTAATCGTTAGAAATGTCGCCTTTTTATGCAGGTGAGGCAAACTGGGCCCGCTAACATATTATTCTGATCTTCTCTTTTACGGTTATTTTATTTAAAGGTGTCTTGCACGTAGATACTATGATCTGGGCCTACTAGATGCGTCAACAAATTTAAATTAAAATATCTAGAAAACGAAGGCCCATTCTGAAGAAACCTAAAAGAGTTTACCTACCTCTTGCCTTCCCCTTGGAAAATAGAAAAATTAAAGAAACAGATAAATTCCAGGGCTGCGCACAATGAAACCGTAGTGGGCTAACCATTGCGCGACATTAACAAATTGCGAATATATATCCACAAATAAGAAAACGAAGAAATCAATTTGGAATATGCGGATCTTTAAGCAGAATAAAAATATTTTCCAATGATTTTGGGTAGCAGGAGTTAAATAAAAATTCACTTCATCCCTTAATAGATCCTTTACATTGATAAGATCATAACAATATTCTTGGATTTTTCTAATCTTTCACTGTTTTATATTTCATCCAGCCGATTTCTTCATAAATGCATAAAAATCCGCGGTCTAATAATAATTAACAAGTTTTTAGTTGTACATAGCAACGTTTCTAACGTCAGTAAGACGTACGGTATTAAAATGTCGGTAAACATTGATTGGGCCAATGTAGTATTATCATACGTAAATTTCTTTTTAATTAACCAACTATAATAATATGTTGGCAAATTGTAATAAATTTTCGTCGTGGGTCCTACGTTGGGAATTCGCAGACAAAACTACCAACCATGTCCCAACCATAAATTCTACTCGGGTTCTCTTCCTCCTACACTCCACAGGAGTTTGGTGAGGAGGACTCAGAAATGGGTAGAGAAGTTGCTCAGGCCTGAAATACAATACGTCATCGAGCCTGTAGTTACTAATAAAGTTCGAACAGGTGAACTTGTCGACACAATGTCAAAGTTATGAACCTATCAGGATGCAGTGTCCATAAGGGTAGAACTGGGAAACAAAGCAAAAGTCAAAAACAATTACTAAAGACTCTTACAATTAATATAATTCTATAGTACACATTCTGCAGAGTTGGGCAAAAATTGTATTTAAATAAAAATTTCGAATAAAGTGGGTTTTTTCCAAGTGGGTTTTAAACCCAATTTATTCGAAATTTTTATTTAAATAACATTTTTGCCCAACTCTGACATTCTGTAATGTCGCTGGGCTCTAAGGAATATTGGAGGATGCCAGTTACGAATGCTAAACTGAGAGAAAGCAAAAGATACTGCAGCCAAATTATGGCAGAAGTGGAAAATCAGAAGTTCAATTTATATTTTTCAATGTCCCCTATAATTTATTTACAATGCTGGCTCTTGCCTTCCAAAGCCTTTTAACAAACTTTTTATCATTTGAATTTCTCTTACATTCAACTTGTTAATGTTCCTCTAAAAATATTACAGAATTTCTCTGAATTCTTTGCTCTCTAATATAAATACTAATTTATAGTCTTAAAATGAGAATTTTTGCAATTATGTTAACACTAAACCTACCGACCATCAAGAGTGACTGATGTGTATAGTATTACAAAAGAAAATACAAGATTAAATTTTTACTATAATATATACTGGAGTCAAAAAATATATTCAATAAATTCCCACGAGAACACCTTTACAATTTCAATAATTGTCAAATAAAAAATCCAAGATGTGACATTTGACCCCTCGTGGTAGGTTTAATGTTAAATAGAAAAGGTTTTGAATAATCTATATATTTTTATTGGCTGCATAAAGTACTTTGATATCCCTAAAACCTTATGGTACTTCCAGTACCCCTGATTAGACCAATCTTATGACGTTCCTACTTTCAGTTTTTTGAGTCTGGATCTATATCGACCCAGGGTATCGAAATCGTCGTTTAATTACTGAGTTTTGAGCGGTTAAATGAAATAAACAGCTGTTAGGAACAACGGAAAGAGTGTTCACAAGAAGTATCACTAAAACGTGTTTCCAAAAATTGATAAATAAAGCACTGAATAGTCATAGTAAACATCATCAATTATTATACTCGTAAGAACGTTCGAGGATTAACGCTACTAACACTGTCTAATTTCCATGCACAATTAAAAATGCAAAGGACCAATGCAGCAAGAGAAATCCACTGCTTTGAGACCAAACCCGGGAATGTAAGTAATTCTTGACCGATCGCAATTACGAGATCGCCTGCCGAAGCCGCGACAAGAACTTGTTTCCGCGTACAGACAAGACGAGATCGACGAAATGACTTTCAACGGAATGGAAATAAACAAATAAATTCACGCGAATTCTGTTCGTTGACCATTCGGGTTCTTTTTGTTTTCCCAATGACTTCTGTTCACGGAATGCGTAAAACTTGAGAAGAATTTAAGATGTAGAAGCCACGTTTCCATGTAACCGCGTATATACTTACTCCCCGGTTTCGAGTTAAAACCGTCTTCTAATCCTTCGACAAAGGAGAATGTATAAAAACGTTTTTCAACTTGGCCGTCCTGCATAGAATATGGCAAATGTTATATGCATTATTTAAAAAGCTATCCTACTTAATGCCGTAACTGATCGATGCGTGTAAATTGTAACAAAAAAGAGAAAGAAAACCATGGAAGAGAAAGAGACGATATATCCAACGTACTAACTCTGAAGGTGTAACGAAATGTAACACGCAATAATTTTTGTAGACCTTATGTTAATAAAACCGATGTTAAGAAATTCTGCTATACTGATTAACAAAGATGATTTCAGAGAGAACGACATGTCGAAGTGGTAAATCTCGTGAATAACAAGTATTTATATATATTTTTATATATATATTTATTTATATTTATTTATATATATATTATATATATATATTTTATACCCAGTCAGCAAAATCTGCTCGTGCAGATTACGATCAAATGTCTGCAATCGTCACTTTGGTGCCAAACCACACTTGGAGCAGGGTTTTGGTAATTTACTCTGAATCTGCTGACCAAAATCTGTCGGCAGAAAGGAAATTCCATGGCAAATGCAGGGCAAAACGAGACCCTGCCCTCGTTATAGAGGGCAGGTCGATCGCCCTAATAGCAAACCTAATCTCTTTCCGAGAGTAAATATCCAGCAAAATCGGAGTAAACCTTGCCGTAAGAAGGAAATTCGAATTTTATTTAAATTTCTAAATTATATAATTGGACGTTTTATGCATTTTCAGTCATTTAAATATTTACAAACCTTAAAATAATGACTTGACTGCGAATCTTTATGCGTTCATGGCATCTGAAAATTTTCAAAAAATGCTGGAATATAAAATTCGATAAAATTTGATACGATTTTTATTTATTCCAGATCTACAAAGGCTACTACTACTGAATATGATTTTATTTAATTGCTCTTACTCAAAATTTACCTACAAAAATTGAAAATTGCGCAAACATCTATCTGTCATTATTAGACTGCGGATCTTTATGTAAAATAAAAAATATTCGCATTGATTGCAAGACACAGAAACCAAATAAAAATTCTATTCTTCTTTTAATTATCTTATTAACGTGAAACTTATAGGTGGCCTTAAATATTTTTAACATATCCACTGCTTTAACATTATACGAACCCAATTTTGACATAAATGCATAAAATCCGCGGTCTAGTCTAATACTTACTCTGCATATTCTAATATTTACTCTGAGAGCAAGGTTAGGTTCGCTCTTAGTGCGACCGACCTGCCCTCTATAACTAGGGCAAGGTCCTGCCCTCCATTTGGTGCCAAATTCATACCAAATCAAGAGCAGATTGCTTACTGGGTATTTATGTATTTATATATACGTATGAATACATTTATATCGACAATTATTTTACAACATATCTGCGTGTTATCGAAGCGTGACGAACGTTGACAATGAACAATGGCGAACAACACTCAACGAACAACTCAGAAATCCCCTATTAAGTTCACATTCGCTATGCAGAACTTGATTTTCCGTCGGAACGAACTTCCTGTAACGTATCATTTGACAACTGTCTTATCGTATGTACATCTAACATATAGAGTAAGGAGTATATCACGCTATAAGAACAGAATGACAATGGTAAATGTTTCTAAGACGAATTCATCTAGCGATAACTATCATACTCATTCACAGGAGCATACCTTCACCTAATTGTATACATATTCATTTCATATCCGAACGCATCACAAGCATTCTGAATTCCATTCGGCTTTCTGATTTACAGCGTTCAAGTAATATCTCACAATTGATACGGTAGTCGAGGTATAAATCTGTTACTAGTGGTGTAGCTTTGCAAGGGCTTGATTTTTCGCGAAAAGATCGATGGAGAGTCTGGTTAATAAAGTTTCTCGCAACTCAAAATCTGCTGGATTCGTGTACTATTAACACTAGGTTCTAATATTCTTAATTTGCGATTATTAAGATTGTAAAGATGCTTCCCTGAGGAACTATTTACCAAATTTATTTCCTTGGGTATATGTTATTGGAAAAATAGCCAAAAATTTGGACAGACACATTCTTGTTATGTTGATAAAATAATGTGACACAGTTATTTCTAGTAGCTACAGAAAACTGAGACTCGCACAAAAACATGTAAACCTAGACTTTGCCCTTATCTTTTTGCGAAGCATCGCATACTTGTCGATCGGGTACCACTAATCCTGAAACGCCCTATACAAGTCGTTTCAAAAGCACAAATACAAACTGCGCAAGCTGATGGAACTAATTAAAGAAACAGAAAATATTAGAAAAATTTGAACATACTATTATATTATTTTCAATCTACTAAACGTGATAGTTCGTTGCAATTGAGGTATGAGATTTTTATTTTGCATAAAGATCCGCAGTCTACATTTACAACTTACAATAAGTTCAAATCTAATCCTAATATTATCCTAGAATTTTATCACATTTTTTGGTACTCAAGGTCACTTGAAGGTAATGACTTAAGCATATTCAAATGTATTTTTTCAGCTGCTAGAAGACGGAATAAAAAAAGTATAAACGGACAAAAAAAATTGTCCTATGATATTCCTCCTTCAATACAATTTAAATTATCCCATAAATATTTTTGGTGCCATTAAAAATAAATGTGTATAAATTTTGTGGTGTACTTTATAACTAGACTCCGCATGTTTATGCAAAATAAAAAGTGTGTGCATCAATTGCAAGACGCAGGAGCTAAATATAGATTTATATTCTTCATTAATAATTTTAATGGGGTGAAAATAATATATTCACACTCTTAAAGTCTTTTATAATAATTTCACTGTTTTAAATTGCACTTGCTCATTTTTGTTATAAATGCATAAAATCCGGAGTCTATTTATAATTAATGTACATGACAGTATCTCTAAATAACAACAAATTATTTTACATTTCTAAGTCGGTGATATACAATAAATTTTCTTTAAAATTTTCTTTTTTTGACTTATGTCACGTTTCTTATGAATGAACGATTTGTTCGAACTTTTTCTGTCTAAATGCCGAGTGTTTAACACTCTTAATGTTCCTCTAAAAATGTTACAAAATTTCTCTAAATTCTTTGCTCTCTAATATACTAATTTATAGTCTTAAAATGAGAATTTGTGCAAATATGTTAACACTAAACCTACCGACCATCAAAAATGACTGACGTGTATAGTATTATAAAAATAACAAGATTAAATTTATTTATATTTTATGCGATTTTTACTATAATATATACTGGAGTCAAAAAATATATTCAATAAATTCCCATGAAAACACCTTTACAATTTCAATAATTGCCAAATAAAAAATCTAAAATGGGTCATTTGACCTCTAGTGGTAGGTTTAATGTTAAAAATACTAATTAAGAATTCCTCTGCGCAGCAAGGGTTTGTTTCTTGTTAGGAGCTTTATTAGCCTGTACAGATTTCATATGTGCTATTGAAACAGCCTGTATATTGTATTGCCACTTTCAGATAAATACTCGCATGTAAATAATGTGACGGAGGACTAAATCGAATAACAATGGTCTTAGACATTTTTTCGGCGGATTACTTGGGCAGATATGCATACATTTCCTTGTCCGTCGTGTGCAAGAAAAGAGCAATCAACTTCTTACAACAGGGCACAGCGTAGCGATGCTACGTCGTGGCAGGATCCCTTTCCAGCTCTACATAGTCAAAACAAAGGGAACGTAATGTCGACGAGGACAGAGTTGGGCAAAAATTTTAATGAAATAAAAATTTTATTTGAAATTACAATAAATTTTTGCCCAACTCTGGACGAGGAATAGAGACTAGGGCTGTTACTTTTCCGAAGCTTCGACCCTTCGAAACACAAAAATTAGATTAACACAAAAATTAGATTAACACAAAAATTAGATTAAAAAAGAAACTCTGTTTTTTTCAATCTTATAATAATTTACAATACTACGGAGGTTCGAAATTCGAAATTTCGATTCTCAATTTCAGCCTTCGAAGCCTCGAAGTTTCTGAAATCGAAGCCTCGAAGTTTCTGAAATCGAAGCCTCGAAGTTTCTGAAATCGAAGTCTCGAAATCTTCGATCTTCGAAATCTTCGACCTTCGAAATCTTCGACCTTCGAAATCTTCGACCTTCGAAATCTTCGATCTTCGAAATCTTCGATCTTCGAAATCTTCGATCTTCGAAATCTTCGATCTTCGAAATCTTCGATCTTCGAAATCTTCGATCTTCGAAAT